>JBBPBO010001984.1:49042794-49534812 GCA_037974295.1 Cicer cuneatum | reverse complement strand
AAAAAAAAACAAAAAACCAAAAAAAAAAAATATCACTTTCATGTCTTTTTGTCTAATGACAAAAGGGGGAGAAAGATATTTGATAAAGTAGGGAGAAAATGATACTTAGACTTAGGAGGAGCCCTATGTTAGAGGGAGTCAAAGAAATAGAAAGAAAAGTTGTAATAAAAAATACAAGTTTGTTTTGTCATCATCAAAAAAGGAGAGATTGTTGGAACCAAGTTGATTTTACATTTAGAGTTTTGATGTTAACAAAAGTATTTTATGAGAACAATATATTTCACTTCAAAGAGTATGAAAGAAGATATGGTCAAGATTTGTAGAAGAATTTGAAGAAGATTTAATTAAGATTTGATCAAAATTTATCTACAACAAAAAAAGGAACATAATCAATTTGAAGAATTTATAAACGAAATCTGAACAAAATACAATTCAGAATTAAATAAGGACCAAATTGAAGCCTAAATTTCAACTATAAATAGATACTCAAGGCTGAAGAAGAAAGACATCGAAAAGCAGAAAAGAGTAGTCTTAGAGTTCAAAGAGAGAAATACTCATTTCAAGTTAGAAATATTTTTTGAGTGTTCTTTTCTTAAAGTGTGAGAGTTATTATTATCAGATTTCCCAAAGCAACTACTCAAGTTCCAATCTCTTGTATCCAACCCGATAATGGTTTAGTTCCTTCTTCAATCTGGGGTTGTCAGATTGTTAGGAAAAGACTTGGCTTGTAGGGTCAAGGTGGTGTTGTTCCTCAAAATTCTAGGGTTGTCAGGCTAAATGGGAAGACTGGCATGAA
Organism: Cicer cuneatum; assembly: GCA_037974295.1. Classification (NCBI taxonomy): domain Eukaryota; kingdom Viridiplantae; phylum Streptophyta; class Magnoliopsida; order Fabales; family Fabaceae; genus Cicer; species Cicer cuneatum. The sequence goes on along the minus strand of JBBPBO010001984.1, from coordinate 49,534,016 downwards.
GCGTCAGGTGATTTGTAATTCAAGGTATTTGAATTAGTGGATTAAAACCTTCTGAATGAGGGGACTGGATGTAGCCAAGTTAATGGTGAACCAGAATAAATATATGTGTCCAATTAATTATGCTTTCATTGCTTGCTGCCTCTGAATTCGATTGCTTCTACTCCAAGTAAGTAACCAGAAACCAAACTAGTTTTTAATTTATTTATAAATTATCAAAAAGTTCTCAACTTTGGCAAACACAATTCAAACCCCCTTCTCGTATTTGCACCTTCATCTTGTATTAAGTATGCTTTCCTAAGAGATCGCATCTCATTTACAATGGTTGTGAATCTTGAGTACATTTCATCGTTGTCTCTCCTTCACCCATTTCGAACAACTCGAACTTTCGTATGCCGATGTCAATTCTGGTTTCTTTGACTTGACTCGTTCCTTCATGGTGAGTCTGTAGTGTGTCCCATACTTTCTTCGCAGTATCACATTCATCCACTCTTTTGCTTTCTTCCCTGCTTAAGTAAAAACGTTGTAATTAGTGATGTACACGAGATAATTATAATGAAGATAAGAGAGAAGAAAATCACACAACAATCTATACTGGTTCACCCAAACGTGGGCTACATCCAATCCTTACAATCTTGTGAGTTTTTCCACTAACTTGGTCGAAACAAGATTGATCCTGTTTTTTTTCCTTAACTGATCAACTTTGATCTTTTTACAACAGTTTATCTTTCACCTTGAAAGAAATATTATAGAATGCTCCCTACACTTGGAAGTATCTTTACACTTATCCACACAAGGATTTCTACAAGATTCCTCACACTATCTCTCCTCTATAGTGTTGAGATTTATCAAATCATTGTTTTGAAAGAGATTTGATTTGATCAACAATTTCTCAAAACTTGTTTGAGTTTCTATTTTGAGCAAACATGTTTCTAAGCTTGATATTTGATGTTGATAATAGAGAATAAGAGCTTTGCTGATTTTTCGAGCTAGTTGATACTCAATAATGATTATCTTTTATTGGGATTGATTGCTCTAGGATTTGATGATGTTTCCCTTCCCTTGGAGTTCCTTGTATAGCCTTTTTAGGGACATTGCAAGCTTATGTAGCCGTTTAAAATCAAAAAGGAGTCATACACTTCCAAAAGCAAACACTCAAGTTTTCAGTGAGGTTAATTGTGAGTTCCAGCTTTCCAGAAGCAAGCACTCGTGTTTTTCTTTCCCTTGTGTTAGATCTAAGTTGTTGAAGTAATTCCTTCTACAATCTGGGGTAGTCAGATTGGCAGGAGAAGACTTGACTTGAGAAGTCAAGGTGCTGTATTCCTCAAAGGTTTAGCATTGTTAGACTGCTTGAGAAGACTGACTTGGAGGGTCAGTGGTATTGTTGTAATTCAAGGTTTTGAATTAGTGAAATCCTTCAAAGTGAAGGGACTGGACGTAGCCTCGTTAACGGTGAACCAGTATAAAATTCTGTGTTTTTATTTTTACTTTATATCCGCTGCTAACTCTTTTTGATTCATACATTAGGTTTTGTTATAAAACTGCAAAAACAGAAAAAGTATTCAAGTTAGTCAAACTGCACCTTCAATTGGTATCAGTGCTCGGTCTCAAGGCGGAGCACTTAACAGTGTTTGAGGAAAGGTCCAAGGGGTTGAACATGGCAGAATCCAAAGATGATTTGGGAGGCAACATCAACAGACCACAATTGTTTGATGGAGAAAGGTTTGAGTATTGGAAGGACATAATGAGAATTTTCTTCATATCTCAAGATCCTGAATTATGGAAGCTGGTAGTCAAAGGATACACTGCACCTACTGTTCTAGGAGATCCAACTAAAGAACTGGACATAGAAGATATGAAACCAGATCAGAGCAAAGCATACAAACTGCATCCCAAAGCCAGAACCATCATGATCAGTGCCATCACATTCAAGGAATTTGATAGATGCACAGATAAAGAAGCAACAAAGGGCATATTCGACAGTCTGGTTCTGACCTATGAAGGAAGCCAACATGTTCAAGAAGCAAGGGCTAACATACTGGTCAAATAGTATGAGATGTTCAAGATGGAAGATGATGAAGACATTGATGGAATGTTCTGTAGATTCTAGACTATGATATCTGGACTGAAGGTCTTGAAGAAAAGCTACACAACAACAGATCATGTCAAGAAGATTCTAAGAAGCTTACTAACCAAGTGGAGACCAATGGTTACTGCAGTTCAGCAAGCCAGAGATCTGAATAACTTAAGACTTGAAGATCTGATCAGCTCACTCAAGTCTCATGAAATAGAACTGGAAGTAGATGACTCAAAGAAGAAGAAGAATTTGGCCTTGAAGTCGAAACAGAAGAAAGTGTTGGAACCAAGTTGGTTCTAAGTCTTAGGATTTTGATGTTTACAAAAGGACTCAATGTAATCTTATTTTGTATCTTGAATTATTACATTAAATACAACCAGAAAATGAAGTTTGCAAAGGCAGAAGATGCATCCAAAATGCATCCTGGAATTACCAGAAGATACTCTAGGATCACCAGAAGATATCTTTGCTTGCCCAGATCAGAAGGAAGCAATGTCAGAAGAAGACCTGGACCATACCAGAGGAAAGCCTGCCAGAGGGAGAGTTTGTCCAGACCAAGAGGAATCAAATATCAGATTTATTCTAGAAGTTATTCTGACCAGAAGATGGCCTGGCAGTGAGACATTAAAACAACCTAGACTTGTTCCAAACTCAACCAGAAGATAAGTTAATGAGTCTAGAACAAGAGAATCAATCCAGATTTGACCCAGATCAGAAGATAGCATGGTCCAGGGTATTAAACAAAGTCCAGACCAGAAGAAATGATTTCCATAATTGATCCAGACCTGATCCAAAATCGAAGGTAAAATGTCCAGACTGAAATATTACTTGTGCAGATTTAATTTCAGTTTAATCTAGACCAAGTCCAGAATTGGTCCAGATCATAGGGAAGATTTCCAGATCAATGGTTCAGTTTTAATTATTTGGCCCAATGTTGGCCGAGATCAGAAGATCAGACCATGGCCCAGTGTTGGCCGAAATCAGAAGGACATAAAGTGTGGTCCAGCAGTGGCCGAGATAAGAGGATCACAACAGATCAGTTTGCTGGACCAGGATGGCCGAGATCAGAAGATCAGAAGATCAGAAGGTTAGGAAGTATGGTCCAGGGATGGCCGAAATCAGAGGATCACAACATATCAATTAGTATGGTCCAGATGTGGACTAGCGCAGGTAGATCAAATGGTCCAAATTTAATCATGAGGATTAACGGTGGAGATTTTAATTTATTTTGATCAAAGTATTAAACAGATTTGTCACAAAAATAAAGTGAAGTATTGTGGAAATCAGGAGCTGTTGGCGGGAAGGAACTAAAGACTTGATTGGCCAGTTATTTTGAAAGAAAATCTGAAGCTTAATAAAAGATATGTTTTTTATTTAAATAAAGCCCAATTGGTCAAGTTATTTTTGCAAGAGAATCCAGCAAGATTCAGCTCGCAATTAAGCTTGGAAGAGGCTCAAATCTGCATCTATAAAAGGAGGCTCAAGGCAGAATACTCATCATCGAAAATCACAAAAGAGTCATACACTTCCAAAGAAAACACTCAAATTTTCAGAGAGGTCAATTGTGAGTTCCAGCTTTTCAAGAAGCAAGTACTCGTGTTATTTTCCTTCCATTGTGTCAAATCTAAGTTGTTGAAGTAGAGTTTACAATCTGAGGGAATCAGAAGGGGTAGCAGGTTACTTGGCAATTAGATTCATAGTGTTGAAATTTCTTCTACAATCTGGGATTGTCAGATTGGCTGAAGACAGGTGCTATATTTCTCAAGAGTCTAGGGTTTTAGACTGTTTAAGAAGACTGACTTGGAGGGTCAGTAGAACGGTTGTAATTCAAGATTTGAATTAGTGAAATCCTTCAAGGTGAAGGGACTGGACGTAGCCTCGTTAACGGTGAACCAGTATAAAAATTCTGTGGTTTATTTTTACTTTATATTTGCTGCAAACTCTGTTTTTATTAATACATCAAGTTTTGTTTTAAAAGTGTAAAAACAGGAAAAGAATTCAAGTTAGTCAAACACAATTCAACCCCACCTTCTCGCGTTTGCACCTTCAATTGGTATCAGAGCTCGGTCTCAAGGCTGAGCACTTAACAGTGTTTGAGGAAAGGTCCAAGGGGTTCAAAATGGCAGGATCCAGAGAAGAATTGGGATGCAACATCAACAGACCACCACTGTTTGATGGAGAAAGGTTTGAGTATTGGAAGGACAGAATGAGAAGTTTCGTCATATCTCAAGATCCTGAACTATGCAAGATGATAGTCAAAGGATACACTGCACCTACTGATCCAGAAGATTCAACTAAAGAACTAGACATGGATAATATGAAACCAGACCAGAGCAGATTACACAAACTTCATCACAAGTCTAGAAACATCATAATCAGTGCCATCACATTCAAGGAATTTGACAGATGCACAGATAAAGAAACAGCAAAGAGCATATTCGACAGTCTGGTTCTAACCTATGAAGGAAGCCAGCAGGTTCAAGAAGCAAGGGCTAACATACTGGTAAAACAGTATGAGATGTTCAAGATGGAAGATGATGAAAACATTGATGGAATGTTCTGCAGATTCCAGACTCTGATATTTGGACTGAAGGTCTTGAAGAAAAGCTACACAACAGCAGATCATGTCAAGAAGATTCTAAGAAGCTTACCAAAACAGTGGAGACCAATGGTTACTGCAATTCAGCAAGCCAATGATCTGAATAACTTAAGACTTGAAGACCTGATCAGCTCACTCAGGTCTCATGAAATAGAACTGGAAGAAGATGAACCAAAGAAGAAGATGAATCTGGCTCTAAAGTCGAAACAGAAGAAAGCTGCAAAGGCAGCATCAGAATCAGAGGATAGTGACAGTGACTGTGATGATATGGCTTACTTAACCAAAAAGATGGTTAAGATCTGGGAAAACAGGAAGAGAAGAAGCTTCAAGAAGAAACATAACAACAGAGGAAAGGAAGAATCTGACAAGAAGAATATTGTTTGTTATGGATGCAATAAACCTGGACATATCAAGTCAGAATAACCTAATCAGGAAAAAGGAAAACAACACAAGAAGAGTTCCAGATTCAAAAAGAAGGGTCTGATGGCAGCTTGGGATGTATCAGAATCACAAGAAGAATCATCTGATGTAGAACAGGCAGAAACAGTAACGAAGGCACACATCAGGTCTACTTCTGGACCTCATAAAGGCACGAATTCAAGAAGGAAAACAGGCAGAAGGAAGAATGATCGAAGCAATCATTCAGGCAAATCTGGCAGCACATCAGAGGAAGCAATTCTGTCTCTAATGGCTCATACCAACTCAAGCTCTAGATACAGCTCAGGCTCTGGAATAGAATCAGAAGATGAAGACAGTGAGGTATTTTCTGATCTCTCTAAATCTGAGCTAATTGAAACTTTAAAAGACTTGTTAAATGCAAATAATAAGATCTCTTTAAAACTGAAAACTCTTAGGGAAGATAAGAAAAATCTAACTAAAGAAGTCCAAGTTTTAAAGAATCAAAATTCTGAGTATGCAACTGAAAACAAAGATTTTAAAACTGAAGTTGAAAGACTCAAGTCTGAAAACCAAACTCTCAAAAGTAATATTTGTTCCACTTCTGAAACTGTTTGTAAATCTGATGTGCATGAGCAATTTTTTCAAAACATCATTTCAAATGGAATGGAAAGAAGTAAATATGCATCTATGATTTATGGAAACAGTAACTCTGGAAAGAGAGGTCTTTGTTTTACAGAAACAACTACTGAAAGTAAAGTTGTTCATTATGATGTTTTATGTATTGTTTGTGCTGAGAAAGGTCACTCTGAACTATCTTGTCCAATGGTAATAACTGACCAAGATCAGAGAGTTGTTAAGACTAACAAACATGGACCCAATCAATTATGGGTACCAAAAGATCAAATTGTTTATGTTGCAGATATTCTGAGCAACCAGAAGGAGACACCAACACTGGTGCCGGGACAATGGATGTTGGCTATGCACAAGCAGAAGAAGGTTTATGTTCCTGCTACAACAAGACAAAGGCAATCTGAGTCTGATGGAAGAAGGTCTGGTCAACTCAACTAGAACCAGAATCGGAATCAGAACCAAAACTGGAACCAGAATCAAAACTGGAACCAGAATCAAAACAGGAACTGGAACCAGAACCAGAACTGGAACCAGTATCAGAAGCACAGAAACTGGAACCAGAACCAGAACTGGAATCAGTATCAGAAGCACAGAAACTAGAACCAGAATCAACTCCGGAACCAGAATCAGAATCAGTACTGGAACCAGAATCAGAATCAACACTGGAACCAGAACAAGAATCAGATCACGAAGTACTAGAATCACAAGAATTACCAAATTCATCAGAACCACCCGATTCACCAAACTTACCAGAATCAAAACATGTTCCAGAATCATCAGAGGAACATGGGGTATCAACCAAAATAGAATCAAGGAAACTGCTCAAATAGACCAGAAGAAGAACTGGCTCTAATGGCTCGAACAGAAGCTAAGTCTGAATCTGAGTTTGACTCTGACTCTGATTTTGACAGAGAAAAGGCAAGATCTGATCAGCAACACAAAACTTGGTATCTTGACAGTGACTGCTCCAAACATATGACAGGAGACAAATCTATGTTTCTGGATCTGACTATGAAGAATGGAGGCAAATTTTCCTTTGGAGGAAACCAGAAAGGTCAGATTATTGGTATAGGAACTGTTGGTAACACTTCTTCTCCCATTTCTATTAAAAATGTTCTGTTGGTTAAAGGGCTAAAACATAATCTTCTGAGCATAAGTCAATTAAGTGACTGCAACTATGATGTTATCTTTAATCAAAAAACTTGCAAAACTGTTAGTCAAATTGATGGAACTGTTTTATTTACCGGCACTAGGAAGGATAATGTTTATAAAATTGATCTGTTCAGTCTTGCTAAGCAACAGGTTAAATGCTTATTGTCTGTGAGTGAACAGAATCTAATTTGGCACAAAAAGTTAGGGCATGCAAACCCTAGGCTTATATCCGAACTGAGCAAACTCCAGTTGGTAAGAGGGCTTCCCAAGGTAAGTTCCAAAACTGAGATTCTGTGTGAAGCATGTCAAACAGGTAAACAAACTAAAAGCTCTTTTAAAACTAAAAAATGTGTTTCTACCTCTCAACCACTTGAACTGCTTCACTTAGATCTGTTTGGTCCTGTTCAAACAGCTTCTCTCAGTGGTAAGAAATATGGTTTTGTGATTGTTGATTATTACTCAAGGTGGACTTGGGTAAAAATTTTAAAGAAAAAAGATGAATCTCACAAAGTGTTTATTTCTTTCTGTAAGCAAGTTATGAATGAACAGGGTATTAAGATCATAACCATCAGAAGTGATCATGGAGGTGAATTTGAGAACAAGTATTTTGAAGAATTTTGTGATGAGAATGGGATCTCTCACAACTTCTTATCCCCCAGAACACCTCAACAGAATGGAGTGGTAGAAAGGAAAAATAGATCACTGTAGGAGATGGCCAGAACCATGCTGAATGATATGAAGGTTGCCACGTACCTTTGGGCAGAAGCTGTCAACACAGCCTGCTACATTCAAAATAGAGTCTACATCAGGTCCATCTTAAATAAAACTCCCTATGAACTGTGGAAAGGTAAGAAACCCAATATTTCCTACTTTAAGCAATTTGGCTGCATCAGTTTTATGTTAAACACAAAAGATAACCTAGCTAAGTTTGATTCTAGATCTCAAAAGTGTATCTTTCTTGGCTACTATGAGAGATCAAAAGCGTATAGAGTCTTTAACAAAGAAAATAACACTGTGGAATAATCAATCCACATTAAGTTTGATGATAAACAACTTGACTCTGAAAAGTCAAAGCAAGATGAGGAAATTGCAGGTGAACCAGAGGCACAGGAACCAGAAGCTGAACCAGAAGTAGAATCTGAGAAAGATCAAGATGATGAAGAACATGCTGACTCTGAAAAAAGGTCAGAGGGAAAGAATGGATGGAAGTACAAGTCTTCACATGCAGAATCTCTCATTATTGGCAGTGCAGCAAAACCTTTAAAGACCAGATCATCAAGTAGAGAAACCAGTCTGTTTGGTTTACTCTCAACAATTGAACCAAGCAATGTTGACGAGGCTTTGGCAAAGGAAGGTTGGATACTTGCAATGCAAGAAATGCTGAATGAATTCCAAAGGAATGATGTTTGGGATCTGGTACCCAGACCAAACAAAAACATTATTGGAACCAAGTGGGTATTCAGGAACAAACTCAATGAAAAAGGTGAAGTGGTAAGGAACAAAGCCAGACTTGTAGCTCAAGGATACAGTCAACAGGAAGGTATAGACTACACTGAGACTTTTGCTGCAGTGGCCAGGTTAGAAGCAATTAGAATTCTTTTATCATTTGCTGCTAATCACGATATAATGCTGCATCAAATGGATGTTAAAAGTGCATTCTTAAATGGCTATATAAGTGAGGAAGTCTATGTCATACAGCCCCTTAGATTTGAAAACTCTGATTTTCCAAACCATGTTTTTAAACTTAAAAAGTCTTTATATGGTTTAAAACAAGCACCAAGGGCATGGTATGACAGACTTAGTAACTTTCTGCTTAAGAATGAATTTAATAGAGGCCAGATTGATAATACACTATTTAGGAAATCCATTAAAAATGATATTCTGATTATCCAAGTCTATGTTGATGATATCATATTTGGATCCACAAATGGCACTTTGTCCAAAGAGTTTTCTGACCTAATGCAGAAAGAGTTCCAAATGAGCATGATGGGAGAACTTAAGTTCTTAGGTGATAATAAAAACAACCCCCACCTACAAACTAAGAGGTTTTTCTGATTCTGACTATGCTGGAGACAAGTTGGAAAGGAAAAGTACAAGTGGCAACTGCCCATTCTTAGGTAATAATTTGATCTCTTGGTCAAGCAAAAGACAAAGCACCATTGCTATGTCAACAGCCGAAGCTGAGTATATATCAGCAACAGGATGCAGCTCACAGTTAATCTGGATGAAACATCAACTTGAAGATTACAACATCTTTGAAACCAATATCCCTTTGTTCTGTGATAACATTTCAGCCATAAACCTAACTAAGAACCCGATCATACACTCTAGAGCCAAACACATTGAAATAAAACACCATTTCATTAGGGACCATGTTCAAAAAGGGACTTTAAGCATCCAGTTTGTGGACACTAGTCATCAATGGGCTGACATCTTCACAAAAGCATTACCTGAATATAGGTTCGAGTTCATCAAGAAGCATCTCAACATTATCTCCATATCTGACTAGCTCAAGTAGTCATCTTAGGAGTTTTTAATTTTCTTGTAAGTTTAATTTATGTCTTTTATTTTTTTTGTTTTTCATTTCTGTACTTTGTAAAGAGAAAAACAAAAATAGTAGAACCTCTTTTTGGCTGATGACAAAAAGGGGGAGAGAGAGAAAAAGGAGAAATAAGTAGAAAAGGAGAGATAAAAAGAAAGGAGGAGCGAAAAAGAAAGAGATGAAAAGAGAAGGAGTTCAAAAGGAGAAGAAACATGGAGAGAGAAAAATAAAGAGAGAAAAAGAAAGAGTGAAAAGAGAAGGAGTTGAAAAGGAGAAGAAACAGGGAGAGAGAAAAATAAATCAGAAAGAGATGAAAAGAGAATGAGTTGAAAAGGAGAGGAGAAGAGAAGAAAAGAAAGAGTGATTCAAGAAGGAGTTGAAAAGGAGAAGAAAAAGTCAGTATTAGACTTAGGGGGAGAGATTGGTCTGAGGGGGAGTATTTCAAGACTTTGGGTTATAAACTAGCAAAATAAGTTAAGGTTTTGTCATCATCAAAAAGGGGGAGATTGTTGGAACTAAGTTGGTTCTAAGCACTTAGGATTTTGATGTTTACAAAAGCACTCCATGTAATCTTATTTTGTACATTGAATTTCTATATTAAATACCACCAGAAGATGAAGTTATCAGAGGCAGAAGCTGAAGTTACCACAACCAGAAGATGAGTAATTGGAAGTTAAAATCAGACCAGAGGATACACCTCCAGAAGTCACTAGATAATGCATCCGGAAGGTACTAGAGGATGCATCGTGAAAGCACCAGAGGATACACCAGGATGTCAAAACACCATCAGAGGATATCTTTCCTGGCCCAAATCAGAAGGAAGCAGAGTCCAGAAGGAGACCTGGACTACACCAGAAGGAAGCCTGCCAGTGGGAGACTTGTTCCAGACCAGAAGGAATCAAAAGTCAGACTTCGTCCAGAATTTATTCTGACCAGAAGATAGCTTGGCAGTGAAATGATAATCAGTCCAGAATTGATCCAAACTTAATGAGAGCATAAATTAATTGGTCCAGAACAAGAGATTTATTCCAGATTTGGCCCAGACCAGAAGATAGCATGGTTCAAAGTATGAAACTAAGTCCAGTCCAGAAGAAATGATGTCCAGATTTAATCCAGACCCAACCCAGATCAAGAGGTAAATGTCCAAAATTAAATATCCTTTGTCCAGAGTTAATTTCAGTTCAATCCAGAGCCAGTTCAGAATTGGTCCAGATCAGCGGGAAGAGGTTCAGATCAATGGTCCAGATTTTAGCATATGGCCCAGTGTTGGCCGAGATCAGAAAATCAGACCATGGCCTAGTGTTGGTCGAGATCAGAAGATCAGAACGTGTGGTGCAGCATTGGCCGAGATCAGAGGATCACAGCAGATCAAATTGCAAGTCCAGAGTGGTCGAGATTAGAAGATCAGAAAGTGTGGTCCTGGGTTGGCCGAAATCAGAGGATCACAGCAGATCACTTAGTATGGTCCAAATATGGATGAGAGCAGAAGATCAAGCGGTTCAGATTGAATCATGATCAGTGGAGTCGTGATTATATTTAATTAAAGTATTAAACGGATTCGATACAAAATAAAGTGAAGTCTTGTGGAATTCAGAAGCTATTGGCGGAAAGAAAGATTTGTTCCAGAATTCATTAAAGTCAGGATTGGTCAAAGTTATTTTCGAAGGCAATCTGGAGCAGAAAAAGATATGTTTTTTATTTAAGAGAAATCCGATTGGACAAGTTATTTTTGCAAGAGAATCCAGCAAGATACAGCTCGAATTTAAGCTTGGAAGACACCCTAATTCACATCTATAAAAGGAGGCTCAAGACTGAAGACTCAACATCGAAAATCACAAAATAGTCAAACACTTCCAAAAGCAAACACTCAAGTTTTCAGTGAGGTTAATTGTGAGTTCCAGCTTTCCATAAGCAAGCACTCGTGTTTTTCTTTCCCTTGTGTTAGATCTAAGTTGTTGAAGTATAGTCTACAATCTGAGGGAGTCAGAAGGGGTAACATATTAATTAGCAATTAGATTCAAGGCATTGTAATTCCTTCTACAATCTGGGGTTGTGAGATTGGCGTTATAATTCAAGGTTTTGAATTAGTGAAATCCTTCAAAGTGAAGGGACTGGACGTAGCCTCGTTAACGGTGAACCAGTATAAAATTCTGTGTTTTTATTTTTACTTTATATCCGCTGCTAACTCTGTTTGATTCATACATCAGGTTTTGTTATAAAACTGCAAAAACAGAAAAAGTATTCAAGTTTGTCAAACACAATTCAACCCCCTTCTCGTGTTTGCACCTTCAACAACTGCCTCAAATGGAAGATTGTGACAGTTCGTCAACTATCGTAGATTCGTGTGTCACGAGGCGTTTTGGCGACGGTTCCGAAAACCGTCGTTTCAACCGTCGCCAAATTTGCGACGGTTCGTAACCACCTCAATATACCTTTTTTTGCGACGGTTCGAACCGTCGCAAAACACGTTCATTCACTTTGGACAATGTGATCCGAAACATTGCGACAATATCAATCGTCGGTATATTCATTTTGAGACAATTTGAACCTTCGCAATCCTAATAATTTAAATTAAAAAATTATGATACAATTTTTTCTGATTTTTTATTTATTAAAATAAAAAATATTTATAAATTAATATCATCCACATAATTTAAATACACAATTAAATAACTATTGTAGCTAAATTCAATTTATATAATTTTTTCAAAATAAATAACACCGATTCATACATTAAACTTAACTAAAATAATAAATAAAGTAGTTTAAATATTCAAAACTTTGTAACTTACTATTACCAACCAAAATAACTAATATTGTAAATTTGCAACTGACTATTACCAAAACTAATAGTTGCATCTTGAATTTATAAAGTGGTCAATAAAAAATAATTACAATTACATAATTAACACTTCTATTCTCTACACTTACATAATTACACTTCTACTCAACGGTTTTTTGAAACCATAACGTTTACAAGGGCATATTATTTCGCCATTTTCTAATTCATCTCGAAAGGCAAAATTAATAAATCCCTTTATCCCTTGATCATGTTCAATTGATGTGTATGGCTTCATAAATCATGATCAATGTTCGTCAATGCATTTTGGCACTACAGATATAGGGCTAAAATAAAGAAAAACATCTTGCTAAATGTAGGTTTCACAAAAACCTAATGTAAAAAAGGAATTTTGCCATTTCCATACCATACATATATTATCTCCACCAAAATGACAAATAGTTAAAATGAGGATGCACAGTGCAGACATCCATTTTATTTCAGACAGAAGCCTAAACAATTTGAGGTGAGAGCCACAATATTTATTACCATAGTTTTCATCCCTTCTAAATTGAGTTTTGTGGGATCCGATTCCTTTATCATGCATTGATGCAAAAAGTTTTTGGTAAGCTCTATATAGTCTGCAAAAATTAAGACAAGTTATACTTCTGACAAGAATAGATATGCATAAAGACAATGAAAAATAAAAATGCCATGGCACCAAAAGGCATAAAAAGTGAAAAAGTCGAGATCACATTTGATAATACCTTTTCTGCTGTTGACGAGTACTAATCGATGATGAAAATTCTAATGAGACATATTGATCCAGGTATATACTGTGCTATATGAAATGCCACAACCCAGTAGGACTCCCAATGTCGTGATTAGCTTCTTTAAATCTTTCAAGAGAATCTGATGGAGGCATGTGCTGGCCTAAATGAGATGGGCCTAAATGAGGTATTGGTGGTAGATCCTCAACATGCATTCCTCCATCTAGCAAGGATCTCTGAACTTCACTAAGGACGTTTGACTTCAAAAGGACCATTTCAATACGACTCCTACAAATTTGCATAGAAAGATAATTGCTAAAGAGAGACATGTGATCGCTTTGTAAACTTAAGATATGCACCACCATCAACACTAGTAAGATTGGATTATAACTCATCATTTACCGGCAATTTTAGATGATAAAATGCATCATTATTAGCTGTTAGCAACATTAAGTATTTGTCAGCCTACCACAACTAAGTGTATTAAAATCTAACTCACATCAAAATAATGGATATAAGCATACAAAAACACTGAAGGATTATATCTTGGCAAGAAAACTGGAGAAAATGATTCTGACGTCCTGTATAATTATATACCATGAAAAAAGAGTAAGAACGTGCAGAAAGAATGCTCAATAAGAAATCCATAAACTACTGCACAGATTTAACACAACCTTATAGCTAAATGAGTTGTACAACATCATAATATTGTCCCCGCAACTAAAAAGTTGATCATTGTATTATGTAAGACTATTTAAAACCTATTTAGTTGTGGAAACTTTAGGCAGAACTCGACATGTTTCAATAAAAATAACGCTTATGAGAACTGGATGATCATCTCAATCCTAAATTGGAAAACTTTACACATTGGGTTTTCAAAAATTTTAATTTTCCATAATTACATCTAAAAAAACACCATAATGCTTATAACCTCCACAACCAAAATAAATAATTGGCTAAATCTTTAAGAAATGAGGAGTAAATTATACCATCAAATCAAACCATCTGTCATTTTGACTACTATCTCAAAAATAAAATCAATCCACTTGCCTGAAGGATTCTGATGACATAACGAAATTGGCCAGCAGCAGCATGTCATCTGGATGAAGGGAAGCTTTCTGAGCACTAACAAGACTAATCGCCTGCATTCGACTTTCAATGTGTTATTCTAAGTCACAGAATAAATAGACAAAAGAACTCATTAGAGTCAAACCTTGTGCCTGCACATTAGTGTTGCAAACAAACCACCTGAATCAGCAATATCTTGCAAGACAACACCTGCAGCTTGCCTTGTTGCGTAAGAAAGAGGAAGGCAAGTATAAGCATGCAGAAATGTAGCTGGGTTCCTGAAATAGCCAGACAAATAATAGTATTTTACTAATTACTACCAAGATGTAAAATAAAACACCGGGAAACAGGGCATGCTAAAAAAAATCAAACAAACAACATGTAATGCATGTCATCCCCTGAAATACAGCATTGTTAGGGAGGTGTTTTGAAACCCTTGACCTAAGAACCACACCTAAACAAGAATGTAAAATACAAACAAGGCCCAAGATAACCCTTGGGGGACCAAAATAAAGCAGCACTAAATTAGATTTCTCGAGAGGGCTTCAACCTCAAGATAAGCCTTGGGGGACAAGACCATGGAAAATCCAACTCAAACCAGGCAAAAACAGAGGCAAAAACGCAAGGATCTTACATTGAAGCAATCTCTGAAGTTTTCCCTTATCCGAACGGGTCTTGCAATAAAATAGGATTTCATATTGAGTGTTGGAACCAAGTTGGTTCTAAGTACTTAGGATTTTGATGTTTACAAAAGCACTCCATGTAATCTTATTTTGTACCTTGAATTATTACATTAAATGCCACCAGGAGATGAAGTTTCCAGAGGCAGAAGATGAAGACACCAGATAATGCATCCAAAAGGTACTAGAGGATGCATCCTGAAATTACACCAGATAATGCATCCAAAAGATATCTTTGCTAGCCCAGATCAGAAGGAAACTATAACACCCCGAGTTTAAAACACAGCGCGAGTGTATTTTTTTTTCAACCGAAATAAATGAATAAAAACTTTCGAATTAATTCAAAAGAATTAAAAGAAAATAAAATTAAATTATTTCTTGAAATAATACGTCGTAAATTCAAACGACAAAAGTAATTAATTAATTACATCATAAATATAACTAAGTAATTAAACTTTGGGAATTAATACTTTCAATATAATAAAAGTTAATACAGTCCAAAAGTCGGTGTCAAATCATCTTAAAAAAAACATCCGGCCTGCGGCCCACTAAATAGTATCAGAGTGCAGTAAATATCAGCGGAAAAGTTATACAATAATTCCCAAAATAAATAATTACAATCACCGAAATCAAGACTCTATACAACAAGTCTAAACTGATCATGCACTAAAGCTATAGTAGCACGGTTTCCACCGCATCCTTTACAAGTCTCGTCTTCACCCTAGCTGTCTGTCCCTCTGCGTTGTCCACGAATACAACGTACGTGAAGATCAGGGAAAACTAACGACGTTCCCGTCGTTAGTGTAACCGTCGGTGGGACGGGTTTGGGTATCATCTGAGGCCAAAGCCCAATTTTCCACAATAATAGTAAAGGGTCACCGACTGAAATTAACAAATACTGAAGGTGCAAACACGAGAAGGGGGGGTTGAATTGTGTTTGACTTAACTTGAATACTTTTCCTGTTTTAATACTTTCAAAACAAAACTTGATGTATAATTAAAACAGAGTTAGCAGCGGATAAAAATAAAAACACACAGATTTTATACTGGTTCACCATTAACGAGGCTACGTCCAGTCCCTTCGCCTTGAAGGATTTCACTAATTCAACCTTGAATTACAACCTTGCTACTGACCCTCCAAGTCAGTCTTCTCAAATAGTCTAACAATCCTAGACTTCTTTGAGGAAAAACAACTCCTGTTCTTCAGCCAATCTGACACCCCAGATTGTAGAAGAATTCACAACACTATGAATCTAATTGCTAAGTACCTTGCTAACCTTTCTGAATCCCTTAGTTTGTAGACTCTACTTCAACAACTTAGATACAACCCTATCTAATTGCCAAGTAACCTGCTACCTCTACTGACTCCCTCAGATTGTAGACTCTACTTCAACAACTTAGATTTGCCACAGTGGAAAGAAAATAACCGAGTACTTGCTTCTTGAAAGCTGAAACTCACAATTGACTTATATGAAAATTTGAGAGTGGTTGCTTTGGAAGTGTGTGACTCTTTTGTGATTTTCGATTCTTAGTATTCTGCCTTGAGCCTCCTTTTATAGATGCAGATTTGGGCCTCTTCCAATGCTTAAATTCGAGCTGAATCTTGCTGATTCTCTTGCAAAAATAACTTGACCAATTGGGCTTCATATAAATAAAAAACATATCTTCAGATTTTCTTTCAAAATAACTGGCCAATCAAATCCTTTTATTGCTTCCCGCCACAGCTCCTGACTTCCATGCAACTCCACTTTAATTTATAACAAATCTTTAATAATACTTTGATAAAAATAACATAAGATCTTCACCTTTAATCCCCATGATCAAATCTGCACCCTTGGATCTTCATGCGATATTCCACAACTGGACCAGCCGAATTGATAAGCTGTGATCCTCTGATTTCGGCCTTCCCTGGACCACACTTCCTGACCCTCTGATCTTCTGATTTCAACCATCTTGGATGTGCACCTGATATGCTATAATCCTCTGAATTCGGCCTTTGCTGGACTATACATTCTGTCCCTCTGATTTCGGCCAACACTGGGCCATGGTCTGATTTTCTGATCTGGACCATCACTGGACCAAATAATTAATTCTGAACCACTGATCTGGAAATCTTCCCTCTGATCTGGACTAATTCTAGACTTTGGTCTGAATTAAATTGAAATGAAATCTGGACAATAAATATTTCAGTCTGGGCATTTTACCTTTGATTTTAGATAAGGTCTGTATCATTCTGGAAATCATTTCTTCTTGTCTTGACTTAGTTCCATGCTATGAATCATGCTATCTCTTGTTCTGGACTCATAAACATACCTTTTGGTCAAGTCTGGAACAAGTCTGAATTGTGTAATTTTTCACTTCCAGGCTATCTTCTGGTCAGAATAACTTTTGGAATAAAATTGATATTTGATTCTTGTTTATCTGGAACAACTCTCCTTCTGACAGGCTTTCCAATGGTATGATCCATGTTTCATTCTGATATTTATTCCTTCTGATCTGGGCCATCAAAGATATCTTCTGGTGATATTTTTGACATTCCTGGATATCTTCTGGTCAATCCAGAATTCATTTTTCTGGAATCCTTTGATCTCTGCTTCTGTTTCCTTCAGTTTCTGGGGCATTTAACTTAATAATTCAAAGTACAAAATAAGTTTACATTGAGTACATTTGTAAGCATCAAAATCCTAAGTACTTAGAACCAACTTGGTTCCAACAATCTCCCCCTTTTTGATGATGACAAAACCATAACTTATTTTGCTAACCTATGACTCGAAGACTTTGAATTACTCCCCCTCAGACCAATCTCTCCCCCTAAGTCTGATACTCTCCTTTTCAACTCCTTCTTTGTTCTCTCTTTCTTTTCTTCCCTTCTCCTCTCCTTTTCAACTCCTTCTTTTTGCTCTCTTTCTTTCTCTCTATTCATATTTCCTCTCCTTTTCAACTCCTTCTGTTTTCACTCTTTCTTTTTCTTTCTTTGTTTTTCTCTCTCCCTGTTTCCTCTCCTTTTCAACTCCTTCTGTTTTCTCTCTTTCTTTTTCTCTCCTTCTTTCTTTTTATTTCTCCCTTTCTACTTATTTCTCCTTTCTTTCTTTCTCTCTCTCTCTTTCTCCCCCTTTTTGTCATCAGCCAAAAAGTGGTCCTACTATTTTTGTAATTTTTTGTTTTTCTCTTTACAACATACAAACAAAATAACAGAATTCTTAATTAACATACAAACAAAATAACAGAAAATAAATTAACATGAAATTTAAAAACTCCTAAGATGACTACTTGAGCTAGTCAGATATGGAGGTCATGCTGAGATGCTTCTTAATGAACTCGAACCTATCTTCTAGTAATGCCTTGGTGAAGATATCAGCCCATTGATGATCAGTGTCCACAAACTGTGAACTGCATCCTGCTGCTGATATATACTCGGCTTCAGCTGTTGATATGGCAATGGTGCTTTGTCTTTTGCTTGACCAAAAGATCTAAGAAAGTGCAGTTGCCACTTGTACTTTTCCTTTCCAACTTGTCTCCACCATAGTCGGAATCACAGAAACCTCTGAGTTTGTAGGTGGGGGGTTTTCCTCTGTATGTTTTCTGGTCTACCTTTTGACTGGTTTCATCTCATTTACCTTGGTGAATCTGGATTCCCAGCAAGAACTTGAGTTCTCCCATCATGCTCATTTGGAACTCTTTCTGCATTAGGTCAGAAAACTCTTTGCACAAAGTGCCATTAGTTCATCCAAATATGATATCATCAACATAAACTTGGATAATCAAAATATCAATTTTAATGGATTTCCTAAATAATGTATTATCAATCTGGCCTCTATTAAATTCATTCTTAAGCAGAAAGTTACTAAGTCTGTCATACCATGCCCTTGGTGCTTGTTTTAAACCATGTAAAGATTTTTTGAGTTTAAAAACATGGTCTGGAAAATCAGAGTTTTCAAATCCAGGGGGCTGTTTGACATAGACTTCCTCACTTATGTAGCCATTTAAGAATGCACTTTTGACATCCATTTGATACAGCATTATATCATGATTAGCAGCAAATGATAAGAGAATTCTAATTGCTTCTAACCTGGCCACTGGAACACAAGTCTTAGTGTAATCTATACCTTTCTATTGACTGTATCCCTGAGCTACAACTTCACCCTTTTCATTGAATTTGTTTCTGAATACCTACTTGGTTCCAATAATGCTTCTGTTTGGTCTGGATACCAGATCCCAAACAACATTCCTTTGGTCTAGATACCAGATCCCAAACAACATTGCTTGGTTTGCATCAGCTTCTGGTTCTGTAACAGCTTCTGATTCTGATAAATCAGCTTCTAGTTCTGTAACAGCTTCTGATTCTGATAAATCAGCTTCTGGTTCTGGTGAATCTATAACAGCTTCAGATTCTGGTAAATATCCAGATTTCTCTTCTGTCTTATCTTGGCTGTTTCTGACTTGATGAGATTTATATTTTGAAGATTTGTCATGTATTGCTAACTTGCTTGTATCCTCTATTTTTCCAGGTACTTTTGTTTCTTATGCTTCTGCTCCCTTTGGTTCTGGTGAACCTGCACTATTTTTATCTTGCTTTGATTTGTCAAGATCAAGCAGTTTGTCATATTACATAATGCAAATCAAATAATTTAAAATTTAACTCAATACAGCCAAACCATTAATTCTGGTTCTGGTGGTTTCTACTTGTTTTTGAAACCACTGGAATGCTGTTTCTGCTGAGGTGTTCAATTCGTGTGAATCACCTGGTTCCTCTGACAGTTTGAAAACCTGCAGAATAGTTATCTAGCTTTGATTTGTTAAGATCAAGCTTCTTCTTATCACAGTAAGTACAAATATCAAATAATAATAGTATTTACAGCAAGATGTAGCCTCAGTTTTACTCTGAAAATCCTCTTGCTTCTGATTTTCGGATTCCTAATCTATATGTTCTGAGATTACATGGTTTGGATGAGGGAATTTGAATTCCCTTCAAGGTTTGTAGTCTTGATGAATCTCACTGGAGTGTTTGAAGAACTCTCCTAATTCTGATATTTCTGCTTTGGCTGATACACCATGTTCCTCTGGTGATTCTGGAACATGTTTTGGTTCTGGTAACTTTGGTGAATCTGATGATTCTGATAACCTTGATGGTTCTGGTGATTCTGATAATTCCTGTAGTTATTCTGATTCTGATAATTAGAGTAATTCTGATGATCATACTTGAACCTATGATACCTATTCTGATTCTGGTTCTAGTATTGATTCTGATTCTGATTCTGGTTCCAGTGTTGATTCTGGTACCAGTTTCTGTGCCTCCAGTTCTGGTTCTGGTTCCAGTGTTGGTTCTGGTTCCAGTTCTGGTTCTGATTCCAGTTTCTGTGCTTCTGGTACTGGTTCTGGTTTTGGTTCTAGTTCCTGTTCCTCTGATACTGGTTCCAGTTCTAATTCTGGTTCCAGTTCTTGTTCTGATTCGAGTGATATCTATGATATTTCCTGTTCCTCCTATGATTTTGGTTCTGGTTCTGATTGTGTTGACCAGTTCTTCTTCTACCAAAGTCATTTGCCTTCAGTTTGGTAGATGTTGGAACATAAACCTTCTTCTGCTTGTGCGTTGCCAACATCCATTGTCCAGGCACCATTGTTGGTGTCTCCTTCTGGTTACTCAGAACATCTACAACATAGACAATTTGATCTTTTGGTACCCAAAACTGATTGGGTCCAGGTTTGTTAGTCTTAACAGCTCTCTGATCTTGTTCAGATTTTACCATTGGACAAGATAGTTCAGAGTGACCTTTCTTAGCACATAAAGCATCAGAATGAACAGTTTTAGGTTCAGTAATTGTTTCTGTAAAACCAAGATCTCTTTTTCCAGAGATACTGTTTCCATAAATCATAGATGCATGTTTACTTCTTTCCTTTCCATTGGAAATAAAGTTTTGAAAAGCTTGCTCATGCATATCAGATTCACAAACAGTTTCAGAAGTGGAACAAGTATTACTTCTGAGAGTTTGGTTTTCAGATTTGAGTCTTGCAACATCAGTTTTAAAATCTTTGTTTTCAGTTGCATACTCAGAATTTTGATTCTTTAAAACTTGGACTTCTTTGGTTAGATTTTTCTTATCTTCCTTAAGAGTTTTCAGTTTTAAAGACCTTTTATTGTTTGCATTTAACAAGTCCTTTAAAGTCTCAATTAATTCAGATTTAGAAAGATCAGAAAATACCTCATTGTCTTCATCTTCTGATTCTGTTTCAGAGCTGTATTCAGAACTTGAGTTGGTATGAGCCATCAGAGACAGAATTGTTTCCTCTGATGTGCTTCCAGACTTGCCTGAATGATTGCTTCGATCATTCTTCCTTCTGCCTGTTTTCCTTCTGGAATTCGTGCCTTTATGAAGACCAGAAGCAGACTTGATGTGAGCAATCTTTGTTGTTTCTGCCTCTGCTTCATCAGAAGATTCTTCCTCTGATTCTGATACATCCCAGGCAGCCATCAGACCTTTCATTCTGTATTTGGAATTCTTCTTATGTTGTTTCCCTTTTTCCAGATTTGGACATTCTGACTTGACATGTTCAGGTTCATTGCATCCATAACAGATGATGTTCTTCTTGTTAGATTCTTCCTTTCCTTTGTTGTTATGTTTCTTATTGAATCATCTGTTCTTCCTGTTTTCCCAGATCTTAGCCATCTTTTTGGTTAAGTAAGCCATATCATCACTGTTACTATCACTATCCTCTGATTCTGATGCTGCCTTTGCAGCTTTCTTCTGTTTCGACTTCAGAGCCAGATTTTTCTTCTTCTTAGGTTCATCTTCTTCCAGTTCTATTTCATGAGACTTGAGTGAGCTGATAAGATCTTCCAGCCTCAAGGTACTTAGATCCTTAGCTTCCTGAATTGCAGTAACCTTTGGTCTCCACCTTTTTGGTAGACTTCTCAGAATTTTCCAGACATGATCTTCAGTGGTATAGCTTTTGTTTAATACTTTCAGTCCTGATACCAAAGTCTGGAATCTGCATAACATTGTGTCAATGTCTTCATCCTCTTCCTTCTTGAACAGCTCATACTTTCTGACCAATATGTTAGGCTTTGTTTGTTGAACCTGCTTGGTTCCTTCATAGGTCAGAACAAGACTATCGAATATACTCTTTGCTGTTTCTTTATTTGTGCATCTATCAAATTCCTTGAATGTGATTGCACTGACCATGATGGTTCTGGTCTTGTGATGAAGTCTGTGTAGTCTGATCTGATCTGGTTTCATATCATCCAAGTCTAGTTTCTTAGTTGGATCTTTTGGATCAGTAGGTGCAGTGTATCCTCTGACTATCATCTTCCATAATTCAGGATCTTGAGATATGACAAAACTTCTCAGTCTGTCCTTCCAATACTCAAACCTTTCTCCATCAAATATTGGTGGTCTGTTGATGTTGCCTCCCAATTCTTCTGACATATTGAACCGCTTGGACCTTTCCTCAAACACTGTTAAGTGCTCAGCCTTGAGACCGAGCTCTGATGCCAATTGAAGGTGCAAACACGAGAACGGGGGGTTGAATTGTGTTTGACTTAACTTGAATACTTTTCCTGTTTTAATACTTTCAAAACAAAACTTGATGTATAATTAAAACAGAGTTAGCAGCGGATAAAAATAAAAACACACAGATTTTATACTGGTTCACCATTAACGAGGCTACGTCCAGTCCCTTCGCCTTGAAGGATTTCACTAATTCAACCTTGAATTACAACCTTGCTACTGACCCTCCAAGTCAGTCTTCTCAAATAGTCTAACAATCCTAGACTTCTTTGAGGAAAAACAACTCCTGTTCTTCAGCCAATCTGACACCCCAGATTGTAGAAGAATTCACAACACTATGAATCTAATTGCTAAGTACCTTGCTAACCTTTCTGAATCCCTTAGTTTGTAGACTCTACTTCAACAACTTAGATACAACCCTATCTAATTGCCAAGTAACCTGCTACCTCTACTGACTCCCTCAGATTGTAGACTCTACTTCAACAACTTAGATTTGCCACAGTGGAAAGAAAATAACCGAGTACTTGCTTCTTGAAAGCTGAAACTCACAATTGACTTATATGAAAATTTGAGAGTGGTTGCTTTGGAAGTGTGTGACTCTTTTGTGATTTTCGATTCTTAGTATTCTGCCTTGAGCCTCCTTTTATAGATGCAGATTTGGGCCTCTTCCAATGCTTAAATTCGAGCTGAATCTTGCTGATTCTCTTGCAAAAATAACTTGACCAATTGGGCTTCATATAAATAAAAAACATATCTTCAGATTTTCTTTCAAAATAACTGGCCAATCAAATCCTTTTATTGCTTCCCGCCACAGCTCCTGACTTCCATGCAACTCCACTTTAATTTATAACAAATCTTTAATAATACTTTGATAAAAATAACATAAGATCTTCACCTTTAATCCCCATGATCAAATCTGCACCCTTGGATCTTCATGCGATATTCCACAACTGGACCAGCCGAATTGATAAGCTGTGATCCTCTGATTTCGGCCTTCCCTGGACCACACTTCCTGACCCTCTGATCTTCTGATTTCAACCATCTTGGATGTGCACCTGATATGCTATAATCCTCTGAATTCGGCCTTTGCTGGACTATACATTCTGTCCCTCTGATTTCGGCCAACACTGGGCCATGGTCTGATTTTCTGATCTGGACCATCACTGGACCAAATAATTAATTCTGAACCACTGATCTGGAAATCTTCCCTCTGATCTGGACTAATTCTAGACTTTGGTCTGAATTAAATTGAAATGAAATCTGGACAATAAATATTTCAGTCTGGGCATTTTACCTTTGATTTTAGATAAGGTCTGTATCATTCTGGAAATCATTTCTTCTTGTCTTGACTTAGTTCCATGCTATGAATCATGCTATCTCTTGTTCTGGACTCATAAACATACCTTTTGGTCAAGTCTGGAACAAGTCTGAATTGTGTAATTTTTCACTTCCAGGCTATCTTCTGGTCAGAATAACTTTTGGAATAAAATTGATATTTGATTCTTGTTTATCTGGAACAACTCTCCTTCTGACAGGCTTTCCAATGGTATGATCCATGTTTCATTCTGATATTTATTCCTTCTGATCTGGGCCATCAAAGATATCTTCTGGTGATATTTTTGACATTCCTGGATATCTTCTGGTCAATCCAGAATTCATTTTTCTGGAATCCTTTGATCTCTGCTTCTGTTTCCTTCAGTTTCTGGGGCATTTAACTTAATAATTCAAAGTACAAAATAAGTTTACATTGAGTACATTTGTAAGCATCAAAATCCTAAGTACTTAGAACCAACTTGGTTCCAACAATCTCCCCCTTTTTGATGATGACAAAACCATAACTTATTTTGCTAACCTATGACTCGAAGACTTTGAATTACTCCCCCTCAGACCAATCTCTCCCCCTAAGTCTGATACTCTCCTTTTCAACTCCTTCTTTGTTCTCTCTTTCTTTTCTTCCCTTCTCCTCTCCTTTTCAACTCCTTCTTTTTGCTCTCTTTCTTTCTCTCTATTCATATTTCCTCTCCTTTTCAACTCCTTCTGTTTTCACTCTTTCTTTTTCTTTCTTTGTTTTTCTCTCTCCCTGTTTCCTCTCCTTTTCAACTCCTTCTGTTTTCTCTCTTTCTTTTTCTCTCCTTCTTTCTTTTTATTTCTCCCTTTCTACTTATTTCTCCTTTCTTTCTTTCTCTCTCTCTCTTTCTCCCCCTTTTTGTCATCAGCCAAAAAGTGGTCCTACTATTTTTGTAATTTTTTGTTTTTCTCTTTACAACATACAAACAAAATAACAGAATTCTTAATTAACATACAAACAAAATAACAGAAAATAAATTAACATGAAATTTAAAAACTCCTAAGATGACTACTTGAGCTAGTCAGATATGGAGGTCATGCTGAGATGCTTCTTAATGAACTCGAACCTATCTTCTAGTAATGCCTTGGTGAAGATATCAACCCATTGATGTGTCCACAAACTGTGAACTGCATCCTGCTGCTGATATATACTCAGCTTCAGCTGTTGACATGGCAATGGTGCTTTGTCTTTTGCTTGACCAAGAGATCTAAGAAAGTGCAGTTGCCACTTGTACTTTTCCTTTCCAACTTGTCTCCACCATAGTCGGAATCACAGAAACCTCTGAGTTTGTAGGTGGGGGTTTTCTCTGTATGTTTTCTGGTCTACCTTTTGGCTGGTTTCATCTGATTTACCTGGATGAATCTGAATTCCCAGGAAGAACTTAAGTTCTCCCATCATGCTCATTTGGAACTCTTTCTGGCCACTAGAGCAAAAGTCTCAGTGTAGTCTATACCTTCCTGTTGACTGTATCCTTGAGCTACAAGTCTGGCTTTGTTCCTTACCACTTCACCTTTTTCATTGAGTTTATTCCTGAAAACCCACTTGGTTCCAATAATGTTTTTGTTTGGTCTGGGTACCAGATCCCAAACATCATTCCTTTGGAATTCATTCAGCTCTTCTTGCATTGCAAGTATCCAACCTTCCTCTGCCAAAACTTCATCAACAATGCTTGGTTCGCATCAGCTTCTGGTTCTGTAACAGCTTCTGATTCTGATGAATCAGCTTCTGGTTCTGGTGAATCTGTAACAGCTTTAGATTCTGGTAAATATCCAGATTTCTCTTATGACTTATCTTGGCTGTTTCTGACTTGATCAGATTTATCTTTTGAAGATTTGTCATGTGTTGCTGACTTGCTTGTATCCTTTATCTTTCCAGGTACTTCTGTTTCTTGTGCTTCTGCTCCCTGCACTATTTTTATCTTGCTTTGATTTGTTAAGATCAAGCAGTTTGTCATTTTACATAATGAAAATCAAATAAGTTAAAATTTAACTCAATACAGCCAAACCATTCGTTCTGCTTCTGCTTCTGCTCCCTTTGGTTCTGATGAACCTGTACTATCTTTATCTTGCTTTGATTTGTCAAGCAGTTTGTCATATACCATAATATAAATCAATTAATTTAAAAATGAACTTAGTACAGCCAAACCATTAATTCTGCTTCTGGTGGTTTCTGTTTGTTTTTTAAACCACTGGAATGCTGTTTCTTCTGAGTGTTCAATTCGTGTGAATCACCTGGTTCCTCTGATGTTTTGAAAACCTGCAGAATACTTATCTAGCTTTGATTTGTTAAGATCAAGCTTCTTGTTATCACAGTAAGCATAAGTATCAAATAATAGTAGTATTTACAGCAAGATGTAGCCTCAGTTTTACTCTGAAAATCCTCTTGCTTCTGATTTTCCGATTCCTAATCTATATGTTCTGAGATTACATGGTTTGGATGAGGGAATTTGAATTCCCTTCCAGGTTTGTAGTCTTGATGAATCTCACTGGAGTGTTTGAAGAATTCTCTTGATTCTGATATTTCTGCTTTGGCTGATACACCATGTTCCTCTGGTGATTCTGGAACATGTTTTGGTTCTGGTAACTTTGGTGAATCTGATGATTCTGATAACCTTGATGGTTCTGGTGATTCTGATAATTCCTGTAGTTATTCTGATTCTGATAATTAGAGTAATTCTGATGATCATACTTGAACCTATGATACCTATTCTGATTCTGGTTCTAGTATTGATTCTGATTCTGATTCTGGTTCCAGTGTTGATTCTGGTACCAGTTTCTGTGCCTCCAGTTCTGGTTCTGGTTCCAGTGTTGGTTCTGGTTCCAGTTCTGGTTCTGATTCCAGTTTCTGTGCTTCTGGTACTGGTTCTGGTTTTGGTTCTAGTTCCTGTTCCTCTGATACTGGTTCCAGTTCTAATTCTGGTTCCAGTTCTTGTTCTGATTCGAGTGATATCTATGATATTTCCTGTTCCTCCTATGATTTTGGTTCTGGTTCTGATTGTGTTGACCAGTTCTTCTTCTACCAAAGTCATTTGCCTTCAGTTTGGTAGATGTTGGAACATAAACCTTCTTCTGCTTGTGCGTTGCCAACATCCATTGTCCAGGCACCATTGTTGGTGTCTCCTTCTGGTTACTCAGAACATCTACAACATAGACAATTTGATCTTTTGGTACCCAAAACTGATTGGGTCCAGGTTTGTTAGTCTTAACAGCTCTCTGATCTTGTTCAGATTTTACCATTGGACAAGATAGTTCAGAGTGACCTTTCTTAGCACATAAAGCATCAGAATGAACAGTTTTAGGTTCAGTAATTGTTTCTGTAAAACCAAGATCTCTTTTTCCAGAGATACTGTTTCCATAAATCATAGATGCATGTTTACTTCTTTCCTTTCCATTGGAAATAAAGTTTTGAAAAGCTTGCTCATGCATATCAGATTCACAAACAGTTTCAGAAGTGGAACAAGTATTACTTCTGAGAGTTTGGTTTTCAGATTTGAGTCTTGCAACATCAGTTTTAAAATCTTTGTTTTCAGTTGCATACTCAGAATTTTGATTCTTTAAAACTTGGACTTCTTTGGTTAGATTTTTCTTATCTTCCTTAAGAGTTTTCAGTTTTAAAGACCTTTTATTGTTTGCATTTAACAAGTCCTTTAAAGTCTCAATTAATTCAGATTTAGAAAGATCAGAAAATACCTCATTGTCTTCATCTTCTGATTCTGTTTCAGAGCTGTATTCAGAACTTGAGTTGGTATGAGCCATCAGAGACAGAATTGTTTCCTCTGATGTGCTTCCAGACTTGCCTGAATGATTGCTTCGATCATTCTTCCTTCTGCCTGTTTTCCTTCTGGAATTCGTGCCTTTATGAAGACCAGAAGCAGACTTGATGTGAGCAATCTTTGTTGTTTCTGCCTCTGCTTCATCAGAAGATTCTTCCTCTGATTCTGATACATCCCAGGCAGCCATCAGACCTTTCATTCTGTATTTGGAATTCTTCTTATGTTGTTTCCCTTTTTCCAGATTTGGACATTCTGACTTGACATGTTCAGGTTCATTGCATCCATAACAGATGATGTTCTTCTTGTTAGATTCTTCCTTTCCTTTGTTGTTATGTTTCTTATTGAATCATCTGTTCTTCCTGTTTTCCCAGATCTTAGCCATCTTTTTGGTTAAGTAAGCCATATCATCACTGTTACTATCACTATCCTCTGATTCTGATGCTGCCTTTGCAGCTTTCTTCTGTTTCGACTTCAGAGCCAGATTTTTCTTCTTCTTAGGTTCATCTTCTTCCAGTTCTATTTCATGAGACTTGAGTGAGCTGATAAGATCTTCCAGCCTCAAGGTACTTAGATCCTTAGCTTCCTGAATTGCAGTAACCTTTGGTCTCCACCTTTTTGGTAGACTTCTCAGAATTTTCCAGACATGATCTTCAGTGGTATAGCTTTTGTTTAATACTTTCAGTCCTGATACCAAAGTCTGGAATCTGCATAACATTGTGTCAATGTCTTCATCCTCTTCCTTCTTGAACAGCTCATACTTTCTGACCAATATGTTAGGCTTTGTTTGTTGAACCTGCTTGGTTCCTTCATAGGTCAGAACAAGACTATCGAATATACTCTTTGCTGTTTCTTTATTTGTGCATCTATCAAATTCCTTGAATGTGATTGCACTGACCATGATGGTTCTGGTCTTGTGATGAAGTCTGTGTAGTCTGATCTGATCTGGTTTCATATCATCCAAGTCTAGTTTCTTAGTTGGATCTTTTGGATCAGTAGGTGCAGTGTATCCTCTGACTATCATCTTCCATAATTCAGGATCTTGAGATATGACAAAACTTCTCAGTCTGTCCTTCCAATACTCAAACCTTTCTCCATCAAATATTGGTGGTCTGTTGATGTTGCCTCCCAATTCTTCTGACATATTGAACCGCTTGGACCTTTCCTCAAACACTGTTAAGTGCTCAGCCTTGAGACCGAGCTCTGATGCCAATTGAAGGTGCAAACACGAGAACGGGGGGTTGAATTGTGTTTGACTTAACTTGAATACTTTTCCTGTTTTAATACTTTCAAAACAAAACTTGATGTATAATTAAAACAGAGTTAGCAGCGGATAAAAATAAAAACACACAGATTTTATACTGGTTCACCGTTAACGAGGCTACGTCCAGTCCCTTCGCCTTGAAGGATTTCACTAATTCAACCTTGAATTACAACCTTGCTACTGACCCTCCAAGTCAGTCTTCTCAAATAGTCTAACAATCCTAGACTTCTTTGAGGAAAAACAACTCCTGTTCTTCAGCCAATCTGACACCCCAGATTGTAGAAGAATTCACAACACTATGAATCTAATTGCTAAGTACCTTGCTAACCTTTCTGAATCCCTTAGTTTGTAGACTCTACTTCAACAACTTAGATACAACCCTATCTAATTGCCAAGTAACCTGCTACCTCTACTGACTCCCTCAGATTGTAGACTCTACTTCAACAACTTAGATTTGCCACAGTGGAAAGAAAATAACCGAGTACTTGCTTCTTGAAAGCTGAAACTCACAATTGACTTATATGAAAATTTGAGAGTGGTTGCTTTGGAAGTGTATGACTCTTCTGTGATTTTCGATTCTTAGTATTCTGCCTTGAGCCTCCTTTTATAGATGCAGATTTGGGCCTCTTCCAATGCTTAAATTCGAGCTGAATCTTGCTGGATTCTCTTGCAAAAATAACTTGACCAATTGGGCTTCATATAAATAAAAAACATATCTTCAGATTTTCTTTCAAAATAACTGGCCAATCAAATCCTTTTATTGCTTCCCGCCACAGCTCCTGACTTCCATGCAACTCCACTTTAATTTATAACAAATCTTTAATAATACTTTGATAAAAATAACATAAGATCTTCACCTTTAATCCCCATGATCAAATCTGCACCCTTGGATCTTCATGCGATATTCCACAACTGGACCAGTCGAATTGATATGCTGTGATCCTCTGATTTCGGCCTTCCCTGGACCACACTTCCTGACCCTCTGATCTTCTGATTTCGGCCATCTTGGATGCGCACCTGATATGCTATAATCCTCTGACCAGCACGTTTCACGTATACCAAGGTACAATCGCTCACAGACTAGTACCAGTGCAGTCGCTTCAGACCAGTACTCGTACAGTCGCTCAATAGACCAGCATGTTTTGCGCATATCAAGGTACAGTAGCTCATAGACCAGTACCAATGCAGTCGCTCACAAACCAGCACTCGTGCAGTCGCTCAACAGACTAGCACGTTTTACGCATTACTCTGTGGCCCATCGCGGTCACCACCTGACTATGCAATGCATGAACATGCAATGTTTTCTCTTCACTGAAAACAGTGTGCAAACATCAGCAAAATTCAGCCTTTCCATCATTTCCCCAAAACCATCTCAACCCAAATAATTTCATTATCATCACATCAATAAAAACATTCAAGCACCTCATCATTACCACTTCACACTATCTCAAAAACTCCATTTTTATTTATCACAAGTCTTCCCAATGTTTCCCCAACTCTTAAAGTTCATAAAACTGAGTTTAAAATTGAGATTTCTAGAAAAACGAATCTGTATTCAAATACAGCTTCCTTGTATTCGAATACAGAAGCTAAAACAGTGCAAAATCAACACTCTGTATTCAAATACAGCTTCCTTGTATTCGAATACAGAAGTTAAAAAAGTGCAAAATCAGCATTTTTCACAACATCAATAAAGATCTCAAGAACTTCATCATTACCACTCCAAAACTATCTCAAAACTCCATTTTAATTTATCACAAACCTTTCCAATGTTTCCCCAACTCTTAAAGTTCATATGACAGTGTCTAAAACTTGAATTTCTGGAAAACACGAATCTGTATTCGAATACAGCTCCCTTGTATTCGAATACAGAAGCTAAAATAGTGAAAAATCAGTATTCTGTATTCGAATACGAGGGTGTTGTATTCGAGTACAGATGCGAATACAGTGGCAAAATTTCAATCATGTATTCGAATACGACAGAGTCGTAGCCGAATACAGATGCTAAGTCAGAAGCAAAAATCCCATATCTGTATTCGAATACAGAGGCCCGTATTCGAATACAACTTCAAAAATTTGAATAAAACAGAAGCTTTGCAGGCTGTATTCGAATACACTCATGCCGTATTCGAATACACCTTCGAATTCAATGAAATTTGACAGAAAACTTCAACACGTTTTCAAATTCTTTTCTTTGAAAAACCAACACAACACCAAAACACCATTCTTTTGAAACCACAAAACTCAAAACATTTTTCATCATTAACAGATTTTCCAGAAACACCTTCACCCATTTAAATCCTTCTCCTTTAAAAATCACCATCAACACAATCAACAAAATATTTTTAACTACACAATCAGTAAGCAGAATCATCACCACCAGAATAACCTCAATGTTTTTCTTTAACCACAAAACTCAACATTTTTCATCAACAACAGATTTTCAAGAAAACACTTCCACCATTTTAAATCCTTTTCTTTTGAAACCATCATCAACACCAGATTGTTTCAACATAACAGAAACAGAATCACCAACACCAGAACAACATCATAGTTTTCTTTATTCATCAAAACAGAAAGTCAACCACCAAAACAGTACAGCACCAACCACTCATGCATTTGGATCATCCTCAAAACAACATGCAAGGCATTTTTCAGCTTTCCCACACAAACAAAACAACATTGAGGTAACAACCAAAACAGCAACATCACAGATTATTAAAACATCAACATAATGCATTTTTCGCATTTTATGACAACATGCACAACAGATTCGTTTTTCAAAATAGAAACTCAAATATGATCACACATTAAACATGCATTTACAGCCCTAAAATGCAAACTAGAAAGTGGAACGTGCCCCTTACCTCTGTTATGTTTCTGCTCCCGCTCACGTTTCTGCGACAAAAATCAGCGAAGTTTTCGTTTGCGTTTGCCGCTACCAAAGTTATTTCTCTAGCTCTGTAATGACGAGAGGAACAACTTTTGTTCTTGGTACTTGTTGGTTTGGTGCTTGGATTTCCATGTAATCTCACTTTTTAGAAACTCTATTTTTTTTTTCTGTGAACGGGAAACAGAATGGGAAGAGGAAGAAGAAGGGTACTGTTTCATGCTGTAAGGGAGGAGGAATGTGTTTGTGTTCTTCTGTTCTGCCATCTCCCATCTATATATAGACATATATGTGCCACCTCACCCAACACATCAATATTATAATATTGTTTGACCCTCCAGCACTTAACCAGTCTCATCGCAATTAGCAGATAACATCTTAATTAATTGCCCGATAAATTAATTACTCATAATTAAATTTAGTTTATCCTTCATCCAATAATTTTAATTCAACCTCCAAAATAAATATTTATATATATATCTTTTTTTACACAAAATATACATATGTTAAATATTTTACAATTATTCCCCAAAATACACTTAATATTAAATCCATAATTTAATTATAAATTTAAGGGTCTTACAGAAACAATGTCAGAAGGAGACTTAGACCAGATCAGAAGGAAGCCTACCAGAGGGAGACTTGATCCAAACCGGAAGAAATCATAAGTCAGACTTAGTCCAGAAGTTATTCTGACCAGAAGATGGCCTGGCAGTGAAATGATAAACAACCCAAACCTGATCCAGACTTAATTAGAGGATAAATTAATGGGTCCAAAACAAGAGATTCAATCTAGATTTGACCCAGACCAGAAGATAGCATGGTTCAGGGTATGAAACTAAGTCCAGACTAGAAGAAATGATGTCCAGATTTGATCCAGACCTAAACCAAATCAGAAGGTAAAATGTGCAGACTTAATTTCAGTTCAATCCAAACCCAGTTCAGAATTGATCCAGATCAGGGGGAAAAGGTTCAGATCAATGGTCAAGATTTTAGTATATGGCCCAGTGTTGGCCGAGATCAGAAGATCAGACCATGGCCCAGTGTTGGCCGAAATCAGAAAGTCAGAATATGTGGTCTAGCATTGGCCGAGATCAGAGGATCACAGCAGATTAGTTTGCAAGTCCAAGTTGGCCGAGATCAGAAGATCATAAAGTGTGGTCCAGGGCTGGCCGAAGTCATAGGATCACAGTAGATCAGATTGTATGGTCCAGATGTAGACGAGAGCAGAAGATCAAACGGTCCAGATTTAATCATAATAATAATCAGTGGAGACTTGATTAAATTTGATCAAAGAATTAAAAAGGATTTGATACAAAAATAAATTGAAGACTTGTGGAATTCAGAACTTATTGGCGGGAAGAAGGATTTGTTCCAGAATTAATTAAAGTCAGAATTGGTCAAAGTTATTTTTGAAAGGCAATCTGGAGCATAAAAATATATGTTTTTTATTTAAGTGAAGCCCGATTGGTCAAAGTAATTTTGCAAGAGTATCTGGCAAGATACAGCTCGAATTTAAGCTTGGAAGAGACCCTAATCTTCATCTATAAAAGGAGGCTCAAGGCAGAAGACTTAGCATCGAAAATCACAAAAGAGTCACACACTTCCAAAGCAAACACTCAAGTTTTCAGTGAGGTTAACTGTGAGTTCCAGCTTTCCAGAAGCAAGCACTCGTGTTATTTTCTTTCCCTTGTGTTAGATCTAAGTTGTTGAAGTAGAGTCTACAATTTGAGGGAGTCAGAAGGGGTAGCAGATTACTTGGCAGTTAGATTCAAGGCGTTGTAATTCCTTCTACAATCTGGGGTGGTCAGATTGGTAGGAGAAAACTTGACTTAAGAAGTCAAGGTGTTGTATTCCTCAAAAGGCTAGGATTATTAGACTGTTTGAGAAGACTGACTTGGAGGGTCAGTGGTATAGTTGTAATTCAAAGTTTTGAATTAGTGAAATCCTTCAAGGTGAAGGGACTGCACGTAGCCTCGTTAACGGTGAACCAGTATCAAATTATGTGTTTTTATTTTTACTTTACATCCGTTGCTAACTCTGTTTTATTCATACATCAAGTTTTGGTTTAAAACTGCAAATACAGAAAAAGTATTCAATTTAGTCAAACACAATTCAACCCCCCCTTCTCGTGTTTGCACCTTCAATTGGCATTAGAGCACGGTCTCAAGGCTGAGCACTTACAGTTTTTGAGGAAAGGTCCAAAGGGTTCAACATGGCAGAATCCAAAGATGATGTGGGAGGCAACATCAACAGACCACCACTGTTTGATGGAGAAAGGTTTGAGTATTGGAAGGACAGAATGAGAAGTTTCTTCATATCTCAAGATCCCGAATTATGGAAGCTGGTAGTCAAAGGATACACTGCACCTACTGTTCCAGGAGATCCAACTAAAGAACTGGACATGGAAGATATGAAACCAGATTAGAGCAAATTATTCAAACTACATCACAAGTCCAGAAACATCATGATCAGTGCCATCACATTCAAGGAATTTGATAGATGCAAGATAAAGAAACAGCAAAGAGCATATTCGACAGTTTGATTCTGACCTATGAAGGAAGCCAGCAGGTTCAAGAAGCAAGGACTAACATACTAGTTAAACAGTATGAGATGTTTAAGATGAAAGATGATGAAGACATTGATGGAATGTTCTGTAGATTCCAAACTCTGATATCTAGACTGAAGGTCTTGAAGAAAAGCTACACAACAGCAGATCATGTCAAGAAGATTCTAAGAAGTTTACCAACCAAGTGGAGACGAATGGTTACTGCAGTTCAGCAAGCCAAAGATCTGAATAACTTAAAACTTGAAGATTTGATCAGCTCACTAATGTCTCATGAACTAGAACTGGAAGCAGATGAACCAAAGAAGAAGAAGAATCTGGCCCTGAAGTCGAAACAGAAGAAAGCTGCAAGGGCAGCATCAGAATCAGAGGATAGCGACAGTGACTGTCATGATATGGCTTACTTAACCAAACAGATGGTTAAGGTCTGGGAAAATAGAAAGAGGAGAAGCTCCAAGAAGAAACATAACAGCAAAGGAAAGGAAGAATCTGACAAGAAGAGTATCGTCTGTTATGGATGCAATGAACCTAGACATATCAAGTCAGAATGTCCAAATCTGGAAAAAAGGTCTTGAAGCAGTCATTTAGGCAAGTCTGGAACCACATCAGAGGAAGCAATTCTGGCTCTGATGGCTCATACCAATTCATGTTCTGAATACAACTAAGGCTCTGGAAGAGATTCAGAAGATGAAGATAATGAGGTATTTTAATTGAGGCTGTAAAAGACTTTTTAAATGCAAACAATAAGATGTCTTTAAAACTGAAAACTCTTAGGGAAGATAAGAAAAATCTGACCAAAGAAATCCAAGTTTTAAAGAATCAAAATTATGAGTATGCAACTGAAAACAAGGGTTTTAAAACTGAAGTTGCAAGACTCAAATCTAAAAACCAAACTCTCAAAAGTAATATTTGTTCCACTTCCAAAACTGTTTGTGAATCTGATATGCATGAGCAATTTTTTCAAAACTTTATTTCTAATGGAATGGAAAGAAGTAAATATGCATCTATGATTTATGGAAACAGTAACACTAGAAAGAGAGGTTTTGGTTTTACAAAAACTATTGCTGAAACTAAAACTGTTTATTCTGATGTTTTATGCATTATTTGTGCTAAGGTCACTCTGAATTATCTTGTCCAATGGTAAAATCTAAACAAGATCAGAGAGTTGTTAAAACTAACAAACCTGGACCCAATAAGTTCTGGGTACCAAAAGATCAAATTATCTATGTTGCAGATATTCTGAGCACCAGAAGGAGACACCAACTATGGTGCCTGGACAATGGATGTTGGTAATGCACAAGTAGAAGAAGGTTTATGTTCCTGCTACAACCAAACAGAGGCAATCTGAGTCTGATAGAAGAAGAACTGGTCAACACAATACCTATCAGTACCAGAACAAGAATCATAGGAGGAACAGGAAATATCAAAGAAATCACACATATCACACGAATCAGAACAGGAACTGGAACCAGTATCAAAGGCACAGGAACTGGAACCAGAACCAACACTGGAACCAGAATCAGAATCAGTACCAGAACCCGAACCAGAACCAGTATAAGTATCAGAATCAGAGGTTCAGCCACACACATCAGCTTCAGTATTACCAAAAGAAGCAGAATTACCAGAATCACCAAAAGTTCCAGAATCACCAGAGGAACATGGTGTATCAGCCAAAGCAGAAAGAGAAGAATCAGAATTAGGAGAGTTCTTCAAACACTCCAGTGAAATTCATCAAGACTACAAACCTGGAAGGGAATTCAAATCCCTTAATCCAAACCATGTAATCACAGAACATACAGATTCTGAATTTGAAAATCAGAAGCAAGAGGATTTTCAGAGTAAAACTGAAATTGTTGACATATAGGTTACATCTTGCTGTAAATACTATTATTATTTGATATTTATGTTTACTGTGATAACAAGAAGCTTGATCTTAACAAATCAAAGCTAGATAAGTAATCTGTAGGTTTTCAAACTGTCAGAGAAACCAGGTGATTCACACGAATTGAACACTTCAACAGAAACAACATTCCAGTGGTTTCAAAAACAAGCATAAACCACGAGAAGCAGAATTAATGGTTTGGCTGTATTGAGTTCATTTTTAAATTATTTGATCTATATTATGTTACATGACAAACTGCTTGATCTTGACAAATCAAAGCAAGGTAAAGATAGTGCAGGTTCACCAGAACCAAAGGTAGTAGAAGCAGAAGAAACAGAAGTACCTGGAAAGGTAGAGGATACAAGCAAGTCAGCAACACATGACAAATCTCCAAAAGATAAATCTGATCATGTCAGAAACAGCCAAGATAAGTTAGAAGAGAAATCTGGATATTTACCAGAATGAGAAGCTGTTACATATCTACCAGAATCAGAAGCTGTTGCAGATTTACCAGAACTAGAAGTTGATGCAGACCAACCAATGTTGATGAAGCTTTGGCAGAGGAAGGTTGGATACTTGCAATGCAAGAAGATCTGAATGAATTCCAAAGGAATGATGTTTGGGATCTGGTATCCAGACCAAACAAAAACTTTATTGGAACCAAATGGGTGTTCAGGAATAAACTCAATGAAAAAGGTGAAGTGGTAAGGAACAAAGTCAGATTAGTAGCTCAAGGATATAGTCAATAGGAAGGTATAGATTACACTGAGACTTTTGCTCTAGTGGCCAGGTTAGAAGCAATTAGAATTCTCTTATCATTTGCTGCTAATCATGATATAGTTCTGTATAAAATGCATGTTAAAAGTGAATTCTTAAATGGCTATATAAGTGAGAAAGTCTATGTCAAACGACCCCCTGGATTTGAAAATTCTGATTTTCCAGACCATGTTTTTAAACTTAAAAAATCTTTATATGATTTAAAACAAGCACCAAGGGCATGGTATGATAGACTTAGTACCTTTCTGCTTAAGAATGAATTTGATAGAGGCCAGATTGATAATACTCTATGTAGGAAATCCATTAAAAATAATATTTTAATTATTCAAGTTTATGTTGACGATATCATCTTTGGATCGACTAATGGCACTTTGTGCAAAGAGTTTTCTGACCTAATGCAGAAAGAGTTCAAAATGAGCATGATGGGAGAACTTAAGTTCTTCCTTGGAATTCAGATTCACCAAAGTAAATCAGGTATACTCATTCACCAATCTAAATACACTAAAGAACTTCTTAAAATGTTCAAAATGAGTGAATGTAAGCCTATGGCCACCCCTATGCACCCAACCTGCTCACTTGAGAAAGATGAAACTAGCCAAAAGGTATACCAGAAAACATATAGAGGTATGATTGGATCCCTTCTTTATTTAACTGCTTCTAGACATGACATCTTGTTTAGTGTTTGAGTCTGTGCCCGTTTTCAAGCTGACCCTTGGTAATCCCATTTAATTGCTGTCAAACGAATTCTGAGATACCTTAAAGGAACCACCAACCTTACCCTGTTATACAAGAAAACCCCCACCTACAAACTCAGAGGTTTTTGTGATTCTGACTATACTGGAGACAAGCTGGAAAGGAAAAGTACAAGCGGCAACTCCACTTTTTTAGGTAATAATTTGATCTCTTGGTCAAGCAAAAGACAAAGCACCATTTCTATGTCAACAGCCGAAGCTGAGTATATATCAGCAGTAGGATGCAGCTCATAGTTAATCTGGATGAAACACCAACTTGAAGATTACAACATCTTTGAAACCAATATCCCTTTGTTTTGTGATAACACTTCAGCCATAAACCTAACCAAAAACCCCATCTTACACTGTAGAGCCCAACACATTGAAATAAAATACCATTTAATTAGGGACCATGTTCAAAAAGGGACTTTAAGCATCCAGTTTGTGGACACTGATCATCAATGGGCTGATATCTTCACCAAAGCATTACCAGAAGACAGGTTTGAGTTCATCAAGAAGCATCTCAACATTGTCTCCATATTTGACTAGCTCAAGTAGTCTTCTTATGATTTTTTTTTAATTTTCTTGTAATTTTAATTTTATGTCTTTTATTTTTTATTTATGTACTTTGTAAAGAAAAAAAACAAACATACAAAAATAGTAGGACCTCTTTTTGGCTGATGATAAAAAGGGGGAGAGAGAGAAAAAAGAGAAATAAGAAGAAAAGGAGAGATAAAAAGAAAGGAGGAGTGAAAAAGAAAGAGATGAAAAAAGAAGGAATTGAAAAGGAGAAGAAACAGGGAGAGAGAAAAATAAAGAGAGAACAGAAGGAGTTGAAAAGGAGAGGAGAAGAGAAGGAAAAGAAAGAGTGATCAAGAAAGAGTTGAAAAGGAGAAGAAAAAGTCAGTATCAGACTTAGGGGGAAAGATTGGTCTAAGGGGGAGTATTTCAAGTACTTCGAGTCATAAGCTAGCAAAATAAGTTAAGGTTTCGTCATCATCAAAAAAAGGGAGATTGTTGGAACCAAGTTGGTTCTAAGTACTTAGGATTTTGATGTTTACAAAAGCACTCCATGTAATCTTATTTTGTACCTTGAATTATTACATTAAATGCCACCAGAAGATGAAGTTTCCAGAGGCAGAAGATGAAGACACCAGATAATGCATCCAGAAGGTACCAGAGGATGCATCCTGAAAGTACCAGAGGATATCTTTGTTGGCCCAGATCAGAAGGAAGCAAAGTCAGAAGAAGACCTGGACCAGACCAGAAGGAATCCTACGTCAGACTTAGTCCAGAAGTTATTCTGACCAGAAGATGGCCTGGCAGTGAAATGATAAACAGCCCACACCTGATCCAGACTTAATCAGAGGATAAATTAATGGGTCAAGAACAAGAGATTCAATCCAAATTTGACCCAGACCATAAGATAGCATGGTTTAGGGTATGAAACTAATTCCATACCAGATTTGATCCAGACCTGAACCAAATCAGAAGGTAAAATGTCCAGACTGAAATATTATTTGTTTAGATTTAATATCAGTTCAATCCAGACCCAGTTTAGAATTGGTCCAGATCAGGGGGAAAGGTTCATATCAATGGTCAAGATTTAAGTATATGGCCCAGTGTTGGCCGAGATCAGAAGATCAGACCATGGCCCAGTGTTGGCCGAAATCAGAAGGTCAGAATGTGTGGTTCATCATTGGTCGAGATCAGAGGATCACAGCAGATCAATTTGCAAGTCCGGGTTGGTCGAGATCAGAAGATCAGAAAGTGTGGTCCAGGGCTGGCCGAAATCAGAGGATCACAACAGATCACTTAGTATGGTCTAGATGTGGACGACAACAAAAGATCAAAGGGTTCAGATTTAATCATAATGATAATCGGTGGAGATTTGATTAAATTTGATCAAAGATTAAAAAGGATTTGATACAAAAATAAATTGAAAACTTGTGGAATTTAGAACTTATTGGCGAGAAGAAGGATTTGTTCCTGAATTAATTAAAGTCAGAATTGGTCAAAGTTATTTTTGAAAGGCAATCTGGAGCATAAAAAGATATGTTTTTTATTTAAGTGAAGCCCGATTGGTCAAAGTATTTTTGCAAGAGTATATGGCAAGATACAACCTGAATTTAAGCTTAGAAGAGATCGTAATCAGCATCTATAAAAGAAGGTTCAAGGCAGAAGACTTAGCATTGAAAATCACAAAAGAGCCATACACTTCCAAAGCAAACACTCAAGTTTTCAGTGAGGTTAATTGTGAGTTCCAGCTTTCCAGAAGCAAGCACTCGTGTTATTTTCTTTCCCTTGTGTTAGATCTAAGTTGTTGAAGTAGAGTCTACAATCTAAGGGAGTTAGAAGGGGTAGCAGATTACTTGGCAATTAGATTCAAGGCGTTGTAATTCCTTCTAGAATCTGGGGTTGTCAGATTGGTAGGAGAAGACTTGACTTAAGAAGTTAAGGTGTTGTATTCCTCGAAAGTCTAGGATTGTTAGACTGTTTGAGAAGACTGACTTGGAGGGTCAATGGTATTGTTGTAATTCAAGGTTTTGAATTAGTGAAATCCTTCAAGGTGAAGAGACTGGACGTAGCCTCATTAACGGTGAACCAGTATAAAATTATGTGTTTTTATTTTTACTTTACATCCGCTGCTAACTCTATTTTGTTCATACATCAAGTTTTGGTTTAAAACTGCAAAAATAGAAAAAGTATTCAAGTTAGTCAAACACAATTCAACCCCCCTTTCTCGTGTTTGCACCTTCAAGCCTAGTGATTTCAAGGAAGTACAACTGAATGAGTTTGATCAAAGCCGTCTCTCGTTGAGTCTTAAAGCAAGATTGTTAGACCTTGGAGGTAGCACTCCAAATGTCGGGAGCTACGATGAAACACACGTTTACCTCGACTGTCGCATATATGTGTCTTAGGTGAATTTAGGGGATCTATGAGGACTTGGTCAATTTGAATTGTCCGTCCACTCGAGTGGTGGCATAGTATCCAGCCTCCTAATCAAGTACTTTAGAGTTAGAATGATACCAAATTGTGAACTAGAGTCTAAGCTTAAGCATAGCATTGTATTTTCTTTTGATTGTTTTTTTGTTATTAATATGAATCGTGTGCGATAATAATTTCTCTTAGATGGTTTGATGTTATAGTGAAATGTATTGATTTTCCTTGAGTGACTTTGACTTTATAATGTGATGTTTTTCCTTGAATAATGTTTGTCGAATTATACGGTTTATTTATGATTAATTGTATGTTCTTCTTACTTATATGATACCATCAACATGATTTCGAAACTCACTTCCTTCGTTGTTTTTGTTTGACTGGTTTGGCGATGCATTTGTGAAATCGCAATTTATTACAAGTTAATGAGTCTTGAAGTTGAAGTTTGGGATAAATCCCGCTCTGATAAGTGATACCGGGAATAAGAGTTGTAATTTGTATTTTACTTTTAGTTATTTAATTAGAAATGACCTATAAGTACTAGTATGTTGTTGCAATT
Organism: Cicer cuneatum; assembly: GCA_037974295.1. Taxonomy (NCBI): domain Eukaryota; kingdom Viridiplantae; phylum Streptophyta; class Magnoliopsida; order Fabales; family Fabaceae; genus Cicer; species Cicer cuneatum. Next base: position 49,493,092 of record JBBPBO010001984.1, on the reverse strand, counting down.
AAATTTAAAAAAATCTAGTTAAATCAAGTTTATGGAGATTGCTTTGTTTTATTGGAGGAAAAAAGTTTACACTGTTCCTCTTGATTTTTTAGAAACCTAATATTCTATATTAGTTATAAAAGTTTGAATTCTCTCTTTATCCGCTGCGAATTTTGTTCAGAAAAATATAGTATAAATTATTATATATGTTATTTTAGAGTTTAGTGAAGTATCTAGAATATCACTAGAAGGGGGGTTGAATAGAGATATTTGTAGTTTTAAAAATTTCTTTTAAGTTTTAAAGCTTTATCCTCTTCGAGAGGATAAAAATCAGAGGATGGAAATTTAAAACTATGAGTAAGAACAGATTACTTTAAAAGCGAAAGAGAGGTTAGAAAATGACACACCCAACTTTATACTGGTTCACCCACAACGGGTTACGTCCAGTCCTCACACACTTGTGAGATTTCACTAAGAAAACAATCAACCTCTCACAGAGGTTAGTTACAGCTTTTGTGTTCTTGAGCTTCACCAAGCTTACAATATCTTCTCACGGATTTCAAATATTTCTAAGTGTAACTCACTTAGAAATTACAGTATAGTTTGAAGGTGTTTGTGGTGTTTCTCTTTACTAGCACTTTCTAAAAGGATGTTTCAAAGATCTAGTGTAATACAATAGAAAGTATAAAGAGAGGATGAGAATAACACTTGATAGCTCTTAGTCTTTTTCTTTGAATGCTTTGTAGTTATGTGTCAAATGAAGAAGAGCACCATTCCTTTTATAGAGTTGTAAGATGGTCTATCCATGTGTTTTGGTGCTTCATGTTCGTTGGGCACTTTAATCAAAAAGTCAAGGCCAGTAATCTGAATTACAAAAATGCCATCCAGCTGTCTTTTGTCTTGTTAGAGCGCAGGAGGATGGGAATTCAGTCCATCCTCGTATGGAAGGTTCAAACCTCCTAGAAGTTCGGGTCTTAGCTGTCCTTTTGCTTTTTCGTTCTCCAAGGCATGTCAGATTCTATTTTGGGCTTTTGTTTAGTATAACCTTTATTTGCAGTTGAAAAGGTAGAACCATTTTCATCATAAGCATATGAAGAGAGCTGGAGGTCCATTCTCTTATATTTCATTCTTCTATGTTCATCCTCTGCCTTTCTTTTTCTTCAGTTGACTTTGTTTTTCTTTCAAACTTTAACACTGATTTGACTTTTCATTTGGCAAGAAATCAATGTTATCGTGATTCTGAATATTTTACCTAATAGTTGGTTCATCCTCTTTGAAGATTCATCCTCTAGTCCATCCTCCAGTTTGAAAAACTTGTTGGATTGACATAGATTTTATCTCTTTTGAAGAGCAACCTGTTTTCTAATAATAATACACTCAAGAGCACAGATTAGTCTTAACAATAATCATAATCATTAATTTTGTGATCATTAAAACCATTAGAAAGATATTTTGTCTCAACAATTTCCCCCTTTTTGATGATGACAAAATTCTTTTTAGATTATGATAGAGTTTAATAGATCGAAATTTAAGCTCCCCCTTAATTTTATAAGTAATGATTTAAAGAATTTCTTTTTCATGTATTTTTGTAAAAATGATTTTGAGATATGCAAATTTTGGTAATGAGCTAACTTTCAATTTTTTGAATAATAATCATATGGCATGATTCAAAAAGTCATAACAAACATAGGTCAAAGTCATTACAGACATGGGTCAAAATATTTTTAACAAAACCAAAAAAAATTGCTATTTTAAAAACGCTAAAATCTTTAGAATCTTGCTCCCCCTGAATTTGGGCAGCAACAAAAAGAGAAGTGAGGACGACTGGAGGGTGATTAGGTAGACGGTGATGAGTCATCTGAGGAGGAGGAGGTGGAAGGGTGTGAAGCAACATTTGGAGGAGGCTGGGCTTGTGGAACCGGAGGATGGTCTCTTGGGATAACGGCAGGAATGAGATGTTTGGTGATCCATTCGAGGATGAGGCCAAATTGAATCATCTGGTGTTGAAAATTGGTGAAGCTTTCAAACAGCTTCTTTTGATTTTTGCGAATCTTTTTCAACATCCTGATATGTTTTTGATCTCTGCGCTCTTTCGTCTTCTTGCTTGAGCAATCTTCTTTGGGAACATCAGGTGTTTCCAAGAAGGAGTTGATAGAGTTAAATTGACCTGGAACCTCGGGAAGAGGTTGAGAGGACTCACCAGCAAGAGGATTAATTAAAGTGAACCAATAGTGTTGGAAGTGGGAACAGAAGGAGTACCATTAGTCAGGCTTTCATGAGGCGGTTGTGGAGAAGATGAGTTAATTATGACTGTGTAAGCTAAATTCATACCAAATAACCTCTTCTTCAGTAGGGATCCGTGGAGAGAATGTGTGGTGATGCAGATTTAGATCATAATAAAGCTCTTCACCATCCTCTATTAGTTGAAGGGGAGCATCCTCTAGTGGCTCGGTGGCATTAGTGACAAAGTCAAAAGTGGATGGAATGAAAATCAGGGGTGAAGAATGAGTGGGACATGGAATGTCAAAATCACAGGGAGGAGAGGGAGTTCGATCAGCATTAATAACAGGTTCCAGATTAGTAGGAGAGATGGTATCCTTAGTAGGAGGTTGGATTGTTTCTTTTGGAATTGGTGGAGTAGTGGGAGTAGATTTTCTGTGCTTTTTCGTCTTTTTGGATGGTGGAGCTTTGGATGATTTGTTTTTTGAAGGTAAGGAAGTTGTGGTGGAGGGAGGCAAATCTACAGGTTGGAGCTTCATCTGTTTTACATTTCGCATAGAGAAACTGTTGTTGAAGAGGACTGAGGGTTCGTCCTTAAGAGATATTTTAAAAGATTTAAATATCTTTGTCAGGATCATTCCATAAGGGGCGGATCGCCCCAGAATAGCAGCATTGAGCATGAAGTTGAAAATAATATACCCCAAATGTAGAGGAGTTCTCGTGGTGAGGTGATGGATAAGTAGGAGATCAAGTTCTGTGACTTTTTCAAAACTTCCTGCCCTTGGAACAATGGAGTGTACATAGATGTTATGAAGGATTTGACATAAGGGCTGGAGGTTAGAAGCCACTTGAGGCTTAGGGGAGTGGATGAGTGAATTTTGAAGCACAGAAGTTCGGGAGACATGGCACTAAGAGTACCATTTTTCAGAGAAGCACAGGGAACCTTCATCTGGAATGTCCAGTATTTGACATAAGGAGGTAGGATTGATTTCCATATGCACTCCTTTAACAACAATACTGAAGCCAGTTCTCCCTTGGACCCAGTTGCAGTAGCATAGAATGCTCGCACAAGGCGAGGATATTGAGGTTCGTTCACTTTTAAAACTGATGTCCAGCCAATCTGATCAAAAACGTCCTAAATGTTGAAGCCTCCTTTCTTTAGGTTAGCAAAATCAATAAACTAACCATTTACTACAAATTTTTCGTGCCATTTAGAAAAATAGATTTTTCCAAAGTTGGAGTTTCAAACAAAGAGCCAATGGAAGCAGATTATTGTTTTGATGCGGGTTTGGAACTAGGTTTTTTTATGGAAGAGGTTTTAGGTGAAGGAGAATATTTTGGAGAGGTGGTGTTTCTGGGAGGTGGTTGAGGAATGGAGTCAGCAGAGACTGTTTTCTCTGAATCATCAGAGTCAATCACATGAATGGTGTTATCTTATGTGGTTGGTTTTTTGGAGGAGAAGATTCCAGACATGATTCTGGAGGATCGTCGAACAGGAACTAATGTGGAGGTTTTTGATGAAGAGGAACGAGTCTGTTTTAAGTGAGGAGGAGTTGAGGCAATGTTAGTGATTGTGGCAGTATGGAGAGGAGGATGGATGGTGGTCATTGGTTCAGGTTGAAGGATTTCTTCATCCTCCTCGTTGCTGCTTGAATAATTTTCGTATTCTTCTTCAGAGTAACTTTCTATGATTTTACGCTTTGCAGATAGCTTAGTACGGGCCATGAGAAAAAACATTGCTGAGATGTTTGAGAGAGAAAGATGAAGGGAGTTTTGTTTTCAAGGCAGAAGGTATTTGTGGAAGGAGGTTTTGACGTATTGATTAGAGGAAGAAGGAAGGAATATTTGAGAGTTTACAGCAGTTTGGATTGGACGTGAGAAGATGATGAGGTAGGCTGATGCCTAGGCCGCGCGTGTGACAGGAGCAGTTACTTTTTAGCCGTCAGAGCATTTAATGCATGGCGGAAGCCAAGGAGTTTTGCTGGAAAACTGAGCATTGAGGGGGAAACATGTGCGGCAGTTTTATTTTGACTTTGGGCCTTTTCACCAAAAATGGATTAAAAGTTTTGTTTTGAAAACTGTAGAATTGATTTGGGCTAAGTAATTCAAATTTTGACCAAATAGGTAGTTCCACATAAATAGGAGTTTGAAAGTGACCAAACTTTCTGTAGTTAAGTTGAGGATATTGCCTTTTTAAGGAATGATCCTCTCGTGATACCTTTAGATGCACTGTGATTTTTCCAAGAAGTCCAAAATTAAAAATAAGGAGATAAAATTAAAAAATTAAACATAAATAAAAAATTAAAGAATTTTGGACAGACTTATGATGGAGAGGTTCTCCAATATATGTTTGAATCTGTCCTCCTGAAGAGGTTTGGTAAAAATGTCAGCCAATTGTTTTTCAGTTTCAATAAAAATTAGCTCAATATCTCCCTTCTGAACATGATCTCTTATGAAATGATGTTTAATTTCGATATGCTTGGATCGAGAATGTTGTATGGGATTTTTTGAAAGATTTATGGCACTTGTATTATCACAGAGGATGGGAATTTTTGTGTACCTTAGTGAATAGTCCTCCAATTGATTTCTTACCCAAAGTATTTGTGAACACCATTGGGCAGCTGATACGTATTCTGCCTCTGTGGTTGATAAAGCAATTGTGCTTTGTTTTTTGCATGACCAACTTATGAGAGACTCCCCAAGAAATTGACATGTTCCACTCGTGCTCTTTCTTTTAACTTTATATCCTGCATAGTCCGCATCACAGTATGCCAAGAGGTCAAGGTTTGAACTCTTTTTATACCAAATTCAACCATCAGTGGTACCAATCAGATATCAGAAAATTCTTTTTACAACTATACGATGAGATTCCTTGGGAGAGGATTGAAATCTTGCACAAAGTCCAACAGCAAACACAATGTCAGGTCTGCTTGCAGTTAAGTATAGTAAGGATCCAATCATCCCTCCTTACTCCTTTTCAGACATGGAGGTTCCTTTATCATCTTTATGTAATATGGAGGATGAATGCATAGGAGTCCCCATGGGTTTTGCTGAATCCATGTTGTATTTTTTCAGAAGATCTTTGGTGTACTTTTCTTGGGAAATAAAGATGCCAGACTTCATTTGTTTAATTTGTAACCCAAGAAAAAATTTCAGTTCGCCCATCATGCTCATCTCAAACTCGTTTTGCATGAGGTTAGAAAAATCTTCACACATTTTTTCATTTGTGGACCCAAAGATTATATCATCAACATATATTTGCACAATCAACAGATCCTCTTTAAGAGTTTTCTTAAAGAGTGTGGTGTCAATCTGTCCTCTTGAAAAACCATTTTCTTTTAAAAATGAGCTTAACCTCTCATACCATGCTCGAGGAGCTTGTTTTAACCCATAAAGAGCTTTAGAGAGTTTGAACACATGATTAGGTTTTTTTTCATCTACAAAACCAGGAGGTTGGTGAACATACACCTCCTCATTTAAGAAACCATTCAAAAAGGCACTTTTGACACCCATTTTAAATAATTTGATACCTTTATGGGTAGCATAAGCTAGGAGGATTCTAATAGCTTCAAGTCTAGCAACCAGAGCGAATGTTTCATCATAATCTATTCCTTCTTGTTGGTTGTACCCTTGAGCCACTAGTCTTGCTTTATTTCTAATGACCTCTCCATCTTCATTTAATTTGTTTTTAAAGATCCATTTTGTTCCAATGATGGATTTGTCCATAGGATGGGGCACAAAATCCCATACTTTATTTCTTTCAAATTGTGATAGTTCCTCCATCATGACCCATGATTTGTCACATATTGCTTGATCAATATTTTTTGGTTCAACTTGTGATATCATGGCCATGTTATTTGCAAAGGATTGTCTGGTCCTCACACCATCTGCCGTATCCCCAATAATCAGATCAAGAGGATGATGTGTTGCTACCTTCCATCCTCTTGGAGGCTGCTGTGACGATGGATCAGAATCGTCCTCTTCGTTTGGACTGTGTACTTTAGAGGATGAATGTTCATCTTCTTCTATTTTATCCATATTTTCTAGACACAAGTCATCAAACTCATCAAAAATAACATGCATGGACTCCTCCACAGTTTAAGTCCTAAGATTATAAATTCTATAACCTTTTGACGATGTGGAGTATCCTAAAAAATATACCTTTATCGGATTTTGTATCAAACTTTCCCAAATTATCTTTATTATTTAGTATGTAGCAATAACAACCAAAAATATGAAAATAAGAAATATTTGGTTTTCTACCTTTCCAAAGTTCGTAAGGAGTTTTATTTAAAATTTTTCTGATGGATACACGGTTTAAAACATAGCAAGCTGTGTTAATGGCTTCAGCCCAAAAGTATTTATCAATGTTGGTTTCATTCAAAATAGTTCTAGCCATTTCTTGTAGAGTTCTATTTTTCCTTTCAACAACTCCATTTTGTTGAGGAGTTCTTGGACAAGAAAAACTATGGGAAACTCCGTTTTCATCAAAAAATATTTTAAAAGACTCATTTTCAAACTCACCTCCATGGTCACTTCTCACAGAAATAATTTTAGTTGCTTTTTCATTTTAAATTCTTTTACAGAAATATTGAAATGCATGAAAAGCTTCATGTTTATGTTTTAAAAATAAAACCCATGTAAATCGTGAGAAGTCATCAACTATCACAAATCCATACCTTTTTCCAATAAGACTTGGAGTTTTAATATGACCAATATTTTTTGAATGATTTGTTGAAACAATATTTTTTGAATGAAAACTACTTTTAACTTGTTTTCCTTTGGCACAAGCTTCACACACTTTTGTCTTTTTCAAAATCAATTTTTGGAAAACCTTTGACTAGTTCTAATTTTGATAATTTAGAAATGGTGTTTAAGCTTGTATGACCTGCTCGTTTGTGCCAAATCCATTTATCTTTTTCAAGTGAAATAAAACAAGATTCAGTAGGCAAATCATCCAGATATAATACATATAATTCTTTTTTCGAAAACCAGAGAAGAAAACTCTACCCGAGGATGAATGTTTAACCTTGCATAGAGTGGGTTTAAAGATAACTTGAAATCCACTATCACACAGTTGGCTAATGCTTAGTAAGTTATGTTTTAAACCATCTACATACTAAACATTTTCAATTTTTGCAGAATTATTTTTACCAATAATACATGTACCTTTTATTTGGGCTTTATCATTGTTTCCAAATGTGATTGATCCTTCATCCTTTGTTTCTAGTGAAATGAAACAATGCTTATCCCCTGTCATATGCCTTGAGCAGCCACTATCCAAGAACCATGGCTTTCTTTTGTTGATCAGAGGATATGCATGTGTCAGAATTTAGAAGTGACTTAGGTACCCATATAGAATTGGGTCCTTGGTGGTTAGTTCGTCCTCTTGTAAGGATTTTCTTTTTATGGTAGCAAATGGAATCATGGTGTCCATGCTTATCACAAAATGAACATTTCCTTTTGTTAATTTCAGCCCTTTTCTTAGCATGACAAACTTTGATAGTATGTCCATGTTTTTTGCAAAAAGTGCATTTAGGCTTGTCCTCTTGTTTATTTGGTAGAAAGAAGTTTTCATATAATTTTTGCTTTTGAGAACTTTTAAATCCAATACCAGCTTTGTCAAAAATTCTAGATTGAGATCCCATAATTTTTTGAAATGTTTTAGTGGATTTAACAAAGTTGGTAATGTCCTTTTTGAGTTCTTCTACCTTTACTTTTAAAACACTCTTTTCTGTATCCTCTTCTGGAGGATGAATATTGACATTCTTCTTGTTCAAAACTTGCTGTTGTTCTGACAATTTTTTATGAGATTCCTGCAAGTCCAGAATGATTTTTGATATTTATCATTCTTAGCTTGGAGTTCCTCATTTAACTTCTTTATTTCATAAAGTTGGTTTTTAAGAAAACCACATTTATGAGATAGAGTGTTGGAGTCATTTAAGAGATTGTCAAATTCAATTTCTAATTTTTCACAAGAGGGACATAGTTCAGTAATGGTTACCTCATCAGTATCTGAGTTTGCCATAAGGCAGAGGTTAGCTTTTTCTTCCTTGTCTTGCTCGGAGGATGATCCATCGCTGTCATCCCAGGTGGCCATCATAGATTTATTTTTATTTTGAAATCTTCTTGTGTTTCTTTTGTTTAGAGGACATTCAGTTTTGTAATGTCCCACTTTGTTGCATCCAAAACAAGTTATCTGACTTTTGTCAGTTTTTTCTTTTTGAGGAGATCTTTTTTCTTGTCCTCTTCTATTTATCATCCTCTGAATTCGTCTAGAAATCAGAGCGAGTTCATCCTCCTCATCAGATAGAGGATATTATGAGTTTTCCCTTTTTATGACATCTTCATTCTTCTTGGAGGAAGTACTTTCAGTTTGGTTAGATTTTAACGCAATCATTTTTCCTTTTTTGCTTGGTTTATCAGCAAGCAGCAATGGTTCATGAGCTCTAAGAGTCCCAACCAGATCTTCTAACCTCATGCTGGCCAAGTTTCTTGCTTATGTGATGGCCGTCACCATTGGTCTCCATTCTTTTGGTAAACTCCTTAGAATTTTCCTTATCCTCTCTTGAACGGAGTATTCCTTTCCAAGAGATCTTAAGTTAATTAGAATGATTGTTAGCCTTGAGAACTTTTCATCAATAGTTTCTTCTTCCTTCATTTCGAATAATTCGAATTCTCTAACACCCATGTCAATCCTCGCCTCTTTAACGTGGCTTGATCCTTCATGATGGATTTTCATAGTGTCCCATAGTTCTTTAGCACTTTGGCATTCTTCAACTCTGTCATATTCTTCCCTGCTCAAAGCACACGTTAGAAATAAATGAGCTTTAGAGTTTAGGAGTACCTTAGCATTTTCTTCGGTTGTCCATTGTGCTTGAGGTTTGTCATCGGAGGATGAATCTGTGTTGTTGATTCTAATGACGTGATTTCCATTCTCAACCACATACCACATGTTGTGGTCTTGTGATATGAGAAACAATCTCATCTTTCCTTTCCAGTGATAGTAATCAATGCCATCGAATTAGGGAGGTCTGCTGGATGATCCTCCTTCAGGAATATACTTAGCTTTTGACATTTTTCTTTTGATCTTTTTCTCTTACACTGTTAGGTGTAGTTTTCTAGAGAACCTTGCTCTGATACCAATTCAAGTATCTAGAATATCACTAGAAGGGGGGTTGAATAGAGATGTTTGTAGTTTTAAAAATTTCTTTTAAGTTTTAAAGCTTTATCCTCTTCGAGAGGATGAAAATCAGAGGTTGGAAATTTAAAACTATGAGTAAGAACATATTACTTTAAAAGAGAAAGAGAGGTTAGAAATGACACACCCAACTTTATACTGGTTCACCCACAATGGGTTACGTCTAGTCCTCACACACTTGTGAGATTTCACTAAGAAAACAATCAACCTCTCACAGAGGTTAGTTACAGCTTTTATGTTCTTGAGCTTCACCAAGCTTACAATATCTTCTCACAGATTTCAACTATTTCTAAGTGTAACTCACTTAGAAATTACAGTATAGTTTGAAGGTGTTTGTGAGGTTTCTCTTTACTAGCACTTTCTAAAAGGATGTTTCAAAGATCTAGTGTAATACAATAGAAAGTATAAAGAGAGGATGAGAATAACACTTGATAGCTCTTAGTCTTTTTCTTTGAATGCTTTGTAGTTATGTGTCAAATGAAGAAGAGCACCATTCCATTTATAGAGTTGTAAGATGGTCTATCCATGTGTTTTGGTGCTTCATGTCCGTTGGGCACCTTAATCAAAAAGTCAAGGCCAGTAATCTGAATTACAAAAATGTCATCCAGCTGTCTTTTGTCTTGTTAGAGCACAAGAGGATGGGAATTCAGTCCATCCTCGTATGGAAGGTTCAAACCTCCTAGAAGTTCGGGTCTTAGCTGTCCTTTTGCTTTTTCGTTCTCCAAGGCATGTCAGATTCTATTTTGGGCTTTTGTTTAGTATAACCTTTATGTGTAGTTGAAAAGGTAGAACCATTTTCATCATAAGCATATGAAGAGAGCTGGAGGTCCATTCTCTTATATTTCATTCTTCTATGTTCATCCTCTGCCTTTCTTTTTCTTCAGTTGACTTTGTTTTTCTTTCAAACTTTAACACTGATTTGACTTTTTATTTGGCAAGAAATCAATGTTATCATGATTCTGAATATTTTGCCTAATAGTTGGTTCATCCTCTTTGAAGATTCATCCTCTAGTCCATCCTCTAGTTTGAAAAACTTGTTGGATTGACATAGATTTTATCTCTTTTGAAGAGCTACCTGTTTTCTAATAATAATACACTCAAGAGCACAGATTAGTCTTAACAAGAATCATAATCATTAATTTTGTTATCATTAAAACCATTAGAAAGAGATTTTGTCTCAACATTTAGGGTGTCACACCTAACATGTAGTTCCTCCACTTGTTGGCCTAAGATACTTCATCAATACCACCATCTTTAACTTGATGTCCAATCATCATTATTTCATCAACTATGGTGTAACATTAATATACTCTTTACAAATTCATAACATTAAATATTCAATATAACACCACTGTCACATAAACTCATATTAGGTAACGAATCTTTGTTTTATTGTCACATTAAATAAACTAATATCATAGAGTGCATTCAAGTTTAATAATCACATCTCATAAACTCATCAAGTTAAATATAGGCACATAATTCATTCAATATATAATATGACAATAATATCAAATACCATATATTCAACCAAAATTAAATCCATCCACACCTTATATATGTTTCTATTCCACATTTTAATCTCACAATACCAAAATTTTCACATTAATTAATTCATCTATCAAAGGACTTTAGTCGTACGTAACAAACCCTAAATAAATAATTGGGAAATACGTATAATCATGAATTTAAACGATATCTCACTCCTTACTTTATTTTGACGCTTTCACATGCTAATTTGAGTCCACAAGAGAAAAGCCTCAATTCCTTTGACTCCTCTTCCTCCAATCTTTCCAATTTTATATTTAATGGGTAATCGTAAAAATAATCGGTAGATAATGTAACTACTATTTCATATGGTCATTTTGGCATTGGTTATGCGCAAATCGGAGTTATCGTGAGCAAGATTGGAGCAAAATAACAAAGCTAATAAAAGGAGAAGTTGGAGACTTAATAAAGAGAATGAGAGTACTAAAAATTGGAAGTGTGTTAAATTAAATAATTTAATAGAGGAAAGAACATAATGAAATTTGAATAAAAACCAAAAATGTTTTCTCGACAGACGATATCGGCATCGATTTTTCTATTCTCCTCTCGCTGCCGTGGTTTGTTGGGTGCGCTTAGCTTCAACTTTCATTTTTCTTTTACAGTAGCGCTACTCTCTCTCTTATTATATTATTATATTATGTTATATTTGACTTTTTTTAATATATTAATTTATTATTAATTTTCTTCCCTCATGGGCCTAACTCATTGAACCTCATTTTATTTTCTTATCTCATTTGTTTAGCACAACACCCAACTAATTACACACTTATTTTAATTGATTTATTCACTATTAAAATATTATTATTAGCCACTAAATCAATTAGTGAGAATAGTTAAAAAGATCCAACTAATTATCATATTATAAGAATAGTTAAAATGATAAAATAAATAAATATAACATTAGTATTTTATATTAGCCACTAAATCAATTAGTGTAGGTGCAATATTATTAATAGTTCAAAACCAATATTTTACAAAATAGATTAATTAGAGTAATTAACTTTTTAAAAACATATAAATAATAATAAAAACCCTCATATTTAAAATTATTACTATACCTTCTAATTGCATGCATTTTTAAAAGCATTCTAACACCATGAGCGCATTTTAATACTTCTATAATAAAAATAAATATTATACAATATTCTCGAAAATATTCACAATATATTCAAAATAGTTATTTATAAAATAATTAATTAAAATAAGAAATAGTTAGAAGTAATTAAAAATAATTTTGTGCACACTTATCATTTAGTGTAACGCACACGAAAGTATCTTAATAATTATCAATTCACATATATACGTAAAATCACTTGAAATCATATTATCTAAAACACTCACACTAAAATACTATTATTTTTAGAAAAATAAATAAAATAATTAAATATAATATTTATAATTGAAATTACTCGTTAAATCTAAAATGTATAAAATTATCACACCACAACAAACACATATAACGAAAATTAATTTCAAAATTTATCAATATATTACAAAATAATTCTCTTTAAACTCCTATTTAATTAAAAAAAATAGTTTATTATGAATTTTGGGGTGTTATAGCTCACAGCTTGACAACTATGGGGTACAACTCCTAACGCCGAGAAACTTATAACAAGTCCAAGAAGTGCTTGAACTTGTCACTTGTGACTGACTTTGTCAACATTATTTGGTCATAAGGCAAATAACTTTTTTTTCTTGTGAAAGCTCACATCAATATTCTTGGTATTGGTGTGATACACATGATTATTTAACAAATAAATGACATTTTGACTATTACAATGCAACTGAACTCCACCTTGCTCATCAACGAATTTCTTTACTAATCTTGTAAGCCATAAAACCTCTTATGTAGCCTCAACTACTACCATGTATTGTGCTTCAATTGTTGACAGAACCACTATGCATTGAACGGATGACTTTCAACAAACAGATCCTCTTGCATAATCAGAATCAACATATCACACAACTAAAAGATCACCCTTTTCACTGCTAAACATGATACCATGACTTGTTGTACGCTTCAAATACTTGAAAAATCACTTAATTGCTTCCCAATGACCTTTACCTAGTTTGGACATAAAGTTGCAAACTTAACTTACAGCTTGTGCAAAATCCAATCTAGTGCAAATCAAACATACGTTAAACAACCAACAATTTTGGGATACGAAAACTTTGACATATATACAGCTTCTGTGTAACACTCCAAATTTTATAATCAATATTTTCTTAAGGAAATAGGATTTTAGATAATTAATTTGGTGTTAAAATTATTTTAGAATATGTGTTGATTAGTTCTATGATTAATTTTCTTTATATGTGTGCTTTATATGATGTGTTAATCTTGTACATATTTGACTAAACGAGTGATATAAATAACAAATATTATATTTTATTATTTTATATATTTTTCTAAAAATAATAGTGTTTTAGTGAAAATATTTTAGAGAGTAAGATTTAAGCGACATGTGATATTTTCTTGTGTGTTTGACTAATATTAAATGTACACTTAATAATTTTTAATTATTTCTAAATATATATTATTTTAATTATTTATTTTATAAATAATTATTTTGGGATAATAGTAATATTGTGTTTGATTTCCTTTATTTTTATATACATGTTATAGTATTGTGATTTTATATATATTTATTATGATTATTAATTAATATAAAATATTGATGATATATTTATTTAATTTATAATTTTGACTATTCTCTAATGATGGTATTATTATAATGTGAGTATTTTGAAAAATAATTATAATTATAGTGATTACTTTGAATATGAGAGTTTTAGTTATTAGTAATATGTTTTTTTTAAGGTTAGTTATTTTAATTACCCTAATTTATCATATAGTAGTTCTAAAATATTAATAATGTTTTGGAAAATTAAATGATTTTTGGAGGAGTATTAAAAATGAGATTAAATAATTATTAATTTTATTTTGGCAAAATAAAAAATAATAATAGTAAAATAGAAAATAAACAAGAGGACCAATGAATTTGGTCCATGTGTGTGAAGTGATTTAAACCTTAGTGTTAATAAAGTAAAATAAAATTTAAAAAAATAAGAAGAAAGGGAATTCGTAGCAGCCCCAGTGAAAGGATGATAAAACACAACAAATAAGCTATCATTTGGCATCGATGATCTGTTCCATAAAATGTGCTTCGTTTTTGTTCAAATTTCAGTATGTTGTTTTTATTCATTTAGCTAGTGAATTAAACACACTTTCATATATTTTTAATCATCCCAATTTCTCTATAAAATATCCGACTTCTCCGTTTGTGGAATTTGTTATTTTGCACCGTCCTTCTTCACCGTAAGTTCGATTTGAGTGAAACCAACGCCAAAACAACCATGTGAACAATGACTATATTATGCACTCATTACTTTCCAATATAGCGTAAGTTTACTTGACTAAATTTCGAAATTAACCTTTTTAGAGTTTGTTCTCAATTTATTTTTGGCGTTTACGAATAAACTGTGAGTTAGATCGATTGAAGGACAAGGAGTCAAACAACAAAGGCTTTTTTATTGTGGACTCATATTCGTGTGTGAAAGCGTCGAAATAAGGTAAGAGATGAGATAACATTTGAATTCATGAGTATAATATATTGTGAGATGAATGGGAAAAGTGTATTTCTCAATAATTCATTTGCGGCTCGCAACATACAGCAATAGTCCTTTGAGAGATAAATTAATTAATGTGAAAATACGAGGATTATGAGATTAAAAATTGAAATAGAAATGTTTATAAGCTGTTGATTGATTTAATTTTTGATAATTATGTGGTATATATTTGATATGATTATGACGTTGGATGTTGAATGAAATTATGTTCATACGTTTGATAGACGAGTTTATGTAATGTGATATTAAAAGATGAATGCATTGTATAATATATGTTTATGTGATGATAATAATGATGTTTGATTAATGATAGTGATGTTATAAATTTGTGATGAGTTTATATGATGATATATGATCATGTATGATTAATGATAAAAAATGTTATAAATTTGTGATGAGAATGTTGAAGTAACCCCTTAATTGATGAAATAGTGATGATTCCAACTTGTGCTAAAGATGATGCTCTTAATGGAGTAGTCTAGGCTAACGAGAGGAGAAAATAGATGTCGGGAGTATTCAAAGTTGATGTGAATTTTTGAAGTGTATTGATTTTCCTTTAGTGATTATGACTTTATATTGTGATGTTTTTCCTTGGAGAATGTTTGTGCAATGATACGATTTATTTATGATTAATTGCGTGTTTTTCTTACTTATATTATACTATCAATATAATTTCGAAACTCACCTCCTTGGTTGTTTGTGTTTGACTGGCTTGGTCCCGTGTTTGTGAAATCACAATTATTACAAGTTAATGAGTCTTGAAATTCAAGTTTGGGAGAAATCTCACTTTGATATGTGATACTGGGAATAAGAGTTGTAATTTGTATTTTACTTCTACTTATTTAATTAGAAACAAATTTTTGCATCAAAACCTTATAAGTACTACTAAGTTTTGGGATTTAAATTAAGAACAAATTTTAAAGTATTCCTTTTGTATTTTGAGAAACATGATATCCTAAATTAATTATAAAAGTTTTTATTTTCTTGGAAACAAATTTTCTTTATCCGCTATGAATTGTATTCAAAAAATCTAGTATAAATTATTATATATGTTATTTTAGGTTTCGGGTGTCACATTCTGCATCTGTCTTTGGACGTTGATCCAATGAGAGCTTAAAGTGATTTGCAAATAAATGACTCACAACCTTCGAATTTCCCATATCAAATCTTTACAACAACTTTTGTACATAGTTTTTCTAAGAGGGTGATAATTTTCTAGCACTCTTATCCCTCTGAATTTTCATACCAAGAAACTTCATAGTAGCATCCATGTCTTTAATGTCAAACTCCTTTCCCATCATGAATATCTGTCCATTTACATCTTGTAAATGATTAGCAGCAATCAACATAACATAAACATACAATAATAGGAAAATAAAAGAGTTGTCATCAAGGCTCCTAATATTAATATAACACAACAATCATACTCACACCTTCTGTAGAAAATCTGAAGCATGTAAGAATCAAAATGCTTTTACTACTACCTTGGAGACCACTTTAGACAATAAAAGAACTTTTCAATTTACAAACTAGTCTGCATTGTCCAATATCACTAAAACCATCTTCTGCTCCATGTAAATTTGCTAATCTAGATTATCATGAAGGAATGTTGTCTTCACATCCATTTGCTCTAAATGATGTCCCGATTGGTTACCAAGGCTAACACTACCCTGATAAAAGTATGTCTAACGATTGGAGTGAAAATCTCATTATAGTCAATTCCCTTCTATTGTGAATACATTTTTGCTACAAGACGAGCCTTGAATTTTCCCCTTCTTTTTCTGTTACAAGGTTGGTTTGAAGAACTATGATCCCTACTTATTTTGATGATAACATAATCAATTTGTGGGAACAAATTAAAGCACTAACTGAAGGTGCAAACACGAGAAGGGGGGTTGACTTGTGTTTGTAATACTTGAATTCTTTTTCTGTTTTTGACGATTATTTAGAATCTGATATAAACAAACAGAGTTAGTAGCGGATAAAGTAAAATAATCAACACAAAGATTTATCCTAGTTCACAATTAACTAGGCTACATCCAGTCCCTTCACCTCGAAGGATTTTTCCACTAATTCAAAACCTTTGAATTACAACAGCACTACTTGTTGGAATCAAGTTGGTTCTAAGTACTTAGGATTTTGATGCTTACAAATGTACTCTATGTAAACTTATTTTGTACCTTGAATTATTAAATTAAATACAATTAGAATATGAAGAAATCAGAAGCAGAAGATCAAAGGAAAATGAATTCTAGAATTTCCAGAAGATGTTCCAGGATGTCAAAACATCACCAGAAGATATGTTTACTGGCCCATAACAGAAGGAAGAAAAATCAAAAGGAAACATGGATCATACCAGAGGAAAGCCTGCCAGAGGGAGAGTTGATCCAAACCAAGAAGAATCAAATATCAAATTTATTCCAGAAGTTATTGTGACCAGAAGATGGCCTGGCAGTGAAATATTAAACTGCCCAGACTTGTTCCAAACTCAACCAGAAGCTATGTTTAAGGGTCCAGAACAAGAGAATCAATCCAGATATGACCCAGACCATAAGTGTAAGACCCTTAAAAATTGATATTAATTTATGGAATTAATATTAAGGGTATTTTGGGGATATTTGTAAAATATTTAATATATGTATGTTTTGAGTGAATATATATATATATAAATATTTATTTTGGAAGATGAATTAATATTATTGGATGAAGATTAAATTAATTTAATTTCGAGTAATTAAATTAATTGGACCATTAATTAAGGATTAGTGGCTAATTGCAAAAGGATTAAGTGCTGAGAAATCCAGCTGGAAAATCCAGCATTATTGTATCATTGTTTCAAAGGAGGTGGCACTCAAGTGAGCCTATAAATACACGTGAGGGGCTGGGCAGAAATCAGAACTTCATATTTTGCATGTAATAGTGTTGCATGTAACAGTAACCTCTTCTCCCATTTTTGCCTCCTGTTTTCTGAAAAGTAGTTTCACGATTTCAAAATACCAAAGAGAGAGTTCCTCAAAAGTTCCATGTAACTGGAAATACAGACACCAAACCAGAAAACCCCCAGTATTAAAGTTATTCCCCATATCATTACGGAGCTAAAGAACCCAGTTTCGTAGCAGCAAACGCAAGCTGCAATTTCACCGGTTTTGGACGCCCAAACGGGAGCAGAATCAGAAACGAGAGGAATAGCATAACAGGCAACAAGGGTAAGGGCACCTTCCAACTTTCTAGTTGCATTAGGGCTGTAAATGCTGGCTGTTTCATTCTGTTTTTGAAGAAAAACTATTTTGCAAACACATTTTTGAAAAATAAAGATAATGCATTTTTGTGATGTGTAATGAATATGTGATGTTGTGGTTCTGGTTGTTACTGCAAAGCTGTCTTATTTGTGAGAAAGCTGAAAAAAAATGTTTTGCATGTTATTTTAAATATGATTAAAATGCATGTCATAAAACTATTTTGGAAAAATGGTTTTACAATGCAAAAATGCATTCTGTTTTGCTGCTCTGTGAATGCTGCATGTTATTCTGATATGTGTGAAAGTTGAAATGCTTGCATGTTCTTCTGATGTGTTGTGAAAGTTGAAATGCTTGCATGTTCTTCTGATGTGTTGTGGAAACTGAAATGCTTGCATGTTATTCTGATATGTATGAAAGCTGAAATGCTTGCATGTTAATCTGATGTGTTGTGAAAGCTGAAATGTTGTATGATGTTCTGATGATTTGAAAGTCTGGATGACTTGTTGTTGATAATCCTGATTCTGTTCTGTTTTAAGTGATCCTAGTGATGTTGACGATTTAAAAAGAAAAGGGATTTTTCATGAGGAAAGTATTGTCTGGAAAAAGTGTTGAATCTGTTTTGATGTTTGATTGTTTTTTTTTTTTAAAGAAACCGTTTCAAATGTGTTGCTTCTGATGATTCTGATAATCATCATGTTTTTCTGCTTCTGATGATTCTGATCATCATCCTGTTTCCTGCATCTGATGATTCTGATAATCATCATGTTTCCTGCTTCTAATGATTCTGATCATCATCCTGATTCCTGCTTCTGATGATTCTGATAATCATCATGTTTTCTGCTTCTGATGATTCTGATCATCATCCTGATTCCTGCATCTGATGATTCTGATAATCATTCTGTTGTTTCTGCTTCTGGTGATTCTGGCATGAACCATTTTGTGCTTCTTCTAATCAATTCTGGATGAAGTCTGGGCGAAGTCTGGGTTATTCAAAATTCGATTGTCATGCCATGTTCTGGTCAAATTATCTTCTGGATTACTTCTTTCATTTGACAACTTATGGCCTGGAACAACTCTCCATATGGCAGGCTTCACAATAGTATGGCCCAAAGAATCTTCTGATATTTATTCCCTCTGATATAGTCTATCAAAGATATCTTCTGGTCACTTCGGGACAAGTATGGACTGTGTTGAAATTACACTGCCAGACTATGTTCTGATCAGTATAACTTCTTGATTGCTTCTGATATTTGAATCATTCTTGTTTGGAGCAATTCATATTATGGCAGGCTTCCCTCTGATGTTTTCCAGATGTTCTTCTGATTTTGTTTCTGTTTGATATAAGCCTCCAAAGTTATCTTCTGGTCGGTTTTGGACATTCTGGTTTATCTTCTGATAATTCCATCAATGCATCTTCTGTAAATTCAGAATGTATCCTCTGATACATTCATCTTCTGATGGTTTTTACCGTAGTAATTCAAGTTCAAAAAAGATTCCATCAAGTGTATTTATACACATCAAAATCCAGATTATTTAGAACCAACTTGGTTCCAACACCACTCTGTGTTGTTTCTGATGATTCTGGATGAATCATTATGTGTTGCTTCTAATGATTTTGGTGTGAATCATTCTGTTGTTTCTGATTCTGATGATTCTGGCGTGAATCATTCTGTGTTGTTTCTGATGTTTCTGGTGTGAGTCATTCTATTTTGCTTCTGATGATTCTGGTGTGAATCATTCTGTTTTGTTTCTGATGTTGATCATTCTGGTTCTATTTCTAATGTTGATTATTCTGGTTCTGTTTTCTGATGTTCTGGTGTTGATGATTCTGATTCTGGTTCTGTTTCTGATGTTTTGGTGTTGATGATTCTGATTCTAATTCTGTTTCTAATGTTCTGATGTTAATCATTCTGATTATGGTTCTGTTTTCTGATGATCTGATGTTGATCATTCTAGTTTTGTCTTCTGTATTCGACTACAGGCATGCCGTATTCGAATGCAGAATGTTACAATTGCAGATTTTCACTAGTTTCAGCTTATGTATTCGAATACAAGGGATCTGTATTCGAATACAGATTCGTATTTTCCAGAAAACTCAGTTTTAAACACTATTTTGTGAATTTTAAGAGTTAGGGGAAAGACTTATGATGATTAAGAATGGAATTGTGTGATAATGTAAAGTGTTAATGATTACTTGAATGTTTAATCATTGACGTGTTGGTGATGATATTGATTATATTGAGATGTTTTGAAATATGATGGAAAGGCATGAATTTTTATGATTTTGCATACTGTTTTTAGTGAAGAGAAAACATTGCATGTTCATGCATTGCATAGTCAGGTGGTACCCGCGATGGGCCATAGAGTTGATGCGGTGACCGTGATGGGCCGCGAAGTTAAGTAGTAACCACAGAGTGGGCTACGGAATGGCCGCGTGTTCGTGGTGGTCCATTCTATCCGTGCGAGGATTTAACTTCTGTGTATTTGGCCTATGAGAGGCTAATACACGTGAATGTAGTAAATGTGATGGGTTGTAGAGTGGCCGCGTGTTCGTGGTGGTCCATTCAAATATGCGCAACCACGTGCTGATCTGTTGAGTGATTGCACGAGTGCTGGACTGTTGAGCGTCTGCACTAGGTACTGATCTGTTGAGCGATTGTACCTTGGTATATAAGTGCTGGTCTATTGAGCGACTGCACTGGTACTGGACTGTTGAGCGTTTGTACCCTAAAATGCGCAACCACGTGCTGATCTGTTGAGCGATTGCACAAGTGCTGGACTGTTGAGCGTCTGCACTAGGTACTACTGTGTTGAGCGATTGTACCTTGGTATATGTCAAACGTGCTGGACTGTTGAGCATCTGCACTGGTGCTGATCTATTGAGCGATTGCACCTTGGTCTTCAGGGCCGTTAATGTCAAACATAGTGTGCTGGTCTGTGAGCAACTGCACCTTGGTGATTCCAAGAAAATTGTATACATGAGCATATACATATTGCATTGGGGGATTGACCGGTGGGTCACGATTGGATTATGATGATGAGTGGAAATTGAATGTGTGTGAGTACTGTTCAGAATCTGAATTTCTGATTTAATGATTGTGATTTGCTGAGGTGTTGTTTGTACTTACCACATATTTCATAATAATTGGCTGCTGTTTTGAAAAGGCATATATGTCATTAAATTTCAAATGAGCATTATTATTTTCCTCATCATTGTCATATATTATGCCATGAATATATGTGTTGTTGTGAGATATATGCTATGTGCTTATTTGTTAATTTCGGTCGGTGACCCTTGCTATTATATTGTGGACTTTGGGCTTTGCCCTCAGATGTTACCCGAACCCGTCCTACCGACGAATACACTAACGACGGAAACGTCGTCAGTTTCCCCTGATCTTTACGTACGGAGTCTACGTGGATAACGCAGAGGGACGGACGATTGGCTAAAGACGAGACTTATAGAGGATACGTAGAGACCGTACTACTGTAGCTTAGTGCATGATCAGTCTAGACTTTTGTATAGGGTCTTGAGTTTTGGGAAATGTAATTTTATTTTGGGAATTAATGTATTACTTTTTCCGCTGTATTATTCTGCACTCTGACACTGATTGGGTGATAACCTTTGAAATGAACTGATTTTATTTTAATTCCCTTGATATTAATTTTGGAAAACTCATTTTAATTATTTATTTAACAAAAAAATGCACCCGCGCTGTGTTTTAAACTCGGGGTGTTACAATAAGATAGCATGATTCAGGGCATGAAACTAAGTCAAGACAAGAAGAAATGATTTCCAGAATGATCAAGACCTGATCTAAAATCAAACGTAAAATGCCCAGACTGAAATATTTATTGTCCAGATTTAATTTCAATTTAATCCAGACCAAAGTCCAGAATTAGTCCAGATCAGAGGGAAGATTTCCAGATTAGTGGTTCAAAATTAATTATTTGGTCCAGTGATGGTCCAGATCAGAAAATCAGACCATGGCTTCGTGTTGGCCGAAATCAGAGGGATAGAATGTATAGTCCAGCAAAGACCGAATTCAGAGGATTATAGCATATCAGGTGCGCATCCAAGATGGCCGAAATCAGAAGATCAGAGGGTCAGGAAGTGTGGTCCAGGGAAGGCCGAAATCAGAGGATCACAACATAACAATCAGTATGGTCCAGATGTGGACTAGCGCATGAAGATCCAATGGTCCAGATTTAATCAGGAAATTTATACGGTGGAGAATTTAATTTATTTTGATCAAAGGATTAAAAAGATTTATTACAAAAATAAAGTGAGGTGTTGTGGAATTCAGGAGCTGTGGCGGGAAGGAACCAACAAATTTAATTGGCCAGTTATTTTGAAAGGAAATCTGAAGATATGTTTTTTATTTATATGAAGCCCAATTGGTCAAGTTATTTTTACAGAGAATCCAGCAAGATTCAGCTCCAATTTAAGCATTGGAAGAGGCCCAAATCTGCATCTATAAAAGGAGGCTCAAGGAAGAATACTCAAGAATCGAAAATCACAAAAGAGTCATACACTTCGAAAGCAAACACTCTCAAATTTTCATAGAAGTCAATTGTGAGTCTCAGTTTTCAAGAAGCAAGTACTCTTGTTGTTTTCGTTCCACTTTATTAAATCTAAGTTGTTGAAGTAGAGTCTACAAGTTGAGGGAGTCAGTAGGGGTAGCAGGTTACTTGGCAATTAGATTTATAGTGTTGTGATTTCTTCTACAATCTGGGATTGTCAGATTGGCTTAAGACAGGAGTTGCATTCCTCAAAGAAGTCTAGGATTGTTAGACTGTTTGAGAAGACTGACTTGGAGGGTCAGTATCAAGGTTTTTATTCAAGGTTTGAATTAGTGAAATCCTTCAAGGCGAAGGGACTGGACGTAGCCTCGTTAACGGTGAACTAGTATAAAAACTGTGAGGCTTAATTTTTATTTTTATCCGCTGCTAACTCTGTTTTAATTATACATCAAGTTTTGTTTTGAAAGTATTAAAACAAGAAAAGTATTCAAGTTAAGTCAAACACAATTCAACCCCCCCTTCTCGTGTTTGCACCTTCACTACTGACTCTCCAAGTCAGTCTTCCCAAATAGTCTAACAATCCTAGACTTTTGAGGAACACAACACCTTGACTTCACAAGTCAAGTCTTCTCCTACCTATCTGACAACCTCAGATTGCAGAAGGGATTTCAACACCTTGAATCTAATTGCTAAGTCACCTGCTACTTCTTCTGACTCTTCAGATTGTAGACTCTACTTCAACAATATAGATCTGACACAAGGGAACGAAAAACAAGAGTACTTGCTTTTGGAAAGCTGATACTCACAATTAACCTCACTGAAAACTCGAGTGTTTGCCTCTGGAAGTTTATGACTCTTTTACTGATTTTTGATTCTAAGTCTTCTGCCTTGAGCCTTCTTTTATAGATGAAATTTAGGGTTTCTTCCATGATCAAATTCGAGCTGTATATGTCCAGATTCTCTTGCAAAAATAACTTGGCCAATCGGGTTTCACTTCAATAAAAATCATATCTTTTTAGCTTCAGATTGCATTTGAAAATTCTATTGACCAATCTTGTTTCTTTTAATTTCAATCCATATCTTTTTAAGCTTCAGATTGCATTCGAATTTCTTCAAGTCTTCAGTAAATTTTGAATCAAATCCCCTTAATACTTTGATCAAATTTCTATCAAAATTTAATCATGTCTTCTTCGAATTTTAATCAAGTCCTCACTGATTTGCATCATGATTAAAATTCTGGACCGTATGATCTTCTGATCTCGATCAACTCTGGACTTATGTAATCTGATCTGCCCTAATTCTGTGATCCTCTTATCTCGGCCAACACTGGACCATATGATCTGATCTTCTGCTCTCGGCCAACACTGGCCATATGATCTGATCTTCTGATCTCGGCCAACACTGGGCCATATGATCTGATCTTCTGATCTCGGCCAACACTGGGCCATGATACTTAAATCTGGACCATTGATCTGAACATTTTCCCTCTGATCTGGACCAAGTCTGGACTGAGTCTGGATTGAATTTGAATTAAATCTGGACTTATGATATTTTAATCTGGACCATTGATCTTTTAATCTGGACATTTATCTTCTGATCTGGATCAAGTCTGGATTAAATCTGGACAATCATTTCTTCTGATCTGGAATGAGTTTTATGTTCTGGACCATGCTACCTTCTGGTCTGGACCAAGTCATTTGTTTTGGACTAAGTCTGGATTAAGTCTGGACTGATTCTTATATTCATGACCAAGCTATCTTCTGGTCAGGATTGAGTCTGGACCAAGTCTGACTTATGTTTCCTTCTGATTTGGAATAAGTCTCCCTCTGACAGGCTTCCTTCTGGTCTGGACCAAGTCTCCTTCTGGACTCTGCTTCCTTCTTATCTAGGCCAAGAAAGATATCCTCTGATGAGGTTATTTGTCCTTTGATATTTTGTCTTTGATAACATCCTCTTGAGGTGTATCCTCTGGTGCCTTCTGGATGTTTCCTCTCACTGAACCTTCTGGTGACATTTCTATCCTCTGGTTGCTTCCTCTTGATGTATCCTGTGGTGGTGTCATCCTCTGATTTTACCGATTTGTTCTTCTAAGTCAAAATATTATTTACATAAAATACTTTTGTTAACATCAAAACTTTAATTGCAAGAACCAACTTGGTTCCAACATTAACATTCTGATTAAGTGTGCAATTCCCAATCAATTGAATTATATAAGATCTTATGTTGTATCCTCTGATGATTGGACTAAGATAAAGCGACAATAACTCATTGTTAATATTGTTGAAAATACTTGTTAATTTTATTTTTGAAATAGTTGAAAGGCATGTCAATCTCTCTTATGTCAATTGCAGTTATTTAATAATTAAATGCATATTATTGTGGGATAGTATTTCTATCATTGACTTCTTATTTTTCCTTTTTGATTAATTATAAAGTGTGTTTTCTTAAATTCATTGATTATAAATCTCATATGACATTTTTTCGAATGTATGAGATTAATTTTCTTTTTGTGACATAAAGTTATAATGCATGTATATGCTTAATTAAATGGCCAATTAAGTATGCAAAATTATAATTAGTAACTTGTTTCTAATAAATAAGTGCATTATGATGATATGTTATATGTGTGCTTTCTTTTCTCTTTTGATAAGAACCTATAAATATTGAAGGAATTGCTATAAATCAATTATGTGAATAATATTTCAAAATTAATTTAGAATTTAAATGTGTTTTACAACTGTGTAAAAATATGTTTTCTATCTCACTATGATTATGCACATTAGTTCTAACAAATATTGTTATGTATATTTATGTTGAAATTCTTAAAGTTATGAAATAATTTTAGATATTGCTCTATTTGTGTGACTTAATTTAAATTTTTTGAGTAATTAATGTTAGAATTTAAACTTTAATTTGTTTTAAGGAGTAAAACTAGTAAGATATTGTTTGAAAAGTTAATTGAGCTTGATAATGTATTTAATACATATTTTTCGTTTCATCCAACTTACGGTAGTAAGTTGCTATTGACTAAATTTATAAACTATGTTTCTTCTATAAATTATAGTGAGTAATTGTGATATTTTTTAGGCTAAATAGCATCTGTGGTCCATTAACTTAATTTCAGTTAACGTTTTAGTCCTTTATCTTTTTTTTTTCCCGATTTGGTCCTTTATTTTAATTTTAAGTAACAATGTGATCCTTTATGTTTTAAAATGTCAACAATATTATCCTTTCTTTTTTACAAAAATTCAAAAAACTCATCAAATTTTTCAACCAAAACCCATAAAATTATTTGTTTCTTCAATATAATACAAATTTCATCAAATTCGAAACTCAAATTTTCAAATAAACTTATATTTCCATTTCGAACAATATCAAATAAAGAATGAAATTTGATGAAATTTTTGCATGGGTTTATTTGAAGATTTGAGTTACGAATTTGATGAAATTTGTATTATATTAAAGAATATAATTAATTTTATGGGTTTTGGTTGAAAATTTTGATGAGTTTTTTGAATTTTTGTAAAAAAAAAAGGATAATATTGTTGACATTTTAAAACATAAAGGATCAAATTGTTACTTAAAATTAAAATAAAGGACCAAATCGGGAAAAAAAAATAAAGGACTAAAACGTTAACTGAAATTAAGTTAAGGGACCACGACTGCTATTTAGCCTATTTTTTATGATTGAAGTGTTAGGTGTGATATGTGACACCTTAAACTCCAAAATAATATATATAATAATTTATTATATATATGTAAAAAAATTTGCAGCAAATAATAAAAAAAATTCAAAGAAAAAATAAACTTTTACAAATAATTTAGAATATCACATTTCTCAAAGTAGATACGGAACATTTTCAAACTTTCTCCACCAGATAAGACAATGCAATCTAAAAAAATTAAATTAAATTAACTATAATTTCTTAATTTAATTCCAAAAACTTATTAATTTCTAACTAGAAGGAATTATACACTATGTGATTTATAACTATTCGTAAAGATCAATAGTAGGGAAATTCCTCTATGTTTTATCTATACTTTAATTCGTGATTTTTCCTTCATGAATAGTCGCTAAACATACAAAATTATCAAGAAAATATTACTAGAGAATTTTCTCAAATTTTACGATCAATACTATTCTAAATCTCCTCACTTAGCTAACCTTAAGTTTCCATTTCATAATTTTTTCAAATACTCGTTTCAGATTTCCATCGCACGCGTATGCAAAAACCGCAACTTCGTGAAATAAAGCAAAAAAATTACTCCAACTATTAAAATTCAAAACTAGATCCCGCATCCTGAAATTTTTAATCATTACTAATATTTATACTCACTGGTTCAAAATTCTATTCTTTATAGGATAAAATTACACTGTCAGATAAAAATATTGTCTTAGCTCCGATTGAAATTTGGCTTCCAACTTGAACTACTTATTCCTACAATATAATAGGTCAAATTTTTTTATTTTACCATTCTAATAATTATATCTCTATTTAAAAAGGGTTTAGTTTGGTGGTTAATAGTAAGAAAAGCGCATGCGGGATATTTTTATACTTCTATTCTATTCCATTTCAAATATTAATTTCTTCAAACATCACTATTCTTTATGTTATTTCACCTTTACCTAATTATATTTTATTTTCAAATTTTAAGAAGTAATTGAGTTAAAAATATTTCCTATAGTTACTTCATTATTTTTTGAGAAATTATGAAATTATTACCTTGTCTAAAAGTATGTGAGATAATAACTCTCCTTCTTTTAACAATCTCAAGGCTATTAAGTCATCTATTTCTAATAGATTAAGCAATTCAGTACACCAAAATTAGGTTTTAACCGCATTTTTTTATGTATTTAACAATGTTTTTAAGCGCTATAATATGTAGCGCCGTTAAAGGATACGACAACGTTTTTGAAAATGTAAAAAGCGCTGTCATAGGTGATATTTAATAGCGTTTTTTCTGAAAAACGTTATCGTAGGTATGATACAATTGCGCATTTATAGTGCTTTTTGGAAAAAAGCAAAAAAGTACTATTATAGTTGTCATTTAATAGCGTATTTCCTAAAAAAGCATTGTCGTATGTGTTTTTTTAAAGCACTTATTTTTACTGAAAAGTGTTGTCGTAGGTGTTATTAAATAGAGTATTTATAGCTCAATTTTTAAGAAATGTGTTGTTGTAGGTGTTATTAATAGAGCTGAAGAAACTACAATTACTGAAGTCCACTACTAGAAAAACTGTTTTTAGAGACCGAAATTTCGGTCACTAAATCGTGAAAATCGGTCTCTAAATCCATTGGCGAAACTTTTTAGCTTTAAAAATATACTTAAAAAAACACATTTAAATTCCAAAAAAAAAATATATATATTTATACATTAAATTCAGTATCAACTACATTGTTAACACAATTTTTTAATACTTAACTAATGTTTCTTCCTCTTAACAAATCAAAATTACAAAATAACTCTCTAATGTAAACAAAGATTGTTGTTCACAGTAAATAGAATATCTTGCTGACTTAC
This sequence comes from Cicer cuneatum, assembly GCA_037974295.1. NCBI lineage: Eukaryota > Viridiplantae > Streptophyta > Magnoliopsida > Fabales > Fabaceae > Cicer > Cicer cuneatum. The sequence goes on along the minus strand of JBBPBO010001984.1, from coordinate 49,465,225 downwards.
ATTTAAATTATTTTAGAACATGGATCCAATTGCAAGGCTCTCATCCAAATCCTCCATGATATACTTTGTCGGTTCAAAGACCATACCTACCTACATAAAGTTTAACAATTACTATCATAATTGGATCAGTAGCACAAAATACCACTAAAAAACTTATTTGTTTAATATCATTCAAACACTCATATTTACTTAAAACAAATGTAGTAATTGTCTTAATTTTAACCCACTTGAAATAAAAAAACTAATAAAACCAATATAATCAAATAAATACAATACATAAATACAAAAGGACCACTCTAAATATTTCTAATGAGTTAGTTAAGTTACTACATATTCATAGCACAAGACTTTGTAGCAACTTGTTTGTACCAAGTTGTAGAAATTCTATTATTATAATTAAGAGCATACAAATCAAAACTTTTTACCGAAAGTTAACCTCTATAATAATTTGAAGTCAGACAAAGCATCTATTGTTGATGAAACTTTACTCATTTGGAACTCGTCATCTTTGTCTTTCATCTGTCTCAGCACTCTGAAGCCTCGTATCATGTACCAATTAATGTCCGTAAAGGAATATAACATGATAGATAATTGAAAGGCAAACATTGCATTTAAGAACACTTAATAAACTTTTCGTATCATTAAAGGTAACTTTCTGATGTATCTAAGAACTTTGCCAGAGGGCATTGTATCCATTGCAATTTCTTGGTACAACCTTCACTAATGGAACATCTAGTTCATACTAACTACAAAGCAAGCAGTTAAAAAGCCTTTTCAATAACTTTATGTTTCTCGTACAAGATACTGCAACACCACGAAATAGAGAGAAGAAAAAGAATGAATCATTGGAAAAATTTTAGCAAACATATATGTGATAGTGCTACACATTGTATTGAAAACAATAAATTTTAGTGTTTCATTTTAGCTGTGTATTGTCCACCTTTTACATTGCTTTACATTTTCATAGTCAAGGCCAAAGTGTTTCATTTATCCTTATTGTTCCTGGACATAAATTATGTTTTCATGAACCTTCTAAAATTGTAAATAAGAAAAAATAAACCAAATTAATATGAATGACCAAAGTGCCTCCATAAAAAGGAAGAATACTTGGGTCGATAAAAAATGGATATAGTAAAAAAAGGATGATATAACGATTTCTTTCATAACTACTTTATATTGTCTACTATATCTGCTCTTGAAACATAAAACAACAACAAGGATCTAAATACGCACTATTAATCAACTCTAAACAAAAACATTTCAATCAGCAATATAATCTAGATTAATTAATTTAACAAGAACAAAATATATTAGAAATAAGAAAGTGGGATTAGAGTTAGGGTTTTTGTAAAATTTAGGGCTTTTGTGATTTAAACACAATCTAACCATGTAAGAAGTAGAAACTTCACCTAAGATGAAGAAAAAGGAACATGACGGTGGAATGGCACTCCATCAACAATGATGCTAGGTTAGGTCGTATACTGACAATTACACAAAAGATAAAAATGAATCAGTTTAGGAGAATAAACCACAAGGAGGATATAATATTTGAATCAAAAATGAAAAGAAAGGGAAAACGGTGACCAGAAAACTCACCCACGGCGGAGATGGCGGTTCGCTGCGAGAAACATGAACCCAATGCTCGTTTTCCTTGGGAAAGGTCATTGTAGACCGAAAAAGACGATAAAAGGCAGCGGTCCAAAATTCCAACTTCTCCAATGTAAAAATAAATCGATGGATGTTATAGAGGAGATGAAAATGAGAAGATTGGTGGCCACGATTGGATGGGACTGAAGACAGAAGGGGGAGGTGATTTAGTTTTGATGGAGGGAGAAAAAAAACAAAAATTAAAAAAGATGGCGGATGGGCTATGTCATGAGAGAGAAAGGGAAACTTATTTTGTGGGTATAGAGATTTAGAAAACCCTAGTTTTAAAAGAAGAAAAAAGAATCTATTGGTTTAGACCCTATGGACTTAACACATTTTTTATAAAACGCTTTTAAATGATTATCACCCTAGGACAACGATTATAACAAAAGCTCTTTAAAAGACGTTGTTATTATACCTATGACAACGGTTTTATAAAAAGCGCTGTCAAAGGCTTTGTTGTTATATAAATATTAGTACATATGACAACGCTTTTTAAAAAAGTATTTTAAAAGACATGCACCTACGACAATGTTTTTCAAAAAAGTGTTGTCTACGACTCCATGTATTTTTAAAATATAATATAACAACACTTTTACTTAACAAACACTGTTAAATGTGCGCTATAAAATCCATCTTTTGAATTGAGAACTTGAGAATTTTAATTCCTAAACCATATATGCTAAGAATAGGACAATCATACAACTCCATCATTAATACATTTAATCCAATAATATTCTTTTGGAGGATGTCAAATCATCTCCTTGGTGGTATTAACTTTAGGAGGATTTGAGAATTTTAAATTTCTGTATTAAATTGAAGACTATGCTAGAAATTGTATATTTTTGTTGATGACAATTTAAAAAGCAAAAGACTCTTACAAGTTATTTCAAAGATGGTCATATTTTATAAACAATTGTATGAGGGCACCCCCATTTGCTTAACTTAAAATAAAAGATAAGAAAATAAATAAAAGTACTAAATAGTTATAAAACATTTCCTATAACAAGAAAAATATTATATTTCCTAAAAAAAAAATAATATTATACCAAAAATTATAGGGTTAAATAAGTTTTTAGTTTCTATGAAATTTCAAAATTTTATTTTTAGTCCGTGTAAAAAAATTACATTTTTTAATCTTTATAAAAGTTTCCTACAAACAATTTTTGTCCTACTGAAACTAATAATGTTTAATTGTGCTTCAATTTTAAATTTTTTAATAATTTTTTGTAACCATATTTAGAACATTATAAAATGTTCTTCCACAAAAAACTAAATTTTGTTTACCTAAGATGGATTGAATATTAATGTTTTAAATACTATAAAGACAAGATAAAAGTAACGAAATATAAATCTAAAATTTAAATTTTAAAATTATATTTTGTGAAACAACTTTTTTTTATGTTGAAAACTTTCCAACAAAAATATTACTCAAAAACGAAATATTTACGATCTTAAAAACATAATTTTAAAATTTTATACATACTAAAAACTTAATTAACTTAAACAACAACAACTAATAATAATAATACTAATAATAATAATAATTTATAATAATAATTTCTCCTACCTATAAATGTTGGTCTAATTTATAAAAATTCATCTTATACTTTACAAAGATTTATGTTGGAATCCTCTTTTGGTAAAGACGAATTGGTAATATAATAGTACTTTTTCTAAGTTATCTCCTTACGGTGTCTTTTGAGTCTTTATCTAGTTTTATTAAATTTTAAAATCTAATTCACATAAGTATTTTTTTATCCAAAAACAACGCAAGAGCTTCTCTAATCTGTCACCCGTCTTTAATCTGTCACTCGTTATAACACGTCTCTAATCTGTCACTCGTTATAAGGGTTTTTAAGTAAGTTTGATATGTATGTGTCCCTGATTTTTAGTGTTTCTAAGTTAAAAAAAGTTATACAATAAATTTTAATTTTTAAAATGAGTATAATTTTTAAATGTTATTAACTTATACTAATTTACAAGCACATATATTATATATTTTTGTTCAAAAATAGCATTCAAAGACATTAAAGGTTATTTAAATGATAAAAAGTTAGATATTTCAAAAGAATAAATAAAATAAATAAACTAAATTAATTAGATAATAAAGTAGACAAGCTTTTGAGTTTAATAATAAATTCAAACATGTTAAAAAGTATTACTCTTGTAGAATATTATAACTATAAATATATAAAAGTAAGTGCAACAAAAAATATTAAGTTTCAACGTCTATCTTTTTCAACTCAATAAATTTTTTATAGAATATTATAACTAAAAAATATGGAACGTAAGTGCAACAAAAAAACAAGATCTATTTATAGAGTATTTATATTGCAGTCAAATAAAATCTATTTTTCTTGTTCAACAAGAATTTATTTCTCTTGATTTATTTATTATTTTTTAGTTCATAGCATTAAATTCGTTAGTCATTATAAATAGCACATACCAAAATGTTTTCTATCAACAGTTCATAACAGAATGACAACTCGTACTAATCTTCTCGTTTTTATGTATGCCATTTTCTGCATTGCTTCAGTCATGGTTGAAGGTTAGAAGCAATTTTATTCTTAAACTTTTTGATGTTTTCAATGAAAAAGACTTGCTATTTATTTACATATATCTAATTATTTATGGACTTGTCAACGAGCGAGAGTGAGACAGAGCTGTTGAGAATGTAAAATCATTAGAGTTCATAACGTTAAGTTCTAGAAATACACTAGTTCAAAAGAAATATTTTTTAAGTGTTTTCTAGTGTGAGAGTCATTGTTACAATCAGTTTGTTAAAAGCAAACCAATATGTTCAAACTCTTGTAACCCAACCCGATAGTGGCTTACGTGTTCCTCAAGCAATCTGTAGGTTTTTCGGTTGTGTTGAGAAAACTTGGCTTTAAAAGTCAAGGTTTTTGTGTTCCTCAAAACCTCAGTAGGTGTTAGGTTGTTTTAAGAAGACTAACTTGTACGGTCAGGTGTTGTGTAATTCAAGTTTTGAATTAGTGGATTAAATCCTTCTGGGTGATGGGACTAGAAGTAGCTACCAAGTTGGTGGTGAACGATAAATTCTTATGTCACTTTAATTCTGCAATTCTTTTTTTACTTCTGCCTTTTATCACTTATCTCGATTGCTACTACTTTTGTTCTAAGTAAGTTGCCAAACCAGAACTAGTTTTAAGTAAATTAGCAAAAAAAATCCAACTTAGTCAAACGCAACTCAACCCCGTTTCTCGTGTTTGCACATTCCATTAATTCCTACTACCAATTGAGCTGTTAGGGTAAACATTTTCCTGTGAGAGTTATCTCAGAAAAACCTAAACCTATTATCTTGTAACCTAGCTCTGTAGTATCTCCCCTCCTCAACCACATGACTGTACTATTCTAGAAGGTTGAGAAGACTTGAACACAATCAGTTTGACTAGTAGATTTTCAATGAAAGTGATGTTCGGTGGTGAACTAGTGGATTTAATCCTTTAGGTTGAAAGGATTGGATGTAGCTACCGTGTTGGTGGTGAACCAAGATAAATTGTCTGTGTTTTTCTATTTTGTTCCTGTTCATCTGTCCTGCTTTAATTATTATAGCTTAGTCACGTTAGAAGTTTTTTATATATAAAAAAAAAAGAAACACAATTCAACCCCGCTTTCATGTGTTTCTCGTTCTACAATTGGTATTAGAGCTCGGTCTCAAAGTTGAACACTTAACCATGTTTCAGTGAAGATATGTTATTATGAATAACTATGGTGAAGAAGTTACATGTAGAAAGGTTAACAAGCCTCCCCTATTTGATGGAGAAACATTTCAGTACTTAAAAGACAAACTCAAAAACTTCTACATCTCTCACGATCTTGAACTCTAAGACATAGTTGAAAATGGTTATGAGGATCTAAAAGATGTTGCTGGTGTTGAAATGCCCAAAAAGAATTTCAATGCTGATTAAAAAAAAACAATACAAAATGCATCATAAAGCTAGAACCTTCATGATAAATGTTATCACCTTCAAAGAGCTTGAAAAATAAAGCCACAAAGAAACAACAAAGAGTATCATTGATGCTCTGGTTCTTAACTACGAAGGAAACAAGATGTTACATGAAGCAAAAACAAATCTACTCATTAGAAAGTATCAACTCTTTTAGATGGAAAAATATGAAGATATTGAAAAAATGTTATCTAGATTTTAAATTCTGGTTTCTAGAATGAAGGTTCTCCAAAAGAGCTATACTACTTCCTTACCACGTCAAGAAGATCCTCAAAAGTCTTCCCAGCATGTGGAGACGAAAGGTAATAACTATTCAAGAGGGTAAGAATATAACAAACAACCTCTAGAAGAGCTGATGAGTTCACTTATATTCCATGAGATAGAACTTCTTGATGATGATCCCAAAATCAAGTCAAAGTTCTTGGCTCTTAAATCCGATGGAAAAACTCTAATTTTAAGGCTCTACAAGCTCATCGGGCACAACATTGTAGATAATGGTTCTCTTCCCTCTATAAAGAATGTTTTACATGTGAAAGGACTAATGCATAACCTATGAAGCATAAGTCAATTAAGCGGCAGTAGTTATGATGTTGTCTTTAATCAAAAGTCTTGTAAGGCAATAAGTAATACAAATGGATTCATACTATTTACTGATCAAAGGAAAAAATTAGAAAATAAACTTATTTGATTTAAACATCGAAGGAAAAATCAGAGGATGACACCGCCAGAGGATGACGTCACCAGAAGATAAAAATGTCACTAGAAGTTTCGGCCAAAGGATACTAGAGGAAACATGCAGAACATACCAAAGGAAACATCTGGAGGATACCAGAGGATGTCACCGGAGGGTACCAGAAGATACCTCCAGAGGATACTAGAGGATGCCATCAAAGGCAAAAATCAGAGGATAGCATAAATCAGAGGATATCATCAAAGGGAAGGAAAAATAACATCATCAGAGGATATCTTTCTTGGCCCAGATCAGAAGGAAGCAGAGTCCAGAAGGAGATTTGGTCTAGACCAGAAGGAAGCTTGTCAGAGGGGAGACTTGTTCCAGACCAGAAGGAAACATAGGTCAGACTTGGTCTAGACTTAGTCCTGACCAGAAGATAGCATGGTCGTGAACATAAGACTCAGTTCAGACTTGGTCCAAACTTAAACCAAACTTGCTCCAGACATAATCCAGACTTAGTCTAGACTTGGTCCAGACCAGAAGTTAGCATGGTCCAGAACATAAAACTTGGTCCAGACTTGTTTCAGATCAGAAGATATAAATGTCCAGATTAAAAGATCAATGGTCCATATTAGAAGATCAATGGTCCAGATCAGAGGATCACATAATGGTACAGATTAGATCACATCGTCCAGAGTTGGCCGAGATCAGAGGATCACATAATTGGTACAGATTAGATTACATGGTCCAGAGTTGGTCGAGATAAGAGGATCACATAATTGGTACAGATCAGATTACATGGTCTAGAGTTAGTTGATATCAGAAGATCATACGATCAAGAATTTAAATCATGATGCAAATCAGTGAAGACTTGATTAAAATTCGAAGAAGACATGATTAAATTTTGATAGAAATTTGATCAAAGTATTAAGGGGATTTGATTAAAAAATCACTGAAGACTTGAAGAAATTCGAATGCAATCTGAAGCTTAAAAAGATATGGTTTGAAATTAAAAGAAACAAGATTGGTCAACAGAATTTTCAAGTGCAATCTGAAGTTAAAAAAACACGTTTTTAAATTAAGTGAAACAGGATTGGCCAACAAAATTATCAAAGGAAATCTGAGCAAGATCTATCTCGAATTTAAACTTGGACAAAGCCCTAATTGTAACTATAAAAGGAGGCTTCAGGCAGCAGCATCAAGCATAAAAAACATAAGAACTCAAGCTTCATATTCAACACAATCCGAGAGTTCAAAAGAGAGAATCACTTGAGTGCAAAAGCAAATTTTCAAAGTGTTTTCGAGAGAGAAATTAAGTGCAGCAATCAGCTTTCCAAAAGCAACTTTGTAGAGTTCCAAACCCTTGTAATCAAACCCGATAGTGGTGTAGATTCCTTCTTCAATCTGGGGTTGTCAGATTGGTAGGAGAAGACTTGACTTGTAGATTCAAGGTATTGTTTTCGTTCCTCAAAAGTCTGGGGTTGGAGGCTGTTTGAGAAGACTGGCTTGGAGGGTCAGGTGCTGTAATTGAAAGATTTGAATTAGTGGATTAAAGCCTTCACAATGAAGGAACTGGATGTAGCCAAGTTAATGGTGAACCAGGATAAATTGTTGTGTTCTTATGCTATTATTTTCCGCTGCTAAGTCTGATTAGTTATTCATCAAGTAAATCACATCAACATTCAACAAAACAGAAGAAAAAAAATTCAAAGTTTGGCAAACACAATTCAACCCCCTTTCTCGTGTTTGCACCTTCAGGAACAACTGGTCCGACACAAAAGATCAAGACATGCCAATTTGATGTTAATCTCAACAATTGAAAAGACATGATTTAGTCAGAGTCTTGCCAAATCTTAAGTATGAATTAAATGTTCTTTGTGAGGCATGTCAGAAATGAAAACAAACAAAATCTTCTTTTTCTTATAAAAATGTTGTTTCCACTTCTAGACCACTTGAACTTTACATCTTGATCTATTTGGCCCTGTAAAGACAACCTCTATAAGTTGTAAAAAGTGTGGACTCATTATAGTTGATGAATCATCCAAATGGACATGGGTAATGTTTCTAAAACACAAGGATGAGTGACATAAGGTTTTAATCACCTTATGCAAACAAGTGCAACATGATAAAGGTTTCTGCATAACAACAATTCGTAGTGATCATGGGGTAATTTGAAAATAATTTTTTTTTTCAACTTCTGTGAAGAGAATGATATTTTACATAACTTTTCTTCTCCTAGAACATCTCAACAGAACAGTGATGTATCTCTTTAAGAGATGCCACGTACCATGATTCAAGAAATAAATATTGACAAGCAATTTTGGGCAGTAGTAGTGAACATTGCATTTTATATTCATAATAGAATCTATACTAGACCTATTCTTAATAAGTTTGCTTATGAATTTGGAACGGAATAAAACCCAACATGTCGTATTTTCATCAAAATAATTATAGCATGTTGCATATGCTATATTTTGAAAACCAAAGGCAATCTTGACAAGTTGGACTCACGATCTTAAAAGTGAAACTTTTTTGGATACTCTGAAGCTCAAAAACCTACATTGTAAACAACAAAGAAACACTGATATTTTGAGGAATCTATCCATGTCAAGCTTAGTGGAAAAAAACTTGACCATAAAAAGTCATAACTAGATGCAGAATATGCATATCTATAGATTTTAGAGGAACCATATATATCAGAGGAATCAACAAATTCATTCAAAAATGAATAAGAAGATATACCTAACAACACATAACAAAAGCATCAGGAAGCCAAATCTGGATGCAAATACAAATCTTCTGATCCAGATTCTATGATCATAGGAAATGCATATGATCCTATAAAAACCAGATCCACTCTAAAGGAAACATCTATGTTTGGAATGCTATCAGAAATTGAACCTACAACTATAGACGAAGCATTATTAAATGATGGATGGATACTGATGATGCAAGAAGAATTAAATCCATTCAAAAGGAATGACGTATGGGATCTCATCCCCAAGCCTGAAGAAAAGATGTTAGTTGGAACCAAGTGTGTTTTCAGAAACAAACTCAATAAGAAAGGTGAAGTGGTTAGAAACAAAGCTAGAATTGTAGCCCAAGTACATTCAGTAGGAAGGTATTGATTACACTGAAACTTTTGTCCATGTGACAAGGTTAGAGGCTATCAGAATTTTACTCTATTTTGTTGTATTTAATAAAATTACTCTATATCAAATGAATGTGAAAAATGCTTCCTTAATTTGTTACATAAATGAAAAAGTGTATGTCAAACAACCTCCTTGCTTTGAGGATAATTAATTTCTAGATCGTGTTTTTAAACTAATGAAATCTTTGTATGATCTAAAACATGCTCCAAAAGCTTGGTATAATAGACTAAGCAACTTTTTATTAAAAAATGATTTTAAAAGAGGCTAGATTAACATTATTTTATTTAGAAAATCATCTAAGAATGACCTTCTCATTGTTCAGATATATGTTAATGATATTAATTTTTGTTCTACTAACGACAATCTCTCAAAGAGTTTTCTAAGCTAATACAGAATGATTTTAAGATGAGCTTGATGGGAGAATTAAAATTCTTTCTTGGAATTCATATTCATCAAAACCCAGAGGGTGTACTCATCTACTAGACCAAATACACAAGAAAACTACTTAAGAAGTTTAAACTAGATGATTGTAAGCCAATGTCCACACCTAAAGAATCCCACTAAATAACTGTTAAGAAGATCTTAGATTTTTGAAGGCACTACTAACCTTGGTTTGTGTTATAAGCCATCCTTTGAGTATAGGTTAGTAGGTTTCTTTGATGCTGACTATGTCAGAAATAAGCTAGAAAGGAACAACACTTGTGGAAATGGTATATTCCTTGATGATAATATGATCTCGCGATCAAGTAAAAGACACATCACTATTTCTTTGTCTGCAGCAGAAGTAGAGTATATGTCAATAGCTAGTGGCAGCACTTAGTTGTGTAAGAAGCATTAACTAGAAGATTTTAAATTATATGTGAGTAACATACTTATCTTCCGTGATAATATCATAGCCATATGTTTAACGAAAAACTTAATTTTACATTCAAGAGCGAAACATATAGAGATTAAACTTCATTTCATAAGGGATTATGTCCAGAATGGTATTTTTGACATTAATTTTATCGCCACTGATCATCAGTGGAATGACATTTTCATAAAACCCCTTATTGAGGACATATTTTGTCTTATAAAGAAACATCTTAATATTCTGTTTATTAAAACAATGTAAATGTTTAATATATGTATGTTATGCTTCTAATGACATTGAATTTATTTGTGCCTCTGGATAATCTAAATTAAATTAATCTTGGACATGAACAAATTTCTTCTCGTAATAATTTGACAGATATCTCACGCGTGTGTCCAGTACTGACTTTGAAAACTCAACAGTTTTGGCTCTTAAAATCATTTATTACTCAGATCACTCATAATCACTCATAACACTCATAACACTCACAACACCCAAATCGTCGTTCTTTTCAAACCGTTAAACTTATCATTCTTCTGAATCTCTCCTGCTTCAATGGCTTCATGTTCGTAATCAATCCCCTTAATTGGAAACGTCTCCTATGTTCCAAAACTACAATGCAACCTGGATCAACTTGAGATTCTTCATGAACTAAAGGTTGACTTTACAAACCTAGCTGAGAATTATTTCGACTTCATCGAGGACCTTGCTGAGGTAGGTTTGTTTGAATACTTCAACCTAGAACAAGAGATTGCTTTAGATGTCCTGGTAAATGAGTTTTGGAGGTTCGCTGATACAAACTCCGATGGCATGGTATCTAGTTGTGTTGGGTCTCCCTATCAAGATCACTTAACAATCCTTTGTTGCCATCACAAGATGCCGAGATGAAGGTATGCTACTTGAAAATGGGTATGTGTAAAGGGTTGACTCATTCATATTATTGAAGGAAAACTACCCACTTGACCCTACAAGTCAAATCTTCTCAACACAACCTAAGATCCACAGATTGCTTGAGGCATACTAAAGCCACAATCGGGATGGGTTAAAAAAAGTTTGAAACTAGTTTGGTTTTGCTTATACTAAGCAGATTTATTACAATTTTTTTCTCAAACTAACAATGAAGCATTAAGCACTGAATAATATAAAGTTTAACGAGTGCCTTTGCTTAAACTGGAACAATGAATTCTGAGTACTTAGAGAAGTTTGAATTCGTATGGTTTTCTATATAGTGTTGTGCTTATTTTTCTTCTTCATCCTTGATCCAGTATTTATAGATTAAATTTGGGTTTAAATTTAGTCCCATATGAATTCTGAATCGTATAAGAGTCGTTGAATTTTCTCCATCACAATATTTGATTTTTATTGTTGGAGTCTAATGTTGTATTACTGGAATAACTAGAGTCAGAGGCATATGGAAAGCTGTGTGATATAAAATTAGTGGCATGGGCAACATTATCGTTGTTTAATTTTTAGAGTCAGTGCATCTTTAGAGTGTGTTGTGCATTAGAGGCAACACTTTGGAACGTGTTGCAGTCTTCAGAGTCAGTGGAACATGAGCTTTAGAGGCAAGCTTGAAGTGAGCCTTCAGACTTCAGAGGCATGCTGAAGTTACTATTCATTAGAGCATACTGAAGTTACTGTTCATTAGAGCCTGTAGAAATATTGTTCATCTGAGCATGAAAAAATTCTGTTCGTCAGAGGCATGCAGAAATACTGTTCATGATAGGTATGCAGAAATATTGTTCATCAGTGGCATGGAAATATTGTTCTTCCGAGGATTTCATTGACTAATTTGAATTGTTTCTTCTGATATCCTCTAGTAATATCCTTTGGTGGTACCCTCTAATGGGTATCCTCTAGTGGCATCCTGTAGTGGGTATCCTCTGGTACCTTCCTTTTATTTTCGTTTTCCAATTTTTCCATATTTAATGAAGTTGTTAATTCCAATTAATTGTTCTCATAAAATACTTTGGTTAACATAACAACTCTAAGTGGAAAACCAACATGGTTCAAACAAAGTGACTAGAGGAAGCGATCAAAGGAAAGTCAAAAATGGAAGTCACCAGAGGAAGTGACCAAAGGATGAGATCAGAGGAACACAAAGTATACGCGTCTGCCTATGCACATATGCCGCTAAAAGTAATGTGCCTCGAAAGGTTACGAAGATTGCCTCTGATGTGTGGGTCTAAAAAATGGGTATGATAACTGGGTCGGAAGACTGCCTCTAACGAATGACTCTAAAACTTTGTCTCAAGACTGCCTATGAAGACTATCTAAGTATTGAATTTGAAGCATGTCTCTGATGTGCACAAACTCTACTTGTTTTGAAGAGTTCATATCAAGTTATAATTAACTCTAAAGAGATTCTCCGAATCATAAATTCAAAGCTCTCAATCCGCTAATCAAAATGGTGCAACACATTCCAAATGTTGCTTCTAATATTCAACCTCTAATGTTGCATGACTCTGAAGTTTAAACAAAGTGATTTTCCCAATGCCACTAATTCTAAGTCATGCAATTCTGCCTCTAATTATCATTATTCAAGAAACACAACATCTCACTTCAACAAGAAAGTCGATGCCTTTGATGGAAATTCAACAAGTAGAATTGAAAGAATTAAGTATGAAAAGATGACTTAGCCGAATCAAAAACTTGTGAAGATTCAAGAACAACCAGAATCCAATCCATCTCAAATCAAGCTGGAGTATGAAAGACGATTCGTGTTGTTGAAGACAATCTAAAATACGATTTGATTCAGATTTAAAATTGAAGAAAATCTATGACCAAGTTGAAAAGGAGATGTGGTTAAGATTTGAAGAAGATATGATCAAGATCTAATCGACAAGAAGATATGAATTATTTACAAGAAGATTTGATCATGATATATCTACAATATATGAATTATTTACAAGGCGATTTGATCAAGATTTATCACAAGAAAGTATGAATTATTTACAAGAAGATTTGATAAATATTTATCTACAAGAAGATATGAATTACTTACAAGAAGAGTTGATCAAAATCTACAAGAAGATATGAATTATTATAACAAGATATCTTCAAGAATTGTTTACAAGAAGAAACACTCACAAGAAGATACATTTATTATTTGCAAATATATGATTTAGATTTTGCAAGGACAAAGGAGAAACCCTAACCTATTTTATAAATTGATACTCCAACCAACGAAGAAAACAAGAGAACTCACAAGCACATACTTTCCCAAGTCATTATAGTTCATAAGATTAAGTTCTAAAAAACACTTTCTCAAAAGAAATATTTTCAAAGTGTTTTCTAGTGTGAGAATCATTGTTACAATCACCTTGTTAAAAGAAAAGCAATTTGTTCAAACTCTTGTAACCCATCCCGATAATGGCTTTCGTGTTCCTCAAGCAATCTGTAGGTTTTCAGGTTACGTTGAGAAAACTTTTCTTGTAGAGTCAAGGTTTTTCTGTTCCTCAAAACCTCTGTGGGTGTTACGTTTTTTTGAGAAGACTGGCTTGTAGGATCAGGATTTGTGTAATTCAAGTTTCAAATTGCTGGATTAAATCCTTCTGAGTGAGGGGACTAGCAGTAGCTACCAAGTTGGCGGTGAACGATAAATTCTTGTCTCACTTTAATTCTGCAATTCTTTTTTTACTTATTCCTTTGATCACTTATCACGATTGCTACTACTTTTGTTATAAGTCAGTCACCAAACTAGAACTAGTTTTATATAAATTAGCAGCAAAAAGATCCAACTTAGTCAAACACAATTCAACCCCGCTTCTCGTGTTTGCCCATTCCATTAATTCCCATTACCAATTGAGCTGTTATGGTAAACACTCTCCTGTGAGAGCAATCTCAGAAAAACCTAAACCTATATTCTTTTAACCTAGCCCTGTAGTGGCGCCCTTCCTCAACCACATGATTGTATTATGCTAGAAGGTTGAGAAGACTTGAACAAAGTCAGTTTGACTAGTAGGTGTTCAATGAAAGTGTTGTTCTATAGTGAATTAGTGGATTTAATCCTTTAGGATTAAAGTATTGGACGTAGCTACTGTGTTGGTGGTGAACCAAGATAAATCATATGTGTTTTCTATTTTGTTCCTCTTCATATGTCCCGCATAAATTATTATAGCTTTGTCAAGTTAAAGTTTCTTTTTAAAAACATAGATATACAATTCAACTCCCTTTTTCTTGTGTTTCCTGTTCTATAATTGGTATCAGAGCTCGGTCTCAAAGTTGAACAATTAACAATGTTTGAGTAAAGTTATGTTATCATCACTAACAATGGTGAAGAAGTTACAGGTGGAAACGTTAATAGGCCTCCCCTATTTAATGGAGAAACATTCCACTACTCGAAAGACATACTCAGAAGGTTCTACATCTCTCACGATCTTGAACTCTAGGACATAGATGAAGATGGTTAGGAGGATCCAAAAGATGTTGCAAGTGTTGAAATATCCAAAAAGAATTTCGATGTTGATTAAAAGAAACAATACAAAATGCATCATAAAGCTAGAACCTTCATGATAAATGTACCTTCAAAGAGTTTGAAAAACATGAAGCCACAAAGAAACAGCTAAGAGTATCGTTGATACTCTGGTTCTTAACTACAAAGGAAAAAAGATGGTATATGAACCAAAAGCAAATCAACTCGTTAGAAAGTATCAACTCTTTTAGATGGAAGAAGATGAAGACATTGCAAAAATGTTATATAGATTTTAAACCCTGGTTTCTAGAATGAAGGTTCTCTAAAAGAGCTACAGTACTTTCAATCACGTCAAGAAGATCCTCAAAATTCTTCCCATCATGTGGAGACCAAAGGTAACAACTATTCAAGTGGCTAAGAATATAACAAACAACCTCTAGAAGACCTGATGAGTTTACTTATATTCCATGAGATAGAATTGCTTGAAGGTGAGCCCAAAATAAAGTCAAAGTCCTTAGCCCTTAAATGCCATGGAAAAACTCTAGTTCTAAGGCTCTATAAGCAACTAAAGACTCAGAGGAAAGCAAATAGGAAGATCTGAGTGAAGACTCAGATGATTAAGAGTTATCCTTTATCTCAAGAAAAATCCACCGCATGTGGAACAACAGATAGAAATATTTTCCCAAAAGGGATTTCCAACGGCCCCAAAATAGTAGAGAAGGAAGTGAAAAGATAGACAAGAAGAACCTTGTCTGCTATAAATGCAGGGAACCATGTAATTTTAAATTAGAATGTCCAAAAGTTGAGAAATGAAAATCCTAGAGGAAAGACTTCAAGAGAAAGAAGAAATGTTTTCTAGCTACTTGGGATGACTCTAAAGAATCATTTGATAAAGATGAAGAGCATGCTAACATGGCTTTGATGGCAGATACTCATTCTAACTCTAAATCCATTGATGCACAAATTGAGGTATTCTCTTACCTATCTCCTAGTGAATTGATAAATATGTTAAATGAGTTTCTCAACAAGAATCATAAGGTTTCTTCAAAAATAAAGTCTCTCAAAAAAGATCATGACATCTTAACAAAAAAGGCAGTTCCCTTAAAAAGGATTTTGAAAACTATAACACCCCGAGTTTAAAACACAGCGCGAGTGTATTTTTTTTTAACTGAAATAAATAAATAAAAAGATTATTTTTTTTTGAATTAATTCAAGATAAATAAAACAAAATTTTCATTAAGTCGTTTCATAAAATAATATGTCGTAATTCAAATGACGAACGTAATTAAATAATTACTTCATAATTATAACTAAGTAATTAAAATTTTGAGAATTAATACTTATAATGTAATAAAAGATAATACATTCCAAAAGTCGGTGTCATGTCATCTCAAAAAAAATCCGGCATGCGGCCCACTAAATAGCATCAGAGTACGGAAAAGATCAGCGAAAAAGATATACAATAATTTCCAAAATAAATACTTACATCCTCCGGACTCAAAACCCTATACAACAAGTCTAAACTGATCATGCACTAAAGCTACAGTAGCAAGGATTCCCTCCGCATCCCATACAAGTCTCGTCTGACTCCGCAGCTCGCCTCGATATGACGTCCTCCTCCTCATCATACAGGGAAGGATCAGTCTCCTCCGAAGTCAGATCTATCCACGATCTGGGTCTCTTCGGAGGTGCCGGAATCTCAAAACAATCATCTGATGTCCTAGATGGACTCGGAATGTCAACTGCTGCTCGCGTCTGTCCTTTATTCTTCTCTCCCGCCTCGGGTTCACGCACAACCCCTCCAGCTACCGGGTTAGGAGTCACCACACCCACCGTGGCCTTCGTCTCAACCCCTTCAGTCAGATCCTCCGCGTCCGCAAAACCTTCGTACTCCTCCAATATCAATTTGGAAGGTACCGAAAAGTCAATCCTCGCGTGAGTATGCTCTACGTAATCCACTACCCCATTGGTCCTGCAAGTCCTCGCCAATCTCCCCTTGTAAGTCGCCCTACTTGAGACGGGGTCATATACCCAAGTAGTACGCAAATGACGGTCAAGGAAATCTAGCGACGTTTCCGTCGTCTGGGTACCCACCAGTGGTACGGGTTTCGGGGGCATTTGAGGGCAAAACCCAATTTTCCACAATAATAGTAAAGGGTCACCAGCCGAAATTAACAATTACCACAAAGCACTTATTTATGATAAAAACAGATACACTCATGACATATTATATAACAATGATGATAAATAAGGATGCTCATTTTTTTCTGAAAATACATGACATTTGTACCTTTGCAAAATAGCAACCAAATGAATATAAAAATTATGTTGTAAGTACAAATATCAATTCAACAATCACAACAATTCATTAGAAATTCAGATCTCATAAGATACTTACACACATCGATTCCCACTCATCAACTCATAATGAAATATGACTCACAGTCAACCACCCCATGCAATATGTATACGCCAATGTACACAACTTCTTGGAATAACCAAGGTGCAGTCGCTCACAGACCAGCACACGTGCAGTCTCTCACGAACCAGCACGATTTATATATATTAGGCTCTAACAGGCCAACATGACAATGGTGCAATCTATCACAGACCAGCACACGTGCGGTCGCTCACAGACCAGCACATCTTACATATACCAAGGTGCAGTCGCTCACAGACCAGCACCAGTGCAGTCGCTCACAGACCAGCACGTTTTACGTATGTTAGCCTCTCACAGGCCAAAACATACAGAAGTTAAATCGTCGCACGGATAGAATGGACCACCACGAACACGCGGCCATTCCGTAGCCCATCACGGTGGTTACTACTTAACTTCGCGGACCATCACGGTTACCGCATTAACTCTGTGGCTCATCGAGGTCACCACCTGACTATGCAATGCATGGACATGCAATGTTTTCTCTTCATTGAAAACAGTATGCGAGGGTGTCGTAGTCGAATACAGATGCGAATACAGTGGCAAAAATTGCAATCCTGTATTCGAATACGACAGGGTCGTAGCCGAATATAGATGCTAAGTCAAAAGCAAAAATCACTCATCTGTATTCAAATACAGAGGGTCGTATTCGAATACAAGTTCAAAAATTTGAATAAAACAGATGTTTTGCAGGCGTGTATTCGAATACACCAATGTCGTATTCGAATACACCTTCGAATACAGTGATATTTTCTAGAAACTTCAACATGTTTTCAAACTCTTTTCTTTGAAAAACTAATACAACACCAAAACAATATCACCATTCTTTTGAAACCAAAGAAAACTCAAAACATTTCTCACCAACACAACAACAACAGATTTTCCAGAAACACCTCCACCCATTTTAAAAATCCTTTTCTTTTAAAAACCACCATCAACACCAGAATGATTATAATACAACAAAAAACATAATCACTAACACCAGAATAACCTCACAGTTTTCTTTAACCACCAAAACAGAAAGTCAACCACATAATGAAAATGATTTTATTCACCACAATAAAACCATATCAACATCCTCAGCTCAGCAACAAGACAACACCAGTAAAAAACCTTACCCTAAAAAATAATCACAAAACAGAACAGCACAAACCAACTCATGCATTTGGATCATCCCCAAAACAACATGCAAAGGATTTTCCAGTATTCCCACACAAACAAAACACCCTTGATGTATCAACCAAAACAGCAAACATCAACGATCATTTAAAACATCAACAACATGCATTTTCATCATTTATAACAAGATGCAACAACAATTTTCTTTCCAACCAGAAAACTCAAATATAATCACACATTAACATGCATTTACAGCCTTAAATGCAATCTAGAAAGTGGAAGGTGCCCCTTACCTTTGTTACGTTTCCTGCGCTCGTTTTACGCTACTGCGACAAAAGTCGGTGAAATTCATGTTCGCGTTCGCCGCTACAAAAGTTAGTTCCCTAGCTCCGTGACGATGAGAGGAACAACTTTTGTTCTAGACACTTGCTGGTTCGGCGCTTGGATTTCCAAGTAATTTGACTTTTGAGCAACTCTTGGGTTACCACTAACACAGAAAACAGAAAGAGAAGAGAAAGAAGGGTTCTATCGCATGCAGTGAGGAAGGAGGGAAAATGTTTTCTGCTTTCCTTTCTGGCTTTTCACATATATATAGGCACATCTGTGCCACCTCACCCAACACAGTACTATTATAATATTTACTTGACCATCCAGTACTTAACCAGTCTCGTCGCAATTAGCAGATAACATCTTAATTAACTGCCCGAAATTTAATTACTCGTGATTAAATTAATTTATCCTTCATCCAATAATTTTAATTCAACCTCCAAAATAAATATTTATATATATATATTTACATAAAATATACATATATTAAATATTTTACAAATATTCCCAAAATTACACTTAATATTAAATCCATAATTTAATTTTAAATTTAAGGGTCTTACAAAAACCCAAATGACATAGACAAAATTAAACAAGATTTTACAATCTATGGTGTTACCAAAAACAATAAACATGGCATAGGCTATGAAGATACAAAAAAATTCTTAGATTTACTCAGCCTGATATTGTTTGTGCAGACTACGATAAGCAAGATCACAATATAGTAACTTGTGCTATGCATAAAATATGGGAAGACAAGATAACTTTTAGAACTAACAAACTAGGACCCAAAAACATTTGGGTACCTAAGAATAAAATAATTTATCTTGAAGATATCCCTAGGAACAAATATAAAACACCAGTCATTGTACTTTGACATTGGATGCTCACAACACATGACGGGAGAAAAGTCTAAGCTCCCAGACTTGGCCCTCAAGAATGAAGGATTTGGAGGTAATCAGAAGGGTAAGATCATTGGGCATAACACTGTAGGTAATGGTTCTCTTTCGTCTTTTAAGAATGTTTTACTTGTAAATGGACTAATGCATAACTTACTGAGCATAAGTCAAATAAGCGACAGTGGTTATGATGTTGTCTTCAATCAAAAGTCTTATAAGGCAATAAGTCAAATAGATGGATTCATACTATTTACTGATCAAAGGAAAAAATTAGAAAATAAACTTATTTGATTTAAATAAACAAGAAGTCGGGTTTCTTATGTTTGTAAGCGAGGAACAACTAGTCTGGCACAAATGATTAAGACATGCCAATTTGAGGTTAATCTTAAAATTAAAAAGACATTAATTAGTTAGAGGCTTGCCTAATCATAAGTATGAATTAAATGTTCTTTGTGGGACATGTTAGAAAGGGAAGCAAACAAAACGTTCTTTTTCTTCTAAAAATGTTGTTTCCACTTCTAGACCATTTGAACTTTACATCTTGATCTATTTAACCCTGTAAAGACTTCCTCTATAAGTGGTAAAAAGTGTGGACTCATTATTTTTTATGACTCTTCCAAATGGAGATGGGTAAAGTTTCTAAAACACAAGGATAGGTCACATAAGGTTTTTACTACCTTCTGCATAGCAACAATTCGTAGTGATCATCGGGGTGAATTTGAAAATAAATTTTTTTAAAACTTCTGTGAAGAGAATGATATTTTACATAAATTTTCCTCTCCTAGAACATCTCAATAGAACGGTGTTGTATCTCTTCAAAAGATGCCACGTACCATGATTCACAATAAATATTGCCAAGCACTTTTGGGCAGAAGTAGTGAACATTGCATGTTATATTCATAATCGAATCTATATTACACCTATTCTCAATAAGGATGCTTATGAATTTGGAATGGAATAAAACCCAACATGTCATATTTTCATCAGAATAAATATAGCATGTTGCATATGCTACATTTTGCACACCAAATACAATCTTGGCAAGTTTGACTCACAATCTCAAATGTGCAACTTTTTAGGATACTACAAAAGGTCTAAAGCCTACAGTTTATACAACAAAGAAACACTTATATTTTGAGGAATCTATCCATGTCATGTTAAATGGGGAAAAACATTACCTTAAAATTCAAAGCTAGATGAAGACTATGTTGATCTACAGATTTCAGAGGAACCAGATATATAAGAGGAATCAACAAATTCGGTCAAAAATGAATCAGAAGATATACGTAACAACACATAACAAAAGCATTAGGAAGCGAAACCAGGATGGAAATAAAAATTCTCTCATCCAGATTCTCTGATCATAGGAAATGCAAATGATCCTCTAAAAACCAGATCCACTCTAAAGGAAGCATCTATGTTTAGACTGTTATCAGAAATTGAACCTACAACTATTGACGAAGCATTATTAGATGATGGATGGATATTGGCTATGCAAGAAAAAAGAAATCGAATCAAAAGGAATAACGTATAGGATCTCGAACCCAAGCCTTAAGAAAAGAAGTTAGTTGGAACAAAGTGTGTTTTTAGAACCAAAATCAATGAGAAAGGTGAAGTGGTTACAAACAAAGCTAGAATTGTAGCCCAATGACACAATAAGCAGGAAGGTATTAATTCCACTGAAGCTTTCGTCCATGTGACAAGGTTATAGGCTATCAAAATTTTATTTTATTTTTTTGTATTTAATAAAATTACTCTATACCAAATGGATATGAAAAATGCTTTCTTAATTGGTTACATAAATGAAGAAGTGTATGTCGAACAACTTCCGGGCTTTGAGGATAATTAATTTCCAGACCATGTTTTCAAACTAAATAAATCTTTGTACGATCTAAAACATGCTCCAAAAGCTTGGTATTATAGACTAAGCAAATTTTTGTTAGATATATGTTAATGATATTATTTTTTGTTCTACTAACGACAACCTCTGCAATGAGTTTTCTAAGCTAATGCAAAATTAATTTGAGATGAGCTTGATGAGAGAATTAAAATTCTTTCTTGGAATTCAAATTCATCAAAATCCAGAGGGTGTACTCAGCCACCAAACCAAATACACAAGAGAACGTCTTAAGAAGTTTAAAATAAATGAATGTAACCCAATGTCCACACCTAAAGAATACCATTTTGCAACTTTTAAGAGGATAGATTAGTAGGTTTATGTGATGCTGACTATGTTAGAAAGAAGCTAGAAAAGAACAACACCAGTGGAAATTGTACATTCCTTGATGATAATATGATCTCTTGGTCAAGCAAAAGACAAGGCACTATTTCTTTGTCTGTAGAGAAACAAAGTATATCTCAGTAGCTAGTGGCAGCACTTAGTTGTGTAAGAAGCATTAACTAGAAGATTTCAAAATATATGAGAGTAACATTCTTATCTTCTGTGATAATACTTTAGCCATATGTTTAAAGAAAAACTTTATTTGACATTCAAGAGCAAAACATATAAAGATTAAACTTCATTTCATAACGGATTATGTATAGAATAGTATTTTAGACATTAAATTTGAGGACAGATTTTTTCTTATAAAGAACCACCTTAATATTTTGTTTATTAAAACAATGTGAATGTTTAATATATGTATGTTATGCTTCTAATGACATTGAATTTATTTGTGCCTCTAGTAAATCTAAATTATGTTAATCATGGATATGAACAACTTTCTTCTCATAACACATTCACAAATGTCTCACGTGTGTGTCCAGTACTGACTTTGAAAACTCAAGTGTTTTGGCCCTTAAAATCATTTATTACTCACATCACTCGCAATCACTCACAACACCCAAACTTTCGTTATTTTCAAACTGTTAAACTTCTCGATCTCCCTAAATCTTTCTTGCTTCAATAGCTTCAAGTTCATACTGAATCCCCTCAACTGGAAACATCTCCTATGAGAATAATTTTGACTTCGTCGAGGACCTTGCTAAGGTAGTTGGTTTGAATACTTCAACCTAGAACAAGATATTTCTATGGACGTCATGGTAATAGAGTTTTGGAGGTTCACTAATGCAACCTCAAAATGTCGAGGTATCAAGCTATGCTTGGTCTCCCTATCAAGATCACTCAACAATCCTTTATTGCCATCAACAAATGCCTAGATTAAGGCTTTCTGCTTGAAAATGGGTATCAGTAAAGGTTTGACTCATTCATAATAAACAAATAAGTCTTCGAAGACCCCAAGGTGAACTCCATGTTTGTACACCTCAAACCTAAGTATAATGTTCTATTCAAAGTTCTGATTGGTGTATGGTGTCCAAAGGTGGGTCGGTGGACATGTTAGTAAAGACCACAAGGGTCTAATATGGAACATCTCTTAAAGGATCAAGACGAACCTTCCGCACGTTATCCGGGAACACATGAGGTCCTGCACATTCAACTCTTGGATAGGGAAAATCAAGTATATCCCCTACCCCAGACTGATAATTGTCGTACTCATGCGTACTTCTCTCATTCAAGCTCTGGAGGAAGTTAGAGGCTCTATTCAAAGAGAACATTTGGTCTCTTCATCTGCACCTACATTCAACATCTCCAACCTCATGAAGATGAGGCTGGTGTCTCCAAAGCAATGCATTCGACCCATTGATGATGCCAGAAGGTCAACAAGTCAAGCTAGTAGCTCTCAAACCTCTCATTTTTAGGATGATGACTCTATTGCTCCTATATTTGCGAAAGACAACAACAAACTTGTGTTGGAAGCAAGTTTGTTTTATACTTAGAGTTTTGATGTTAATAAGAGTATTTTATGAGAACAATGTATTTGACTTTATAGATTTGAAAACAAGATTGTATTTTTAAAACAATTTAAAATAAGATTTGATTCATATTTATAATTGAAGAAAATCTTTGGCCAAGTTGAAAATAAGATATGGTCATGATTTGAAGAAGATATGATTAACATCTTATCAACAATATGATATGAATTATTTATAATAAAATTTGATCAAGATTTATCTACATAAGATTTATAACAACAAGATATGATCAAGATTTATCGACCGGAAGATTTGATCAAGATTTATCATAAGAAGATACAAATTATTTACAAGATTTATCAAGATTTATCTACAAGAAGATTTTATCATGATTTATCACAAGATATGAATTATTTAAAAGAAGATTTTATCAAGATTTATCTACAAGAGATATGAATTATTTACAGGAAGATTTCTACAAGAAGATATGAATTATTTACAAGAAGATATGATCAAGAATTGTTTACAAAAAGAAAAACTCACAAGAAGATACATTTATTATTTACAAAGATACAATTTAGATTTTGACAAAGGACAAAATACTAAATTGGACTTAGTTATATTCCTACTTGTGAAAGTTCAAGAACCAGTCTAACACTATGCTCCCGCCCAATTCAAAGCAAGCAATAGGAAGGAAGTTTCATATGAAGAATTTACAAACTCAGTCTTAAAAACATACGAACAATATCAATCTGAAGAATTTACAAACTCAATCTATAAAAAAATACGAACAGAATCAATTTGAAGGATTTGTAAAACTCAATCTGAACATAATATGAACAAAATCAATCTAGAAGAACTGCTCAATTTGGACCCAGAAATAAAAAATTGGCTAAAGAACATGGTATCAAAAAGCATCTTGGTCAGAATTATTTTTGAATAAGATCATTGTTGACCAAGCTAGGAATGAAGATACAATTCAGAATTAAACAAGGACTAAATTGAACCCCTAATTTTATCTATAAATAGATACTCAAGGCAGAAGAAGAAGATCATTGAAAAATCAGAAAATAGTAGAAGAACTCAAGCTCAAAATTCCAAATTCATCTAATTGTTTTTCTAAGTGTTTTTCTTAGAGTGTGATAGTCATTGTTATAATCAGTTTGTTAAAGGCAACTACTCATGTTCCAAACCTTTGTATTCAAACCTGATAGTGGTGTTAGTGTGCCTTCAAAAGTCTGATTGTGCGGAGAAGACATGGTTGGTAGAGTTAAGTTGTGTGTCAGATTGTGCAAAGAAGCAAGTACTCAGTTTGCTAGTGTGTTAGAGTGTGCGGAGAAAGCTTGGTTGGTAGAGTCAAGGTGTGTGTGTTCCTCAAATGTTTGGGGTTGTCAGACTGTTTGAGAAGACTGACATGGAGGGCCAAGTGCTTTGTAATTCAAGTTGTTGAATTAGTTGATTAAATCCTTCTGAGTGAAAAGACTGGATGTAGCCAAGGTTGTGGTGAACCAAAATAAATTACATGTGTTACTCTATTCCTGCACTCCTTAGTTTCATTATTGTTTCTACCCCCAAGTAAATAATCAAGTCTGGACCATTTTAATCAAAGAATGAAAAGGTTATCAACTTAATCAAACACAGTTCAACCCTCTTCTCGTATTTGCACCTTCAAGTTAATTTTATGGGTTTTTCTTGTTCTTCAAAACCAATACATTCGTTTATTGCAGGGGATGAACCAAACAAGAAGCAACCGACCATGGCTTTCAAATCCAAGTAGAAGAAAGTTTTGAAGGAAATAGCAGAATCACATGATGATGATTCATAAGATCTTATAATGGAGACTCAAAGGAAGAGGAACTGGCTTGCACATCCTATAAAATTCAAAAGATGTGGCAAAACATAAAGAAGAAATTTCCATAAATATGTTCTAGGAAATATAGTAGAGGAAAATATGATAAATCTGACAAGAAAAGCATCATCTGCTATGGATGCAATGAACCTGGATATATCAAGTTAGAATGTCTAAATCTAGGGAAAGGTAAACATCATAGGAAAGATTCCAAATCCAAGAAGAAGAGTCTGATGGCTACATGGGATGATTCGGATGAATCCTCTCATGATTAAGATCAAGTAGATTTGGCTCTGATGGTTCATACCAATTCTGCCTCTGGATCCAACACATATTCTAACTCTGGAAGTGAATTAGCAGATGAAGAGACTGAGGTATTTTCTAACATAACATGATCTGATTTAATTACTGTTATAAATGACTTCTTGGACAAGAATCTCAAATTGTCTTAAAAACCAAAAACATTTAGAAAATAAAATGCAAACCGAACTGAAGAAAATAATGTTTTAAAGAATCAAAGTGTTGAAGTTAAAACAGAAAATGCAACATGAAAACTAATATTGTTGAACTTAAGGCTGAAAATCTAACTCTGAAAATTAATCATAGTTCAACATCAATTGAAAATACCACATGTAACTATGATAAGCATGAAGAAGTATTTCAACATTTTCTTGCTAATGATTTGGAAATAAGCAAGTATGCTTTTATGATTTATGGAGTTAGTAGAAATGGTAAAAATGATCTATAATTTGAAGAAATTGTACATGAACCTAAACCTATTCTCTCTGATATCTTGAGTATTGTTTGCTCTAAGAAAGGTCACTCCAAATTATCTTGTCCTATGCTAAATACAAAAAAACAAGAAATCTTTCAAGACTAACAAACGAAGAACCAACCGAATTTGGGTACCTAAGAACAAAATTGTCTATGTTGCAGATGTCCTCAGCAGTCGAGTTAAACAATTCAGAATTAAGGAAGGACTAAATTGAAGCCCTAATTTTATCTATAAATAGATACTCAAGGTTGAAGAAGAAGATCATCGAAAAATCATAAAAGAGTATAAGAACTCAAGCTCAAAATTTAAAATTCATCTTAGAGTTCAAAGAGAGAAAAATTTGTTCGAATGAGAAATATTTTCCAAGTGTTTTTCTTAGATTGTGATATTCATTGTTATAATCATGTTGTTAGAGGCAACTACTCAAGTTCCAAACCTTTGTATTCAAACCCGATAGAGGTGTTAGTGTGCCTTCAACAATATGGGGTTGTCAAATTGTGAGGAGAAGACTTGGCTGGTAGAGGCAAGGTTCTAGCCATTTCTTGAAGAGTTATATTCTTTCTTTCTACAACTCCATTTTGTTGTGGTTTCCAACAGAGGAGAAAATGTGTGAGATTCCATTCAAATAACAAAAACTTTCAACGAACTTGTTTTCAAATTCTCACATGACAACTTATAATTGTTATAATTCTAAGACATTTTTCATTCATAACTTGTTTTCAAAATGCAATAAACACTTTATGGCAGTCACCTTAATTTCTTAAGAATTTTACCCAAGTCCATCTAGTGTAATCATCTACTATAACAAAGCCATATTTCCTTCTATTTTCTGAGGTTATTTTCAATGGCCCAAAGAGATCTATATGCAAGAGCTCAGGGGGTTTGGAGATGGAGACTAAGTTCATAGAGGTAAAGGAGTTCTTAGTTTGTTTTTCTTTTTGAAAATATTCGCACATAATTTTAGTTTTGTAGCTAAGCTTAGGTAGACCTCTAACAAGTTGAATGAAGGTGCAAACACGAGAAGGGGGGTTGAATTGTGTTTGTACTACTTGAATTCTTTTTCTATTTTTGATGATTATTTGAAATCTGAAATATAATAAAGTAGAGTTAGCAGTGGATAAAAATAAATAACATAAGGATTTATCCTGGTTCACCATTAACTAGGCTACATCCAGTCCATTCACCTCGAAGGATTTTTCCACTAATTCAAAACCTTTGAATTACAACAACACTACTGACCCTCCAAGTCAGTCTTCCCAAACAGTTTAACAATCCTATACTTTTGAGGAACATAGCACCTTGACTTCACAAGTCAAGTCTTCTCCTACCAATCTGACAACCCCATATTGTAGAAGGAATTACAACACCTTGAATCTAATTGCTAAGTCACCTGCTACTTCTTCTGACTCTTCAGATTGTAGACTCTACTTCAACAATATAGATTTAACACAAGGGAACGAAAAACACGAGTACTTGATTTTGGAAAGCTGAAACTCACAATTAACCTCACTGAAAACTAGAGTATTTGCTTCTGGAAGTGTATGACTCTTTTAGTGATTTTCGATGCTAAGTCTTTTGCCTTGAGCCTCCTTTTATAGATGAAAATTAGGGCTTCTTCCATGATCAAATTCGAGCTGTATTTGTCCATATTCTCTTGCAAAAATAACTTGGCCAATCGGGTTTCACTTAAATAAAAAACATATATTTTTAACTTTAGATTGCATTTGAAAATTCTGTTGACCAATCTTGTTTCTTTTAATTTCAAACCATGTCTTTTTAAGCTTCGGGTTGCATTTGAATTTCATCAAGTCTTCAGTAATTTTGGAATCAAATCCCCTTAATACTTTGATCATATTTCTATCAAAATTTAATCAAGTCTTCTTCGAATTTTAATCAAGTTATCACTTATTTTTATCATGATTAAATCTGGACCATATGATCTTCTGATTTCGACCAACTCTGGACTTTATGATCTGATCTGCACCAATTATGTGATCCTCTGATCTCGGCCAACACTGGACCATATGATCTCATCTTCTGATCTCGGCCAACACTAGGCCATGATGCTTAAATCTTGACCATTGATCTGAACATTTTCCCTACGATTTGGACCAAGTCTGGACTAAGTCTGGATTGAATCTGAATTAAATTTGGACTTGAGATATTTTAATCTGGACATTTATCTTCTGATCTGGACCAAGCCTGGATTAAATCTGGACAATCATTTCTTCTGATCTGAACTGAGTTTTATGTTCTGGACAATGCTATCTTATGGTCTGGACCAAGTCATTTGCTCTGAACCAGTTTTCTTCTGCTCTGCATCAAGTCTGGATTAAGTCTGGACTGATTCATATATTCATGACCAAGCTATCTTCTGGTCAGGATTATGTCTGGACCAAGTCTGACTTATGATTCCTTCTGGTCTAGAACAAGTCTCCCTCTGGCGGGCTTCCTTCTGGTCTGGACCAAATCTCCTTCTGGACTCTGCTTCCTTCTGATCTGGGCTAAGAAAGATATCTTCTGATGATGTTTGCCTTTGATGACATCCTCCGATATCCTCAGAAAATGTATCCTCTGGTACCTTCTGGATGCATCCTCTGGTATCTTCTAGAGGTGTATCCTCTGGTCTGATTTTATCCTCTGGTAACTCATCTTCTACTTCTGATTTTATCTTCTGGTGACGTCATCTTCTGGTGGGATTTATTCTAAGTCAAAAATAAGATTACATAAAGTACTTTTGTTAACATCAAAACTAAGTATAGAACCCACCTGGTTCCAACAAACTCCCCTTTTTTGATGATGACAAAACCTTGTATTTTTTATGACTTATTTTGTTAGGCTCCCCATCAGATCAAGCTTCTCCCCATAAGTCTAATGCCCCAGACTTTTCCTCTCCTTTTCAACTCCTTCTTTTGTTTCACTATTTCTTTTCTCTCTTCTTTTCTCCTCTCCTTTTCAATTCCTTCTCTTGTTTCACTCTTTCTTTTCTCTCTTCTTTTCTCATCTCCTTTTCAACTCCTTCTCACTCTTTCTCTCTCTCCCCCTTTTTGTCATCAGCCAAAAAGAGATTTTTTTTTCATCTTTTGGAGTACCAAAAAAATTAAATGATAAGAAATAAAGTACAAAAAAAATAAAAACTTCTGCTCTAAAACGACTACTTGATCTAGTCAAATATGGAGATTATGTTGAGATGCTTCTTGATGAACTTAAAACGATCTTCAGGCAATGGTTTGGTGAAGATATCAGCCCATTGATGATCTGTGTCTATAAACTGGATGCTTAGTGTTCCCTTTTGAACATGGTCTCTGATAAAGTGATGTTTGATTTCTATGTGTTTGGCTATAGAATGAATGATAGGGTTTTTGGTTAGGTTGATGGCTGAAGTATTGTCACAGTATAAAGGGATGTTGGTTTCAAAGATGTTGTAGTCTTCCAACTGATGTTTCATCCTGCTGCTGATATGTATTCAGCTTTTGCTATTGACATGGCAATGGTGCTTTGTCTCTTACGTGACCAGGATATTAAATTGTCTCCTAAGAATGTGCATTTCCACTTGTACTCTTTCTTTCAAGTTTATCTCCAGCATAATCAGAATCACTGTATCCACTTAGTTTGTATGTGGGAGTTTTCTTGTAGAGCAAGGTAAGATGTGTGGTTCCTTTAAGATATCTAAGGATTCTTTTGACAGCAGTTAAGTGGGATTCCATAGGGTCAGCTTGAAAACGAGCACAGACACAAACACTAAACAAAATGTCAGGTCTAGAAGCAGTTAGGTAAAGAAGGGATCCAATCATACCTCTGTATGTTTTCTGGTATACCTTTTGACCAGATTCATCTTTTTCAAATGAGCAGGTGGGGTGCATGGGGGTGGCCATAGGCTTACAATCACTCATCTTGAACATTTTGAGAAGTTCTTTAGTGTACTTGGATTGGTGAATGAGTATACCTGTTTTGCCTTGCTGAATCTGAACTCCTAGGAAGAACTTAAGTTCTCCAATCATGCTCATCTGAAACTCTTGCTGAATCAAATCAGAAAACTCTTGGCAGAGAGTGCCATTAGTGGATCCAAAGATAATATCATCAACATAAACTTGTATGATCACAATATCATCTTTAATGGACTTTCTAAACAAAGTGTTATCTATTTGGCCTCTAGCAAACTGATTTTTAAGTAAGAAATTGCTAAGTTTGTCATACCATGCCCTAGGTGCTTGTTTTAACCCATATAAAGATTTTTTAAGATTAAAAACATGGTTTGGAAAATCAGAATTTTCAAAACCTGGGGGCTGTTTGACATAGACTTCCTCACTTATATAACCATTTAAGAAAGCACTTTTGACATCCATTTGATATAAAGTAATATCATGATTTGCAGCAAAAGAGAGTAGGATACGAATTGCTTCTAACCTGGCCACTGGAGCAAAAGTCTCAATGTAATCAATGCCTTCTTGTTGACTGTATCCTTGTGCCACAAGCCTAGCTTTATTCCTGACTACTTCACCTTTTTCATTGAGTTTGTTCCTGAACACCCACTTGGTTCCAATGATATTTTTGTGTGGTCTGGATACCAAATCCCAAACATCATTCCTTTCAAACTCATTCAGCTCTTCTTGTATTGCAAGAATCCATCCTTCTTCTTCTAGTGCTTCATCAAGAGTAGTTGGTTCAATGGTAGAAAGTAAACCAAACAGACTTGTTTCTTTAAATGATGATCTAGTTTTCAATTGTTCAGCTGCGCTTCCAATAATCAGTGTTTCTGGATGTGAAGACTTGTACTTCCACCCATTCTTTCCTTCGTACTTGCCTTCAGGTTCAGCATTATCTTCAGATTTGCTTTCATCCTTTTCTTTCTTTGGTTCTGTTGTTTGATTTGCTCCTGCTTCCTATGCTTCTGGTAAACCTACAATTTCCTCATCTTGCTTTGACTTTTCAGAGTCAAGCTGTTTGTCATAAAACTTAATGTGTATGGATTCCTCCACAGTGTTAGTTTCTTTATTAAACACTCTATAAGCTTTTGATCTCTCAAAGTAACCAATGAAGGTACACTTTTGAGATCTGGAATCAAAATTTGCAAGATTATCCTTAGTGTTTAACATATAACAAATGCGGCCAAATTGTTTGAAATAGGAAATATTAGGTTTCTTACCTTTCCGTGGTTCATATGGAGTTTGTTTAGAATAGACCTGATGTAAACTCTATTCTAAATGTAGCATGCAGTGTTGACAGCTTCTGCCTATAGGTAGGTAGCAACATTCATGTCATTCAGCATGGTTCTGGCCATCTCCTGTAGTGACCTGTTCTTCCTTTCAACAACTCCATTCTGTTGAGGTGTACTAAGGGATGAGAAGTTGTGAGAGATGCCATTCTCATCACAAAATTCTTCAAAGTACCTGTTCTCAAACTCACCTCCATGATTACTCCTAATAGTTATGATTTTAAAAACTTTTTTATTC
Organism: Cicer cuneatum; assembly: GCA_037974295.1. Taxonomy (NCBI): domain Eukaryota; kingdom Viridiplantae; phylum Streptophyta; class Magnoliopsida; order Fabales; family Fabaceae; genus Cicer; species Cicer cuneatum. Next base: position 49,433,903 of record JBBPBO010001984.1, on the reverse strand, counting down.
ATAACTTGCTTGCAGAAAGAAATAAATACCTTATGGGATTCATCTTTGTTTCTCAGAAACTTTACCCAAGTCCACCTTGAGTAATCATCAACTATGAAAAACCCATACTTCTTACCACTAAGGGATGCAGTTTGAACAGGACCAAACAGATCTAAATGAAGCAGTTCAAGAGGTTGTGAAGTAGAAATACAGTTTTTAGGTTTAAAAGAGCTTTTGGTCTGTTTACCTTTTTGACATGCTTCACACAGAATCTCAGATTTGGTACTTAGTTTCGGGAGACCTCTGACTAGCTGAAGTTTACTTAACTCAGAAACCAGCCTAGGGTTTGCATGGCCTAACTTTTTATACCAAATCAGATTTTCCTCCCTAACGGATAAAAGACACTTAACTTTCTGCTTAACTAGGCTAAACAGATCTATCTTATAGACATTACTCTGCCTAACACCAGTGAACAAAACAGATCCATCTTTTTGACTAATAGCCTTGCAGGTTTTCTGATTAAACACAACATCATACTAGCAGTCACTTAGTTGACTAATGTTTAACAGATTGTGATTCAGACCTTTAACTAATAAAACATTTTCAATATATAAGGAAGAAGAACTGTTACCAACTGTGCATGTACCAATGATCTGACCTTTCTGGTTTCCTCCAAAGGCAACCTTGCCTCCTTTCTTTAGAGTCAGCTTCTGGAACATTGATCTGTCTCCAGTCATATGCCTGGAGTATCCACTGTCTAGATACCATACTTTGTGTTGCAGATCAGACCTTTCTTCTTCTGATACTTCACCGTCAGAGTCAGAGTCAAACTTAGTGCTGTAATCAGATTCTGTACAAGCCATCAGAGCCAGTTCTGTTTTTGGCTTGTTTAGACTGGTTGAACTGTTCCCTTGATTCTGCTTCGGCTTATACACCATGTTCCTCTAGTGATTCTAGAACTTATGGTGATTCTGGTACTTCTGCTTCTTCTGGTAATATTGAAGCTGATGTGTGTGATTCTATTGTTTGTGGTTTAACCTCTGATTCTGATACTGATACCGGTTCTGATTCAGGTTCTTGTTCTGGTTCAGGTTCTGATTCTGGTGTGAACTATGTTGACCAGACCTTCTTTCATCAGACTCATTTTGCTTCTGTCTGGTGAAAACTGGAACATACACCTTTTTCTGTTTGTGCATTGCCAGCATCCATTGACCAGGCACCATGATTGGTGTTTCCTTCTGGTTGCTCAGAATATCTGCAACATAAACAATTTTGTTCTTTGGTACCCAAAACTGGTTGGGTCCAGGTTTGTTAGACTTAACAGGTCTCTTGTCTTTCCCAGATTTTATCATAGGACAATACAATTTAGAATGACCCTTTTTAGCACAAATAATACACAAAACATTAGAATGAGCATATTTACTTTCAGCAACAGATTCAGTAAAACCTATTCCTCTCTTACCATTGTTACTGATTCCATAAATCATGGAAGCATACTTACTTCTTTCCATACCATTTGCAATAAAGTTTTCAAAAGCTTGTTCATGCATATCAGATTCACAACAGTATTAGAAGTAGAGCAAATATTACTTTTGAGAGTTAGATTTTCAGAATTGAGTTTGGCAACTTCAGTTTTAAAATTAGTGTTTTCAGTTGCAAACTCAACATTCTGATTCTTTAAAATCTGTACTTCTTTGGTTAGAATTTTCTTTTCTTCCCTAAGAGTTTTCAGTTTTAAAGACATCTTGTTGTTGGCATTTAGAAAGTCTTTAAGAGTAGTAATTAATTCAGATTTACTAAGATCAGAGAATACCTCTTCGTTTTCATCTTTTGAATCAGTTCCAGAGTCTGTGTTTCCTCTTATGTGTTTCCAGACTTGCTGGAATGAATGATTTGTCCATTCTTCTTACCTTTTGCTTTTCTTCCAGAGCTAGTACCTTTATGGAGTCAGAGGCAAACCTGATGTCAGCCATCATAGCTGTTTCTGCCTCTTTATCATTAGATGATTCCGCTTCTGAGTCAGATGCATCCCATGATGCCATCAGACTCTTCTTCTTGAATCAGTAACCTTTCTTGTGATGTTTTCCTTTCTCCATGTTTGGACATTCTGACTTGATATGTCCAGGTTCATTGCATCCATAACAGATGATGCTTTTCTTGTCAGCTTCTTCTTTTCCTCTGTTGGAGTATTTGCCATTTTTCTTGGGAGCTTTCTTCTTTCTGTTTTGCCACATCTTTGCAATCTGCTTGGTTATGTAAGCAAGATCATCGTCTTCACTATCACTATCCTCTGATTCTGATACAACCTTTGCAGCTTTCTTCTATTTTGACTTAAGGGCTAAAGTCTTCTTTTTCTTTGGTTCATCTGCATTCAGCTCTATTTCATGGGACCTGAGAGAGCAGATTAGATCTTCAAGCTTCAAGGTATTCAGATCCCTAGCTTCCTGTACTGCAGTAACCTTTGGTCTCCATTTGGCTGGTAAGCTTCTGAGGATCTTCTTTACATGATCTGCAGTGGTGTAGCTTCTCTTTAATACTTTTAAGCCTGACACCAGAATCTGGAATCTGCTTAACATTGCTTCAATGTCTTCATCCTCTTCCATCTTGAACAGCTCATACTGTTTGACCAGTATGTTTGCCTTTGCCTCTTGAACCTGTTGACTTCCTTCATAGGTCAGAACCAGACTTTCATATATGCTTTTTTCTGTTTCCTTGTTGGTGCATCTGTCAAATTCTTTGATTGTGATATCATTGATCATGGGGGTTCTGGACTTGTGATGCAGCTTGTACAACTTCCCCTGGTTGGGATTCATATCTTCTACATCCAGTTCTTCATTTTCTGGTGTAGTGGGTGCAGTGTAGCCTTTGATTACCAAGGTCCAGAGATCAGGATCTTCGGATATGAAGAAGCTTCTCATTCTGTCCTTCCAGTATTCAAAGTGATCTCCATCAAACAGTGGTGGCCTGTTGATGTTGCCTCCAAATTCTTCTTTGGATTCTGACATGTTGAACCCCCTTGGACCTTTCCTCAAACATTGTTCAGTGCTCAGCCTTGAGACCAATCTCTGATGCCAATTGTAGGTGCAAACACGAGAAGGGGGGTTGAATTGTGTTTGTGCTACTTGAATTCTTTTTCTGTTTTTGATTATTATTTGAAATCTGAATTATAATCAAGTAGAGTTACCAGTAGATAAAAATAAATAACACAAGGATTTATCCTAGTTCACCATTAACTAGGCTACATCCAGTCCCTTCACCTCGAAGGATTTTTCCACTAATTCAAAACCTCTGAATTACAACAACACTACTGCCCTCCAAGTCAGTCTTCCCAAACAGTCTAACAATTCTAGACTTTTGAGCAAACAACACCTTGACTTCAAAAGTCAAGTCTTCTCCTACCAATCTGACAACCCCAGATTGCAGAAGGAATTACAACACCTTAAATCTAATTGCTAAGTCACCTGCTACTTCTTCTGACTCTTTAGATTGTAGACTCTACTTCAACAATATAGATTTAACAAAAGGGAACAAAAAACACGAGTACTTGCTTCTAGAAAGCTAAAACTCGCAATTAACCTCACTGAAAACTCGAGTGTTTGCTTTTGGAAGAGTGTGACTCTTTTACTGATTTTCGATGCTAAGTCTTCTCCGTTTAGCCTCCTTTTATAGATGAAAATTAAGGCTTCTTCCATGATCAAATTCGAGCTGTAACTGTCCAGATTCTCTTGCAAAAATAACTTGGCCAATCGGGTTTCACTTAAATAAAAGACGTATATTTTTAGCTTAAGATTACATTTGAAAATTCTGTTGACCAATCTTGTTTCTTTTAATTCCAAACCATGTCTTTTTAAGCTTCAGATTGCATTCGAATTTCTTCAAGTCTTTAGTAATTTTTGAATCAAATCCCCTTAATACTTTGATCAAATTTTTATCAAAATTGAATCAAGTCTTCTTCGAATTTTAATCAATTTATCACTGATTTTCATCATGATTAAATCTAGACCATATGGTCTTCTGATTTCGACCAACTCTGGGCCATAAGATCTGATCTTCTGATCTCGGCTAACACTGGGCCATGATGCTTAAATCTGGACCATTGATCTGAACATTTTCTCTCTGATCTGGACCAAGTCTTGACTGAATCTGGATTAAATCTTAATTAAATCTGGAGTTGTGATATTTTAATCTAGACATTTATCTTCTGATCTGGGTCAAGTCTGGATTAAATCTGGAAAATCATTTCTTTTGATCTGAACTGAGTTTTATGTTCTGGACAATGCTATCTTCTAGTCTGGACAAAGTCATTTGCTCTTGACCAGTTTTCTTCTGCTCTGAATTAAGTCTGGATTAGGTCTGGACCGATTCATATATTCATGACCAAGCTATCTTCTGGTTAGGATTAAGTCTGGACCAAGTCTGACTTATGATTCCTTCTGGTCTGGAACAACTTTCCCTCTTGAAGGCTTCCTTCTGGTCTGGACAAAATCTCCTTCTGGACTATGCTTCCTTCTGATTTGGGCTAAGAGAGATATCCTCTGATGATGTTTGCCTTTGATGACATCCTCTAATATCCTCTGGAAATGTATCCTCTGGTACCTTCTAGATGTATACTCTGGTATCTTCTGGAGGTGTATCTGAAGGTGCAAACACGAGAAGGGGGGGTTGAATTGTGTTTGACTAACTTGAATACTTTTTCTGTTTTTGCAGTTTTAAAACAAAACTTGATGTATGAATAAAACAGAGTTAGCAGCGGATATAAAGTAAAAATAAAAACACAGAATTTTATGCTGGTTCACTGTTAACGAGGCTACGTCTAGTCCCTTCACCTTGAAGGATTTCACTAATTCAAACCTTGAATTACAACAACTCCACTGACCCTCCAAGTCAGTCTTCTCAAACAGTCTAACAATCCTAGACTTTTGAGGAATGCAGCACCTTGACTTCTCAAGTCAAGTCTTCTCCTACCAATCTGACAACCCTAGATTGTAGAAGGAATTACAACGCCTTGAATCTAATTGCTAAGTAATCTGCTACCCCTTCTGACTCCCTCGGATTGTAGACTCTACTTCAACAACTTAGATCTAACACAAGGGAAAGAAAATAACATGAGTGCTTGCTTCTGGAAAGCTGGAACTTACAATTAACCTCACTGAAAACTTGACTGTTTGCTTTGGAAGTGTATGACTCTTTTGTGATTTTCGATGCTAAGTATTCTTCCTTGAGCCTCCTTTAATAGATGCATATTAAGGTCTCTTCCAAGCTTAAATTAGAGTTGTATCTTGCTGGATTCTCTTGCAATAATATATTGACCAATCAGGTTTCATTTAAATAAAAAACATATATTTTTCTGCTCCAGATTGCCTTTCAAAAATAACTTTGACATATTCTGACTTTAATTAATTCTAGAACAAATCTTTCATCCCGCCAATAGTCTCTGAATTCCACAAGACTTCAATTTATTTTTGTATGAAATCCTTTTTAATACTTTGATCAAATTTAATCAAATCTCCACCAATTATCATCATGATTAAATCTGGACTGTTTGATCTTCTGCTCTAGTCCACATCTCGACCATACTAAGTGATTTGTTGTGATCCTCTGATTTCGCCCAACGATGGACCACACTTTCTGATCTTCTGATCTCGGCCAACCTGGTCTAGCAAACTGATCTGCTGTGATCCTCTGATCTCAGCCAATGCTGGACCACACATTCTGACCTTCTGATTTCGGCCAACACTGGGCCATGGTCTGATCTTTTGATCTCGGCTAACACTGGGCCATATACTTAAATCTGAACCATTGATCTTGATATCTTCCCTCTGATCTCGACCAATTCTGAACTGGGTCTGGATTAAACTGAAATTAAGTCTGGACAAATAATATTTCAGTATGGACATTTTACCTTCTGTTTTGGATCAGTTCTGGATCAAATCTGGAGATTATTTCTTCTGGTCTGGACTTAGTTTCATACCCTGAACCATGCTATCTTCTGGTATGGGTCAAATCTGGATTGATTCTCTTGTTCTGGACCCATTAACTTATCCTCTGATTAAGTCTAGATCAAGTCTGGGTTGTTTATCATTTCACTGCTAGGCCATCTTCTGGTCAGAATAACTTCTGGTCTAAGTCTGACTAATGATTCCTTCTGGTCTGGATCAAGTCTCCCTCTGGCAGGCTTCCTTCTGGTCTGGTCCAGGTCTCCTTTGACTTTGGTTCCTTCTGATCTGGGCCAGCAAAGATATCCTCTGGTAATTCCAGGATGCATCCTCTAGTACCTTCTGGATGCATTTTCTGTCTATGGAAACTTCATTTTCTAGTGGCATTTAATGTAATAGTTCAATGTTCAAAATAAGATTACATGGAGTGCTTTTGTAAACATCAAAATCCTACGTACCTAGAACCAACTTGGTTCCAACAATCTCCCCTTTTTTTATGATGACAAAACCTTAACTTATTTTGCTAGCTTATAACTCGAAGACTTGAATTACTCCCCCTCAGACCAATCTCTCCCCCTAAGTCTGATACTGACTTTTTCTTCTCCTTTTCAACTCATTCTCTTTTCACTCATTCTTTTCTTCTCTTCTCCTCTCCTTTTCAACTCCTTCTTTATTCTCTCTTTCTTTTCTCCCTTCACATTGCCTCTCCTTTTCAAGTCCTTCTTTTTTCACTCTTTCATTTCCTCTCTTTATTTTTCTCTCTCCCTGTTTCCTCTCCTTTTCAACTTCTTCTCTTTTTCACTCTTTCTTTTTCTCTCTTTATTTTTCTCTCTTCCTGTTTCTTCTCCCCTTTTCTACTTATTTCTCTTTTTTCTCTCTCTCCCCCCTTTTGTCATCAGCCAAAAAGAGGTCCTACTGTTTTTGTATTTTTTGTTTTTCTCTTTACAAATTACAGAAAGTAAAAACAGAAAAATAAAAAGCATAAAATAAAATTACAAGAAAATTAAAAACTCCTAAGATGACTACTTGAGCTAGTCAGATATGGAGGTAATGCTGAGATGCTTCTTGATGAACTCGAACCTATCTTCAGGTAGTGCTTTGGTGAAGATGTCAGCCCATTGATGATCAGTGTCCACAAACTGGATGCTTAAAGTCCCTTTTTGAACATGGTCCCTAATGAAATGGTGTTTTATTTCAATGTGTTTGGCTCTAGAGTGTAAGATAGGATTCTTGGTTAGGTTTATGGCTGAAGTGTTATCACAGAACAAAGGGATATTAGTTTCAAAGATGTTGTAATCTTCAAGTTGATGTTTCATCCAGAGTAACTGTGAACTTCATCCTGCTGTGGATATATGCTCAGCTTCAGCTGTTGACATGGCAATGGTGCTTTGTCTTTTGCTTCACATAGAGATCAAATTATCACCTAAGAAAGTGCAGTTGCCACTTGTACTTTTCCTTTCCAGCTTGTCTCCAGCATAGTCGGAGTCACAAAAACCTTTTAGTTTGTAGGTGGGGGTTTTCTTGTATAACAGGGTAAGGTTGGTGGTTCCTTTAAGGTATCTCAGAATTCGTTTGACAGCAGTTAAATGGGATTCCCTAGGGTCAGCTTGAAAATGGGCACAAACACAAACACTAAACAAAATGTCAGGTCTAGAAGCAGTTAAATAAAGAAGGGATCTAATCATACCTCTGTATGTTTTATGGTCTACCTTTTGGCTGGTTTCATCTTTCTCAAGTGAGTTTGTTGGGTGCATGGGGGTGGCCATTGGCTTACATTCACTCATTTTGAACTTTTTAAGAAGCTCTTTAGTGTATTTAAATTGATGAATGAGTATACCTGATTTACCTTGATGAATCTGAATTCCCAAGAAGAACTTATGTTCTCCCATCATGCTCATTTGGAACTCTTTCTGCATTAGGTTAGAAAACTCTTTGCACAAAGTGCCATTAGTCGATCCAAAGATGATATCATCAACATAAACTTGGATAATCAAAATATCATTTTTAATGGATTTCTTAAATAGAGTATTATCAATCTGGCCTCTATTAAATTGATTCTTAAGCAGAAAGTTACTAAGTCTGTCATACCATGCCCTTGGTGCTTGTTTTAAACCATATAAAGATTTTTTAAGTTTAAAAGCATGCTCTAGAAAATCAAAATTTTCAAATCCAGGGGGCTGTTTGACATAGACTTCCTCACTTATATAGCCATTTAAGAATGAACTTTTAACATCCATTTGATACAGCATTATATCATGATTAGCAGCAAATGATAAAAGAATTCTAATTGCTTCTAACCTGGCCACTGGAGCAAAAGTCTCAGTGTAGTCTATACCTTCCTGTTGATTGTATCCTTGAGCTACTAATCTGGCTTTGTTCCTTACCACTTCACCTTTTTCATTGAGTTTATTCCTGAAAACCCATTTGGTTCCAATAATGATTTTGTTTGGTCTGGGTACCAGATCCCAAACATCATTCCTTTGGAATTCATTCAGCGGGTGCATTTTTTTTTCTAAATGAATAAATATTTAAAATGAATCTTCCAATTTAATTCGAAAAGAATTAAAATAATTACTTAATTCTGGCAATTTAATGATTAACAATAAAACATTTTTGAAAGATAATAATATCATAATATTCCCAAAAGGTCAATATCAGAGTGCGGAATTAAATAGTACAACAATTGTTTCTCAAAATAAAAACAAAATACATATCCAGCTCAAGCCTAATACATCAAGTCTAACTGATCATGCGCTAAAGCTACAGTAGCATGGGTTCCCCCCGCATCCCAAGCAAGTCCTCTCCGAATCTGCCGCTCGCCTCGACGTGACCTCCTCCTCATCATCATCATACAGCGAAGGGTCGGTCTCCTCAGAAGTCAGCTCAATACATAGTCTCGGCCGCTTCGGCGGAGCCGGAATCTCATAACAATCGTCGGAGATCCTAGACGGACCTGGAATCTCAGCTGCTGCTAGCTTCGGCTCATTAGTCTTCCCTTCTACCTCGGACTCATGTACAACTCCTCCAGTCACCGGGTTGGGAGTCACCACTCCTACGGTGGCCTCTGTCTCAACCCTCCCAACGGACTCCTTAGCATCGTCGAAAATTCCGTGTGCCTCCAACACCAGACGGGAAGGCACAGGAAAGTCTATACTCGCATGAGTGCGCTCTACAAAGTCCTCAACGCCGTCGGTCCTGCTCGTCCATTCCAACCACCCCGTGTAAGTCGCTCTGCTTGAGATGGGGTCAAATACCCAAGCAATGCGCGAGTAGCGGTCAAGGAAGTTCAACGACGTTTCTATCGTTCGGGTACCCACGGGTGGCATGGGTTTGGGTAACATCTGAGGGCAAAGCCCAAAGTCCACAATATAATAGCAAGGGTCACCGACCGAAATTAACAATTAAGCACATAGCATATATTTCACAACAACACATGTATTCATGGCATAATATATGATGACAATAAAAATGCTCATTGGGAATTGCATAACATATATGTCTTTTCAAAAACAGCAGCCAATTATTATGATATATGTGGTAAGTACCGACAACACGTCAACAAAACACAACCATTAATTCAGAATTTCAGATTCTGGACAGCAATCACACACATTAATTTCCAACATTCATCATATAAACAATCGTGACCCACCGGTCAAATCCCTCAATGTAATGCATATATGCTCATGCATAATTTTCTTGGAATCACCAAGGTGCAGTCACTCACAGACCAGCACAATTTAACGGCCCTCATGACCACGGTGCAATCGCTCACAGATCAGCACCAGTGCAGTCGCTCACAGACCAGCACTCGTGCAGTTGCTCACAGACCAGCACGTTTGACATAAACCAAGGTACAATCGCTCACAGATCAGTACCTAGTGCAGTCGCTCACAGACCAGCACTCGTGCAATCGCTCACAGATCAGCACGTGGTTGCGCATTATTCCGTGGCCCATCGCGGGTACCACTTGACTATGCAATGCATGAATATGCAGTGTTTCACTTCTCTAGAAACAGAATGCAAAATCAGACAATTCATGCTCTTCATCATGTTTAAATATTTCAGCACAGTCATAAATAACAACATCACAATCATGATTAAACAGTCCATTAATCATTAACACTTTGAAAAGTTTTCCCAAACTCTTAGAATTCAATTATAGAGTTTAAAACTGAGGATTTCTAGAATTTTACGAATCTGTATTCGAATACAGCTCTGTATTCGAATACAGAAGCCAAAAACAGTGCAGATTCACACCCTGTATTCGAATACAGCCCTCTGGTATTCGAATACAGGGGCAGTCTCAGTACACAAAACAACATATTTCAATAGATCAGTAAAGTTTCAAAAAACTTCATCACCACAACTTCAAAATATCACCAAAAGTTCCATTTGAATTCCCCACAACAGTCCCAACATTCCCCAAACACTCAGGGTTTTACAAAACACTCTTAAAACTTGGAAATTCTGGAAACTCGAATCTGTATTCGAATACAGAAGCATGAACTGCAGTTTTAACACTCTGTATTCGAATACAGTATGTCTGTAGTCGAATACAGAAGACCAAACCTTGAAAAATTTCAACATTTCTCCCATGTTCTTAAAGGTTTTCAAAACATCATCCCTTCCCCTTTAAAACCATTTCACAGATTCCATTTTTAATCATTTAAACCTTCCCAGAGTTTTCTCAACATTTTAAAATCCACTTGACCGAGTTTAAAATTTGATTTTCTAGAAAACACGAATCTGTATTCGAATACAGCTTCCTTGTATTCGAATACAGAAGCTAAAAACAGTGCTTCTGGAAAAACACGAATCTGTATCGAATATAGATTCCTTGTATTCGAATACAGAAACTTAAACCAGTGAAAAACAGCATTCTGTATTCGAATACAGCATGCCTGTAGTCGAATACAGATGCGAATACAGTGTTAAAATTTCACTTCTGTATTCGAATACGACATGATCGTAGTCGAATACAGATGCGAATACAGAAGCAAAAATCTTTCCTCTGTATTCGAATACAGGGGCTCGTATTCGAATACAGGTTTGAAACTTTAAATAAAACAGAACCCTTGAAGGTTGTATTCGAATACACACATGTTGTAGTGGAATACACCTTCGAAAACCAGTGAAAGTTCAACCCTTTTCAAACTGTTTTCTTTAAAAAAAAAAAAAGACAACCAAATATCGAACAGATTCTGCACTTTTTCAAAAAAAACCCTTTCCTCATTTAAAATCCCTTTTTCCTTTAAAATCATCAACACCACCAGAATCACACAAAACAACCATAATCAGAATCATCAATATCACCAGAATCACACGAGACACAACAGAATCAGAATCATCCAGTTTTTCAAACCATCAGCACATCATGCAACATTTCAGATTTCTCACTCACCAGAACAAACATGCAAGTGCTCAGTTTTTCTCAAACATCCGAAACATGCAAATACTCAGTTTTCACAACACATCAGAATAACAAGCACGCATCACAGAGCAACAAAACACCAACGGAATGCATTTTTGCATTTTAAGACCATTTTCAAAACAGTTTTATGACATGCATTTTAATCATAATTAAAATAACATGCAAACATTTTCAGCTTTCACATGTAAGCAAAACAACATGTTTTATTAGAAAAACAGCCAGCAACAACCATCAGAATAATCACATATCAACATAATGCATTTTCTTTCAAAATGTCATTTTCGGAAAACAGTTTTTCTTTCAAACAAAGAACTGAAATAACACACATTCGTGGTCCTAATGCAGCTAAAAGATGGAAGGTGCCCTTACCCTTGTAGCGTGTTCTGCTTCTGCTCTTGTTTCAGCCGTCGTTCCCCTTTTTGTGTCCAAAAACAGGTGGAAGCTGCTGCCTGAGTGTGCTGCTACCAAACTGGGTTCTTTGGCTTCGTAATGAAGTGGGGATTAACTTTACTATTGTGGGTTTTCTGGTTTGAGGTTTGGATTTTCAGTTTTATGGTGTTTGGAGGAATTCCCTCTTTTGAATTTGAAAATCGTGAAGCTGTTTTTCAGAAAACAGGGGCAAAAATGGGAGGAAAGTTACTGTTACATGCAATCACTCATTACATGCAGAATAGGGAGATGTGAGTTCTGGTCTTAGCTCAGTCCCCCTACCGTGTACTTATAGAACTACTTGAGTGCATTCCTTCTTAAAAATACTAATAAAATAATGTTGTATCATTTCAGCACTTAATCCTTTAATTAACCACTAATCCTTAATTAATGGTCCAATTAATTTAATTACTCGAAATTAAATTAATTTAATTCTTCATCCAATAATTTTAATTCCTCTTCCAAAATAAATATTTATATATATATATATATATATATATATATATTCACTTAAAACATACATATATTGAATATTTTACAAAAATTCCCAAAATACCCTTGACAAGAATTCCAAAATTAACATTACAAATTAAGGGTCTTACACTTTGACTTTTCAGAGTCAAGCTGTTTATCATCAAACTTAATGTGGATTGATTCTTCCACAGTGTTAGTTTCATTGTTAAACACTCTATAAGATTTTGATCTCTCAGAGTAGCCAATAAAGATACACTTTTGAGATCTAGAATCAAACTTAGCTAGGTTATCTTTAGTGTTCAACATAAAACAGATGCATCCAAATTGCTTAAAGTAGGAAATATTGGGTTTCTTACCTTTCCACAATTCATAAGGAGTTTTATTTAAGATGGACCTAATGTAGACTCTATTCTGAATGTAGCAGGCTGTGTTGACAGCTTCTGCCCAAAGGTAGGTGGCAACCTTCATATCAATCAGCATGGTTCTGGCCATCTCCTGCAATGATATGTTCTTCCTTTCTACCACTCTGTTCTGTTGAGGTGTTCTGGGGGATGAGAAGTTGTGAGAGATGCCATTCTCATCACAAAATTCTTCAAAATACTTGTTCTCGAATTCACCTCCATGATCACTTCTGATAGTTATGATCTTAATACCCTGTTCATTCATAACTTGCTTACAGAAAGAAATAAATACTCTGTGAGATTCATCTTTGTTCTTTAAAAATTTTACCCAAGTTCACCTTGAGTAATCATCAACAATTACAAAACCATATTTCTTACCACCGAGAGAAGCTGTTTGAACAGGACCAAACAGATCTAAGTGAAGCAGTTCAAGTGGTTGAGAGGTAGAAACACATTTTTTAGTTTTAAAAGAGCTTTTAGTTTGTTTGCCTCGTTGACATGCTTCACAAAGAATCTCAGTTTTGGAACTTACCTTGGGAAGCCCTCTTACTAACTGGAGTTTGCTCAATTCGGATATAAGCCTAGGGTTTGCATGCCCTAACCTTTTGTGCCAAATCAGATTCTGCTCACTCACAGACAATAAGCATTTAACATGTTGCTTAGCAAGACTGAACAGATCAATTTTATAAATATTATCCTTCCTAATGCCAGTAAATAAAACCGACCCATCAAGTTGACTAACAGCTTTGCATGTTTTTTTATTAAAGATAACATCATAATTGCAATCACTTAATTGACTTATGCTCAGAAGATTATGTTTTAGCCCTTTAACTAACGAAACATTTTTAATAGAAATGGAAGAAGAAGTGTTACCAATAGTTCCTGTACCAATAATCTGACTTTTCTGGTTTCCTCCAAAGGAAACATTGCCTCCATTCTTCATAGTCAGATTCAGAAACATGGATTTGTCTCCTGTCATGTGTTTGGAGCATCCACTGTCAAGATACCAAGCTTTGTGTTGCTGATCATACCTTGCTTTTTCTCTATCAGAATCAGAGTCAGAGTCTGAGTGAGACTCAGCTTCTGTTCGAGCCATCAGAGTTAATTCTGCTTCTGGCCTGTTTGAACAGTTTCCTTGATTCTGCTTTGGTCGATAAACCATGTTCCTCTGATGATTCTGGAACATGTTCTGATTCTGGTAATTTTGGTGAATCTTATGATTCTCATAAACTTGATGATTCTAGTGATTTTGTTGATTTGGGTGAATCTGGTGATTCTGATGAATCTGGTAATTCTGGTGATTTTGGTAATTCTGGTGATTTTGGTAATTCCTGTTCTAATTCTGGTTCTGGTTCCAGTACTGATTCTGATTCTGGTTCCAGTATTGGTTCTGTTTCCAGTTTCTATGCTTCTGATACTGGTTCCAGTTCTGGTTCCAGTGTTGGTTCTGGTTCCAGTTTCTGTTCTGGTTCTAGTTTTGATTATGGTTCCAGTTTTGGTTCTGATTCTGATTCCGGTTCTGGTTGAGTTGACTAGACCTTCTTCCATCAGACTCAGATTGCCTCTATCTGGTTGTAGAAGGAACATAAACCTTCTTCTACTTGTGCATTGCCAACATCCATTGTCCAGGCACCATAGTTGGTGTCTCCTTCTGGTTGCTCAGAATATCTGCAACATAGACAATTTGATCTTTTGGTACCCACAACTGATTGGGTCCAGGTTTGTTAGTTTTAACGGTTCTCTGATCTTGTTCAGATTTTACCATTGGACAAGATAATTCAGAGTGACCTTTCTTAGCACAAACAATGCATAAAACATCAGAATGAACAGCTTTACTTTCAGCAATCGTTTCTGTAAAACCAAAACCTCTCTTTCCAGTGTTACTGTTTCCATCAATCATAGATTCATATTTACTTCTTTCCATTCCATTGGAAATAAAGTTTTGAAAAAATTGCTCATGCATATCAGATTCACAAACAGTTTTGGAAGTGGAACAAATATTACTTTTGAGAGTTTGGTTTTTAGATTTGAGTCTTGCAACTTCAGTTTTAAAATCCTTGTTTTCAGTTGCATACTCAGAATTTTGATTCTTTAAAACTTGGACTTCTTTGGTCAGATTTTTCTTATCTTCCCTAAGAGTTTTTAGTTTTAAAGCCATCTTATTGTTTGCATTTAAAAAATCTTTTAAAGCATCGATTAACTCAGATTTAGAGAGATCAGAAAATACCTCATCGTCTTCATATTCTGAATCTGTTCCAGAGCCTGAGCTGTATTCAGAACTTGAATTTGTATGAGCCATTAGAGCCAGAATTGCTGCCTTTGATGTGCTTCCAGACTTGCTTGAATGACTACTTCGATCATTCTTCCTTCTACCTGCTTTCCTTCCTGAATTCTTGCCTTTATGAAGTCCAGAGGAAGACCTGATGTGTGCTATCTTTGCTATTTCTGCCTCTTCTTCATCAGACAATCCTTTCTCTGATTCTGATACATCCCAGGCTGCCATCAGACCCTTCTTTCTGAATCTGGAACTTTTCTTGTGATGGTTCATTGCATCCATAACAAACCATACTCTTCTTGTCAGATTCTTCCTTTCCTTTGTTGTTATGTTTCTTCTTGAAACTTCTTCGCTTCCTGTTTTCCCATATCTTAACCATCTTTTTGGTTAAGTAAGCCATATCATCACAGTCACTGTCACTATCCTCTGATTTTGATGCTGCCCTTGCAGCTTTCTTCTGTTTCGACTTCAGGGCCAGATTCTTCTTCTTTGGTTCATCTGCTTCTAGTTCTAATTCATGAGACCTGAGTGAGCTGATCAGATCTTCAAGTTTTAAGTTGTTTAGATCTTTGGCTTGCTGAACTGCAGTAACCATTGGTCTCCACTTGGTTGGTAAGCTTCTTAGAATCTTCTTGACATGATCTGCTGTTGTGTAGCTTTTCTTCAAGACCTTCAGTCCAGATATCAGAGTCTGGAATCTGCAGAACATTCCATTAATGTTTTCATCATCTTCCATCTTGAACATCTCAAACTGTTTGACCAGTATGTTAGCCCTTGCTTCTTGAACCTGCTGGCTTCGTTCATAGGTCAGAACCAGACTGTCGAATATGCTCCTTGCTGTTTCTTTATATGTGCATCTGTCAAATTCCTTGAATGTGATGGCACTGATCATGATGTTTCTGGACTTGTGATGAAGTTTGTATAATCTGCTCTGGTTTCATATCATCCATGTCCAGTTCTTTAGTTGGATCTTCTGGAACAGTAGGTGCAGTGTATCCTTTGACTACCATCTTCCATAATTCAGGATCTTGAGATATGAAGAAACTTCTCATTCTGTCCTTCCAATACTCAAACCTTTCTCCATCAAACAGTGGTGGTCTGTTGATGTTGCCTCCCAAATCTACTCTAGATTCTGCCATGTTGAACCCCTTTGGACCTTTCCTCAAACACTGTTAAGTGCTCAGCCTTGAGACCGAGCTCTGATGCCAATTGAAGGTGCAAACACGAGAAAGGGGGTTGAATTGTGTTTGTACTACTTGAATTCTTTTTCTGTTTTTGCAGTTTTAAAACAAAACTTGATGTATGAATAAAACAGAGTTAGCAGCGGATATAAAGAAAAAATAAAAACACAGAATTTTATACTGGTTCACCGTTAACGAGGCTACGTCCAGTCCCTTCACCTTGAAGGATTTCACTAATTCAAACCTTGAATTACAACAACTCCACTAACCCTCCAAGCCAGTCTTCTCAAACAGTCTAACAATCCTAGACTTTTGAGGAATGCAGCACCTTGTCTTCTCAAGTCAAGTCTTCTCCTACCAATCTGACAACCCCAGATTGTAGAAGGAATTACAACGCCTTGAATCTAATTGCTAAGTAATCTGCTACCCCTTCTGACTCCCTCAGATTGTAGACTCTACTTCAACAACTTAGATCTAACACAAGGGAAAGAAAATAACACGAGTGCTTGCTTCTGGAAAGCTGGAACTCACAATTAACCTCACTGAAAACTTGAGTGTTTGCTTTGGAAGTGTATGACTCTTTTGTGATTTTCAATGCTAAGTATTCTGCGTTGAGCCTCCTTTTATAGATGCAGATTAGGGTATCTTCCAAGCTTAAATTAGAGTTGTATCTTGTTGGATTCTCTTGGAAAAATATGTTGACCAATTGGATTTCATTTAAATAAAAAACATATCTTTTTCTGCTCTAGATTGCCTTTCAAAAATAACTTTGACCAATTCTGACTTTACTTAATTCTAGAACAAATCTTTCTTCCCGCCAATAGCCTTTGAATTCCACAAGACTTCAATTTATTTTTGTATCAAATCCTTTTTAATACTTTAATCAAATTTAATAAAATCTTCACCGATTATCATCATGATTAAATCTGGACCGTTTGATCTTCTGCGCTAGTCCACATCTGGACCATACTAAGTGATCCGTTGTGATCTTTGATTTCGGCCAACCCTGGACCACACTTTCTGATCTTCTGATCTCGGCCAACCTGGTCTAGCAAACTGAACTGCTGTGATCCTCTGATCTCGGCCAATGCTGGACCACACTTTCTGACCTTCTTATTTCGGCCAACACTGGGCCATGGTCTGATCTTCTGATCTCGGCCAACACTGGGCCATATACTTAAATCTGAACCATTGATCTTGATATCTTCCCTCTGAACTGGGTTTGGATTGAACTGAAATTAAGTCTGGACAAATAATATTTCAGTTTGGACATTTTACCTTCTGTTTTGGATCAGTTCTAGATCAAATCTGGAGATCATTTCTTCTGATCTGGACTTAGTTTCATACCCTGAACCATGCTATCTTCTTGTCTGGGTCAAATCTGGATTGATTCTCTTGTTCTGGACCCATTAACTTATCCTCTGATTAAGTCTGGATCAAGTCTGGGTTATTTATCATTTCACTGCCAGGCCATCTTCTGGTCTAAGTCTGACTAATGATTCCTTCTGGTCTGGATCAAGTCTCCCTCTAGCAGGCTTCCTTCTGGTCTGGTCCAGGTCTCCTTACTTTGCTTCCTTCTGATCTGGGCCAGCAAAGATATCCTCTGGTAATTCCAAGATGCATCCTCTGGTACCTTCTGGATGCATTTTCTGGTGTCTTCATCTTCTGCCTCTGGAAACTTCATTTTCTGGTGGCATTTAATGTAATAGTTCAAGGTTCAAAATAAGATTACATGGAGTGCTTTTGTAAACATCAAAATCCTAAGTACTTAGAACCAACTTGGTTCCAACAGTATCCTTTGGTCAGATTTTATCCTCTGGTAACTCATCTTCTGCTTCTGATTTTATCTTCTAGTGACGTCATCTTCTGGTGGCATTTATTCTAAGTCAAAAATAAGATTACATAAAGTACTTTTGTTAACATCAAAACTAAGTATAGAACCCACTTGGTTCCAACATTGAATTTATTCAATTTTGAGATTAATCTTAGGTTTGCATGACCTAACCTTTTGTGCCAAATTAATTTTTCTTCATTTACTAACATGACACACCTAACTTCTTGGTTCTCTAAGCTAAACAGATTTATCGTATATAGGTTATTTTCCTCTGGCCTATAAAGAGTACAGATCCATCTTTTTGACTAATTGTTTTGCATGATTTTTGATTAAATATAATATCATAGTTATTATCACTAAATTGAATAATACTTAATAAATTATGTTTAAGACCTTTAACAAACAAAACGTCTTTAATGGAAGGAAATGTGCCATTACCAATTGTGTCGTGTCCAATGATCTGGCCTTTCTGCTTTCCTCCAAAATTTCACGTGCCTCCTTTGATCAAAGTTAGGTCTTGGAGCATAGAATTTTCTCCTGTCATTTGTCGCGAGCATCCACTGTCCAAGTACCATGATTGGTGTTTCAACTTGGCTGCTAAGAACATCTACAACATAGATGATTTTGTTGTTAGGTACCCAAATTTGGTTGGGACCTGCTTTGTTAGTCTTGAAAGGTTTCTTGTTTTTCCTTGTGTTTAACATGGGACAAGATATTTTGGAGTGACCTTTCTTGAAGCAAAAAGTACATAAAACATCAGGTTTAATAAGTTCAAACTTAGTTACTGTTTCTTGGTATCCTATACCTCTTTTACCATTTATACTAACTCCATAAACCATAGAAGCATATTTACTTCTTTTTATATTATTAGCTAGAAAGTATTGGAAGGCTACTTCATATTTATCATAATTACATATGACATACTTTGAAGGTTTTGAGACATGATTATATTTCAGGGTTTTATTTTTTATTTTAAGCTCGACACTTTCATTTTTTTAAACACTAATTTCTTTAGTCAAGTTTGCATTTACTTTCCTAAGTGCTTTTAGTTTTAGAAACAAATTATCGTTTGTATTTAAGAAATCATATATGACTTTAATTAATTCAAAATAGGTTAAGTCAAAAAGTAACTCAATTTCTTCATCTGTTGATTCACTTCCAGAGTCAGAATTACGATCAGTGTTGGACTCAGAGTCAGAGTTAGTATGAGCCATTAGAGCCAAATTTGCTTGCTCTTCATCATTAGAGGATTCATTAAAATAATCTCATGTAGCCATCAAAACTTTCTTCTTTGATATGGAGTATTTCCTTTAATGTTTCCCTTTTCCAAAATTCGACATTCAGACTTGACATGCCTAGGTTCACTGTATCCATAACAAATAATGCTTTTCTTCTCACACTTATCATCCTTTCATCTGCTGGACTACCTAGAATGTGTTTGAGGGAATGGCTTCTTTCTGTTGTGCCACATCCTCTAAATTTTATGGATATGAAATTTAGCTCCTAAACTTAAATTTAATTTCTCAAATCAAACTCAATTGTCAAAGTTCCAGCTACTACAAAACATTCATCATGCTCTATGGTTGCTTACAAAAAATAATAAATAAATAAAACACAATTTGTACACTTTAGCATTCATTTATCAAGTTCAACTCTCTCTTCACACAATCTCACCAAAATTTCTCTCAAGTGTTTAGCAAGGGATGTGAATTTATCACTCAAATCCTAGAACATGCATCACACTACCATATGCTTGAAAAAATTCTAGTTAGCAATCACAATGCAACAAACACATACACTTTTGGAGGACTTTCAGGTTGTAATGGGGTTTAGGTAAGGGTAAGACATTTTGGGATAGTAAGCTCTACTACTTGGAGTTAGGTATACATTTTCAATTTATTCTACCTTTTTTGATTTTTCTTCACCTTTTCATTGTGGAGATTCTCAAACATTGACAAAAGAACTAAGCAGATGTTATTTTTCAGAGTACAGTTTTTTATTTTTTTTATTTTTGATTTTTTTTTTTGAGAACCACCACCCCAAACATAAAATGTTGTTATCCCATGAGCAACCCCAAACTTAGAACTTTGTCGAAACGAGACAATCTTTTTCTAGCTAGCTCCAAGTACGATGATTTAATCACTGTCACGTATTTGGCTTGTAATGTGGCTAGTAACCGAAAGAAAGGGTTAAACTCAAAAGGGCTAGCAAAGGATAAAATTTGCATAGAGTAGTTAGAAAGGCTCGAACGACCAAACAAAATTGCCTCCGTGTATGCATAAATCACAAGTGATGCAAGTCAGAATTAGTGCAAATTCTGAAGGGTTAACACATGTCTAGATAATCACACAACAAGGAATTGAAGTGTTTATGCCCAAAAGCTCACAGCTAGGATAAACAAGAGAGAGTGTGAATTTTCAAAACTATGCCAAGTGTGTTACTGAAATTTTTTATTTTTTATTTTTGAAAAATTGATGGCAAGTTAGGCCTCTACAACCACTTAGTAATCAACACTGTATGCAATAGTGAAACTCTTCGAATTGATCAATGATATGAGCAAAAAAATAAAGTTTAAATTTCAAAATCTAAAACAGATAGCTTAGGACCAGCTTCAAGTTGTTAATAATTCTTCATCATAGTGCACATTTACACACAATTAAAAAGAAACAAATCCAAATAACAACAATAAGATTGCAAAAAGAAAATGTACCTCTACTAATGGGTTGCCTCCCACGAAGCGCTTTTTTAAAGTCATTAGCTTGACGCCAACTATTGTCAAGGTGGCATATAGCACATAAAGAACACATCATCCTTCTTCTTCTTTTTGTTTGGTAGAAATTCCATGAACTTGAGAAATAAATGATGTTGCTTCCATGTCCTTTTCAATTGGACATTGATGAACAAGGCATAGATTGAATCTCTAACTTCATCAATATCTTCTTTTTTCTTTTCCTTGTTCGTATTTTTCTTTTGCTTATCTTCTTCTACCACAACAATGAAGTCATCTTCAATCTTCAACTACTCCTCCATCTTCTCAAACCCAACCACTTGCTCAAATAACCTCTCACATTGATTTCAAATCTTTCAATTGAAACTATGTTATTCTTCATGAATTCAATTAAAACATCCTTAATGTGAAAGTCTTTGTCATCTGATTCATTGGATAGAATTTTAGGAGGTATAATTTGTTCCAATTCGATCTTTTTCATATAATACTCGTCGTCTTCTGCTTCTATAACCAATAAATCTTCATATTCTAGTTGTGCGACATAGTCATCAAAACAAGTTCCATTCCTATGTCCTTCTCCGCAAAAGTCACACCTAATAGGGCGCGTTTGAGGGTGATATTTTACAAATGTATCTCTCAAGATTTGTCCCTCAGTTATGCGTAATATAGCAAATATAAGACAACTATCACACTCTTCATATAATTTTAGATTTTGGCCTTTGCTTCTTGAACTTGCTTGCATCCTTCATAAGTCAGAACTAAATTGTCATAGATGCTCTTTGTTGTTTCTTTGTCAATGCATTTGTCAAACTCCTTAAAGGTGATTGCATTTATCATGAAGGTTCTTAACTTGTGATGCATCTTTTACATCTTCTTCTGTTCAACATCCATCTCTTTTCTTGGAATTTCAATGCCATCAATATTGTTTGGAACAGTGTAGTTATCTTCCACTAAGTCCCAAAGTTTAGGATCTTGTGAGATAAAGAAGCTTCTGAGGTTTTCCTTTTGTCAAACATAGGTTATCTGTTAATGTTTCCACCTGAGGCTTCTTCACCAAATCCAAACATGTTGAATTATTGGATATTTCCTCAAACATTATGAAGTGCTCAACCTTGATATCAGGCTGTTGATGCCAATTAAAGGTACAAACCTGAGAAGGGGGTTGAATTGTGTTTGTCTAAGTTGAAGTAGTAATAAATTAAAGAGTGCAAAAGTAAAGTGACACAAGCAGATTTATCTTGGTTCACCACCAACATGATAGCTACATAAACTCCCTACAAGTCAGTCTTCTCAAAACAACTTGACATCTATAGACTTTTTGAGGCAAACAAACACCTTGACCCTACAAGTGAAGTCTTCTCCACACAACCTAAAAACTAGAGATTGTTGAAGGCAACTACACCTTGACCGTACAAGTCAAGTCTTCTCAACACAACCTAAAAACCACAAATTGCTTGAGGAACACTAAAGCCACTATCGAGTTGGGTTACACATGTTTGGAAGGGATTGTTTTTTGCTTCTACTAAGCAGATTGTTACAATTGATTTCTCACACTAAAACACTTAGAAAATATTTCTTTGAGCCAATGCTTCTCTAGAACTTAAACCTTTGAATACTTAGTAAATTTTAGCTCTCAAAAGTTTTTCAAAATTGTATGGATTTATGAGTTTTTAGTTTGTGCTTTCTTCTTCAGCCTTGAGTATCTATCTATAGAATAGATTAGGGTTTCACTTTTGTTTTTGAAAAATTTGGATCATATCTTTGTTGCGAACAAATTTTGAATGTATATTCTTGTGAACAAATTATGAGTGTATCTTCTTGTGAATAATTATGAGTGTATCTTCTTGTGAATAATTCTGAGTGTATCTTCTTGTGGAAAAATTCTGAGTGTATCTTCTTATGAACAAATTATGAGCATATCTTCTTGTGAGCAAATTATGAGTATATCTTTTTGTGAATAATATTTTGACCGTATCTTTTTGTGAATAATATTTTGACCATATCTTCTTGTGAAAAATATTTTTACCATATCTTCTCGTGAACAATATTTTTACCATATCTTCTTAAGAGCAATATTTTGGCCATATCTTCTTGTCATCTTGGTTAAAAATTTCCATCAATTATAATTATGAATCATATCTAATTTTTATGGTGTTCAAAAACTATTTCATGTGAATCTTCCTTGATACTCTTGTTTGATTGGAGCGGGAATGGATTCGGGCTTGTTCTTGAATATTCCGAAATTCTTATTCGGGTAAGTGTTTTCTTCAAAACGAATTATTTCAATTAGAGTCATTGACTTTCCATCAGAGCC
Source organism: Cicer cuneatum (assembly GCA_037974295.1). NCBI lineage: Eukaryota > Viridiplantae > Streptophyta > Magnoliopsida > Fabales > Fabaceae > Cicer > Cicer cuneatum. The sequence continues at coordinate 49,410,918 of JBBPBO010001984.1, read as the reverse complement.
ATTGACTTTGTTATTGGAATGAGATGTTGTGTTTCTTGGATAATAAAGTCAGATGTAGATTTGTATGACTTAGAATTAGTGGCTTTGGGAAAATCACATTGTTGAATCATTAGAGTCAGTGCAACATTTGAGGCTACATATTAGAAGCAGAATTTTGAGTCTGTTTCAACTGTTGATCAGTGGAATAGAGATTTGAATGCATAGCTTGAACAATTTCTTCAGAGTTAATGATAGCTTGATATAAAATCTTCAGAGGCATGTTGAGTTTGTGAACATTTGAGGCATGCAAGGGCTTTAGAGGCACGCTTCAAATTCAGTCTTTAGAGGTAGTCTCCAGACCTAATTTTAGAGTCAGTCTTCAGAGCCAATCTTCAAACCTTGTTATCAGAGGCAATCTTCAGAACCAAACTTTAGTGCCAAACATCAGAGGCAGTCTTCGTAACCTTCGTAGGCACGTTGCTTTCAGAGGCATATGTTCATGGGCAGACGTGTATGCTTTTGTGTTCCTCTGAACTCATTTTATGGTCACTTCCTCTGGTACCTTCCTCTGATTTTCTTGTTCTAATTGTTGCAAAGCATTAGTCCAAACAAATTGTTCTTATAAAATACCTTTGTTAACATCAAAATCACAAGATGAAAACCAATTTGGTTCCAACATAAGGTACATTCAAACATTGAGCAACCTATTCCTATCCCCCACTTTGAACCAGAACCAACCCCTTCCATTCTCTCTCCCTAGCAAACCAACACAGTTAGCCCTCTATTTAACCATGCACCTTCAGCCCTCCTACTTCCGAATCTAACACCTCAGATGAAATCTTTGAGGTTACCCTTGCTGAACACTTTGTATCTCTCAGATACCAAACCCATCATTTCCTACATAGGCCTCTCACTTCAACTCAAATACCTACTCCCTCTACTACATTCCCTCCACCATTTACCTTTTCCACCCCAGTACATGATCCTACATCACCACATTTTGTACATCCTTCTCCCTAAGAAATTGCACCAGTTCTTGTTGACTTAGTCTTTGATACATCATCAGATGAATCATCTGCATTTCCCTTCCCTCCCTTCCCCTCTAACTCTGCTACCTCCCTCATCCCTATGGCCATCATTCCCTCCACATAATACATTCCATCTGGCTTCCTAGACCTACAGACTCTTCTTACTTCCCTTTCCGCTAAAATCTCCTCCACCCGATATAAAAATGCTTAGAGTTTGGATCCTAATGATGTTTCAACTAAGTGGAACAAAGTCCTCTCCTTTGTCACAAACCGGATTCAGGATTACGTACATATTTTATTTCTTGCTGTGTTTAAATATTATATGTAATTTCTTTTAAAATAATATATATATATATATATATATATATATCATTATTTCTTTCAAGTGGTGCAAGTATATGGGTAGTCCTAAGCTCGATCAGGCTAGTCCGATATAGGAATGGACTTTTCAAGGTCGGGCGAAAACTTTATATTAAAATTCGAACTTAAAATTTAGAACACAAATCCTATATTTTAGCATGCTTTTTCGATCAGTCCATACGGATTAGCTCATTATGACAACTAGTATCGATAGTGGGTCCCGTCGGAAACAGGACACCAGGTTAGTACACCGCTGGAAAGGTGTAAAAAATCTCCTAAACAGAACAGCACACTGAAAAAAATGCAGAGATCGGCGATGCTCTTCATCTCGATGTAGAAATCAACGACCTTTTCTTGATCATTCATTTGCTGGAGTTCGTATTGTCTTCATAGAGTATTAAGCTTAACTTTCTTGATCCTCTGTCCACAAATATCACTTTTCCATGTAGCCTTAGATACCTTTACATAGTTAGCTACATCAACACATTAATAGAGTAAAATATAGCTTTGCGTTTTTGTTCTTCTAAAATTTCCTCAATTCATTAATTGTTTTCATAAAGCGCTGTTTACCAAATTGTTAGAGCACTTATTCACATACATTTGATTCCTTTGTTTTTTTAGAATTGTGGAAGAGGATGATTTTTATTAATCAAAGTGATATTAATGACTAAATTTACAAGTGTCTGCAAAAGTATTTGAATTCGGTATCTAAAAGTTACAAGACTAAACTCTACCATTGAACTAACACAGCTAAGTATACAAAACTTTTACACACCTGATTCTTAAAGAAGAACAACAGAATTACAAAAAATTGCATTACATTCACTATTGACTGATGTTTATAAAAACAATAAGTTTATTTTTTTTATAAACCAAGAGAAATTGCAAAGGCATCACTATAGAATATATGAACTGATTAGTTTGTTGTAACAAAGCATACATGATATACATTAGGAGAGTCACAAGATTTCTTGTTGGGCAACTTCCAATAACATTCAATAGTGTCAGATTCAGTAAAGCACAAGGTCTATAAAAAGACTCGTGAACGTGTCAAATACAAAACCATGTAAACTACACTTGATAACTCCACCATGCTCATGTACATCTTTTGACAGCAATAATTGAGGATGTTGTTTGCTTTAGAGCTTCTTCAGTGTTGCTTTCAAGTATGGCTGAAGAGTAATTGTATTGGTAGCCATCTCAACCTCATAACAAATATTCCCTTCAACTAACCGGAAACATCTTTGGATTCCTGTAACCTATATGGAATGCATGGAACATTTTAAGTCTGAATAACACAATGTCATACTATTATCACTAAGCTGACACCTATTTCAGCCACCACTTTCTTCTTTTATCATTGTAGTGAATAAACACCTTCTTACAGTTTGATTATTCCCTCTTTTATCTTTATTATAGAAATACAATTTACAGATTTTACAAAAATTAAATTGCTAGAAATCTGAAAACCATTGAATGATTTCATCTATCAATTGTTTAATAGTCTGTTTCTCCCTCTTATGTCACTAATGTTCAGTTAGGCCTCTGTATATTGTAACCACAATCCTTGCAGATGGTGTCAAAAAAATCTAGAAAATCTAGGAGTAGGTCTATTTGACAATTTAAACATAAATGATTAGCGAATGGTATACAAATTATGTTTCTAAATTACGGCTGTGGCCGCAATCGCAATTGCGTTACGAGCCTTGATATTATGGTAAAATGTAGACAAATGCAACCGATGCAGCCGAGATTGTGGTTGAAATACCATTATTGAGGGCTCTAAAATCATTATATTATAGTCGCAAACCGCAGTAATGGTTGTAAACTGTAATTTAAAACTATGATATCTTCCATTGCATAGAGTTGAATTTTCAACAATTCTTCAAATGATTGATTTTATAATATAATGATCTAGTTCCCAACACAAATATTAAATATTTCCACATTAGAAAAAAGAATATTATTATGAAGAAATTTACGTAGAAGCTTTGCCAGAACTTTTTTTAAAAACAAAGAAAAAGAAGTGAATTTACAAGTGATCCCGCTTTAGAAATGAATCACAAAAACACAGAACTGCACTCTCATTTTCTCGAAAGGATCACCGGTAAAATGTATGTATGCGAACAGTACAATTATAAGCATGACAGATGAGACATTGGTAATGTTGCATTTTGGGAAAGATCATGTTAAATCACCTTTGAAGCATTCCCCACCAGTTCACTCTGAAGTTGTATCACTTTTTCTTCAATGCTATATGACCCATTCTGGAATTTGATAGAACAAAACGCCAGAGGCATGTTAGAAGGAGCAAAATAAATGGTAGACGAAGGAAATCGCAAAAGAAAAACAGAAAGTAATAATAAGCCATTTGGGCCTATAAAACAATTAAATAAGCAAGATTTTGAAGTTAAAAGTCTAATCAATAATGATAATAGAAAATTATAAAACAAGCCAGATTTGGTAATAACATATCCTAATATGAAAACACGAACAAGATATAACTTATATAAGTAATCCATTACAGAACTTATACATCAAGGCTTATAGAAAGATCTTTAGGGAATGGAAATGTTCTTTTGCAAATGAAGGAATAAAATCAAGGAATTAGGCCTGGTCCAAAAAGTAATCTATATCAAAACTACCTTCTCAAAAAAATTAATTTTTATAAGGGATTTCCACTGCAATAGACAACCACAAAACAGTTTCTGCTTTTCTAAAAAATATCTATTAAATAATCTTTAAATTATTGAATAACAAAATTACTTTTTTTAGCATTTATAACAAATGGGCCCTAAATCAACTTGAGCTGACCCCAAATGGAAACTGAAGATGTTTACTAATTAAAAGTTAAAATCCAACTCTTCTAAAATACAGAAAACACATACAAACACAAGTATGAAGCGAATTAGTCAAAACAGTCAATCCTTGACACAAAACAAAATCAAAAATTGAAAAAAAAAAGTACCTGTACTTCAACAAGACCATTGCTTTGAGCAATAACAACTTCAATGGCACCATCAGGTTTAGGACGCCAGTAACCACTCTCAGAATGCATAGGCTCTCCAGAACTGAGTTTCCATGTCTTCTGAGTGTACCCTATAACAGGCTACACCCAATTCACACAACTAAAACACAATCAATACACAACCATATTAAACACACACACAAAGATAAAATCAAAACCTACCTATTAAAAAAAAAACAATACTTTAAGAGATCCAGAGAAATTTATGAAGACAGAGAGAAGCAAAGGTGAGAAAACCTTGTTGGGTTGATGGTAGAAGTGAAGTTCTTCACCATAGGAGAAGGAATTGATAGTAGGGTAACCTCCTTCTCCTTGGCCTCTCCATGTTCCAAGAAGGTAAGAGAGTGGTGCCACTGCCGGATGGCATACCGGCGGCGAACATTCCGATGCCGGAGAGTCATTGTTTTTATCCATTTTTTTTCTTTTATTTATTTGTTATGCGGAAAATGTTTGGGAGAGTGAAGAGTGTTGTGTATACAATACAAAATGGGGCTCTTTGATTTTAACTTGGGTCTTGTCCTGAGAATTATTTATTAGTATTTCTTTGGCAATTACTTAATTGTATTTGTATCGAATATGATATATAATAATGTCATAGATTTTTTCAGAAAAATGTAAAAGTAAAACCTATTCATCTTTAATTAAAAAGAGAGACATTAAAAATAATTAAGATGATGATACAGATTCTAAAGAAAATGAACATATTTACCTTTATCAATGGACAACCTAGTGAGTTTATTACACTACACATTTATAATACAATAATATGAAATAACCTACTTGAGAGATGAATAGCTAAACAATGATCCTAAAAGAGATATTCTATTGTGAATTGTCTCACAACAAGGGTACTCTTAGTAAACATTTTTCATCCTCACGTTATATTCATTATTGTTCTAACGAAGAATACCAATATATGAGTTTTCTAGTTTAATTAAAAGAATTGGGTAGAATTTTCAAAAGAATTTTTTAGTTTAATTCTCTTCACTCACGATTCTCTTCGTTCATGGCCTAACTCAATCCCATTTTATTTTTTGATCCCATTTTATTTTCCTACTCCATTTTTTAAAAACAAAATCCAACTAATTTCACACATATTTTAATTTATTTATTTGTCATTAAAATTTTATTTTTTAAAATGTCAAATTAAAATATTATCATATTTTTAGAATAGTTAAAATGGCAAAATAAATAATATAACATCAGTATTATATTAGCCACTAAATTAATTAAATATATATAAAATAGACACATCATGACAAACACACATATAAATAAAATTAAGCGCAGTATTATTAATATTTTAAAACTAATATTATACAAAATAGATTAATTAAAGTAATTCACCTTTTAAAATATATCTATAATAACAAAAGTCATCATATTCAAAACTATTACTATACTTAGTGATATATGCATTTTAAAGCATATTCTAACATCAAGAACATATTTTAACATTTCTATAGTATATATGAATACTCTAAAATATTTACAATATATTCAAAATAATAATTTATAAAATAATTAATTAAAATAAGAAGTAGTTAGAAGTAATTAAAGTATAATTTTATGCTTGCTTATCATTTACTCAAATGCAAATAAAGTATCTTAACAATTATAGGTTAATTATAAATGTACATAATGTAAAATCACTTAAAATCATATTATCTAATACACTCACACTAAAAACTATTATTTTTAGTAAAATAAATAAAATAGTTAAATATAATATTTATAATTTATATTACTCATTAAATCAAATATGTACAAAATTATCACACCGTAACAAACACATAAATAAAATTAATTACATAATTTATAAATATATATTCTAAAATAATTTTAATATCAAATCAATTCTTTAAAATTCTATTTAATTAAAAAAAAATAATTTATTATAAATTTTAGAATGTTATAATTAGAGGGTTCGGTTGAAAAATCATCTTTAGCTTAGAGAAAACTCGTCATATGTGACCAAATGATAATTTCAAAGGATCACTAGAGGATCTATGTATTTACAATAAATGTTAGAAAATAAATAGTTCCCTTTTTTTTATAGAAAAATAAATTATTCTCTTGTATATTTTGTTATCATCAAAATCAAGATTGGAAGCTATTTCTTCAAATCAACTTAATTTCAACAATCTCTCTTTTTTTTTTTTTATAATGTTCATATTCATATATTGATGAATAATTTTTCAAACTAAATATATAAATAATTCCATAGGCTCGCCTTTAATTCATGTTTACATATATTTGAGTGAAGTTTCACGATGCCAACGTAAATAATGTTAAAAACAATATGAGTATGAACATGAATGCAACGAAATGATTGTTTTCATGTTGTGTTGGCAAACCAGTTACAAATTTTCTCATTTATCTATTTTTTTTGTTTTGTTAATATTGTTTCTTCTTTTTGTCATTAAACAAAGGTAAAAAAATTAAAACACATCATAGTCGAAATGCACATAGAAAATAAAGAAGTGAAAAACAATTATAAATAAAAAATACACATATATTAATAAAAATAGTTATAAATTAAAATACTTCAAAACAAACAGAAAAATCCTAGGGGTTTAAAAGCTTTGCGAGGATGAGATCAAGAGTGTTCTTACTTTAGCTTTGGCTTGCTATCAGATATTCGTTACATTGTTTCAGACAACGCCCCAAAAGTTAAGTTGGTATATTTTTATATTTAATTATTTTTTTAAAATTGATATGTTTTTATATTTAGCTATCCATTATTTGTTAAAAATTAGTAGAAACAGAATAATTAAAAAAAAAGTTATTTGATTGAAAAATTTATTCAACTTATTTTGACTTTTTCAATCTCTATAATAATTATAAAGAGACTTTAATTAACACTGAAAATCATAAAAACAAAACTCATAAATATAATGAATGATTACATTTTTAAAAGTCTATTTTTTCTTTTATTTTTGACCCATCATAAAATTAGTCGAGCTTCGCCACTAATGTCTTTCATGTGATTATTACATTAATATTAAATTCATAACTGCTATAATAAATTATAATTTATTTTTATGAAATTAATAAAGACTTTGTTCTTACATATACTTTTACAAACTTATTGAGAAATTAAAGTACAAGTAATCAAACTATAATTTGTCAAACATTTGGTGTGCAACAACATATTGTTGTGCCTAAGCATTGACCACCTTTAGGGAAGCCCCTTTGTTCTGTACAAAATTTGGAGCATGCATCTGCTGATGGACATGTTTGCACGAGAAAACAATTTCCAGCGTTTGCCAAATCAACTACTCCTCCTACAATCAATAAAACGCAATTGGTAATATTAGTTATTTTATACTAGATAAATTTTTTGCATTAAAAAAATTATAAACATTGGATAGTTTATTACCTGCAACAATGACAGAAGCAATAGACATAATTGCATAGGCAAAAATGAGATAATTGATACGGATTGCCATTTTACTTTGCATGGTTGACAAGAAACCCATGGTATAGGCTATTTAAGATAACTAAGAAAGTAATACATTGAATTATAAAATAGTAAATAAGTTATTAGAAATAATATCATATTTGACTGAAATTTAAATATTGCGTTCAAACTTAATAATACTTGTTTCACAAACTTTTCTTCTTTTTTTGGGTACAAATTTCACATATTTTTCTATATTTTAATATTTATAATATTTCCTAAGGATGGTATTTCAAAACATTTTTTACAAAACTTATAAGTTGGTCAAAATATAGTAATTTGTTATTTTAAATTATTTATTTATTTTCTAATTTTGAATTAGCTCACTTTTTATCATTTGAATTATTTAAATGACATTTAAAGTATTTCAGAGATATTTATGAAAAAAAAATCATTACTGTATGATTATAAATTATTATATATTAATTTACGTTAAAAAAATTTATGGTTGTTTCAAAAATTTAAATTTAAAAATATATTTCTAAGATAATTTATGTTTATAGTAAAATTTTAAATAATCATTGAAAATTATTATATATATATATATATATATATTTTGCAACCTAGAAAATTTTAAATACTCTTACAAAGTTATATTAGTTTTTTTGTTAAAAAGTTAATATTGGTATGAGATTAAAGTAATATATTTTTTTGATTTTTTTTATAGATTTAATTTAATAGTCATAGCTTACAAATATTTGAAAATTTTCATAAGCAATTCTCTAATTTATAGGAAATTAACAATGGACACAAAAGAAAGTATGAAAAGAATCATGCATGGGGTCATAAAATTACGACTATGGGGCCTAATCATATGGCCTCATACTATTATTATAGAACAACTTTATCAAAGGTTTACTACATTCTTCTCCAAAAAAAATATATATATTTAACCGTTTACTCTATTTTATTAGAGGCAAAAACATACTCCGACTTCATCATCATTCCTTTATAAACACAGTGTTTAGATTTTAATATATAAAATTAAATTTGTCCTAAACAAGGAGTTTTGTAAAAAATATATGCACACCGATGATCAATGTCAATAATTATAATGTCTAAAATACTCTATTGGAAATAGTCCCTTATAAAATGATATTTAGTCTCTATATGTTTTGCCCTTGAATGTAAAATAAGATTTTTTGTTAAACATATAGCTGAAGTATTATCACAGAAGATAGAAATGTTACTCTCATTGATTTTGAAATCTTCAAGTTGATATTTCATCCACAATAGTTGAGCACTATAGCTACCTGCTCAAATGTATTATGCATCTATTGTAGATAGAGCAAGAATCCCTTGTCTTTTGCTTGACCAAGAGATTAGATTCTCATCAAGGAATGTACATTTTCCACTAGTGTTTTTCCTTTCTAGCTTATCTCCAACGTAGTCAACATCACAAAAACCTATTAACCTGTACTCAGAGGATGACTTATAACACATACCAAGATTTGTAGTATCTTTGAGATATCTAAAGATCCCCTTAACAGCTGTTAAGTTGAATTCTTTAGGATCAAACTAAAATTTGATGAGCGCACACACACTAAATAGAATATCACGTCAAGATGAAGTTAAGTAAAGAAGAAAGCCAATCATCTCTCTGTATACCTTCTGATCCACCTTTTTACCTAATTCATCCTTATCAAGAGAACATGTTGGATGCATAGGTGTAGACACAGTCTTACATTCATCGATTTTAATCTTCTTAAGCAATTCTCTTATGTAGTTAGTTTGATGAATGAATACACCATCTAGGCTTTGATGAATTTGGATTCCAAGAAAGAATTTTAGTTCTCCCATCATGCTCATCTCAAATTCATTATGCATTAACTTAGAAAATTCTAGATAGAGCTTGCCGTTAGTAGAACCAAAAATTATATCATCAACATATATTTGGACAATAACAAGGTCATTCTTAGATAATTTTCTAAATAAATTAATGTCAACCTGACCTCTTTCAAAATCATTTTTTAATAAAAAAACTACTTTGTCTGTCATACCAAGCTCTTGGAACCTATTTTAGACCATACAATGATTTCTTCAATTTGAAGACATAGTTCTTCATTTATATAACCATTTAGGAATGCATATTTCACATATATTTGAAATAAAAGGATTTTGTTAGATACTGCAAATGAAAGTAAAGTTCTGATTACTTCTAACCTTGCCACAAGGGCAAAAGTTTCCGTGTAATCAATACCTTCCTGTTGACTGTATCCTTGAGCTACAAGTCTAGCTTTGTTTCTAATCACTTTTCTCATTCAGTTTGTTTCTAAAACCTATTTGGTTCCAATTGACTTCTTTTCTTTAGGCTTGGGTACAAGATTTCAATACATCATTGATTTTGAATTTGTTCAATTCTTTTGAACTTGTTGAATTTCACTTCTTTTATGCAGGTTCAATTTAGACAACAATTCAAACATAGATGTTTCTTTAAATGTAGACCTGGTCTTTAGAGGATCGTTTACATTGTTGAGAAAAAATCTCTTTTAATGATAACAAAATTATCTTAAGATTATGATTACACTAATGCGTGCATTTAAGTTTTGTACTAAGAAAGGAACAAGATCCAAAGATCGCAACCTCCTGTCCAGAAGAATGAATGCATGCAGGAAACAAAGCTGTTAAATCCATAAAGAAAATCTGAAGTTAAAACACCAGAAGCAGAACATCTGGAAAACACCAGAAGCAAAACATCTGGAAAACACCAGAAGCAGAACATCTGGAAAACACCAGAAGCAGAACATCTGGAAAACACCAGAAGTAGAACATCTGGAAAACACCAGAAGAAGAACATCTGGGAAACCAGAAGTAGAACATCTGGGAAACCAGAAGCATAACATCTGGAAAACACTAGAAGTAGAACATCTGGAAAACACCAGAAGCAGAACATATGGAACAACCAGAAGAAAAACATCTGGAACAAAAAACCAGAAGCTGAAGCAGAAAACCTAAGAGTTGAAAAACCAGATAATGCATCCAGAAGATACCAGAGGATGCATCCTAAAATCACAAGAGGATATCTTTGCTGGCCTATATCAGAAGGAAACAAAGTCAGAAGGAGACATGGACCATACCAGAAGGAAGCCTGCCAGAGGAAGACTGGATCCAAACCAGAAGATATCATAAGTCAGACTTCTTCAACAAGTTCTTCTGACCAGAAGATGGCCTGACAGTGAAGTGAAAAAATAGTCCTGGATTAATTAGAAGATAAGCTAAAAGGTCCAGACTGAAATATCCTTTGTCCAGAACTAATCCAAACCCAGTACAGTGTTGGCCAAGATCAGAAGATCAAACAATGGCCCAGTGTTGGTCGAAATTAGAAGGTCAGAATAAATGGCCCAGTGTTGGTCGAAACCAAAAGGACAGAATAAATGGTCCAGTGTTGGCCGAGATCAGTGGATCTCAGCAGACCAGTTTGTAATCAACCTCAGTGAAAGGCTGATAGCTTTTGATACTTAGTGAAAACTCACAAGAGTGTGAGGACTGGACGTAGCCATCTTTGGGTGAACCAGTATAAAACTTCGTGTGTCATTACTCTCTCTCTCAACTTTTAGCTTCTGATAAATCATCCTCTGAAAAAGGACAGCAGATTAAAAACAGTAACTGAATTTTAAAAACCTTTAATATCTCTGTTCAACCCCCCTTCTAGTGATATTCTAGCCACTTCAATTGGCTACAGAGCAAGGTTCTCTAAAACTCCACCTAACAGTGTAAGAGAAAAAGATCCAAAAAGAAAATATGTCAAAAGCTAAGTATATCCCAAAAGGAGGATCATCCAGCAGACCTCCCTACTTCGATGGAACCGACTACTATCACTGGAAAGGCAAGATGAGATTGTTCCTCATATCTCAAGATAATAATATGTGGCCAGTGGTAGAAATAGGAAATCATGTCATCAGAATCAACAGTGCAGATCCAACCTCTGACGAAAAACCTCAAACACAATGGACAACTGAAGAAAATGCCAAGGTACTTCTAAACTCTAAAGCTCATTTATTTCTAACGTGTGCTTTGAGCAGGGAAGAGTATGATAGAGTTGAAGAATGCCAAAGTGCTAAAGAACTATGGGACACCTTGAAGATCCATCATGAAGGTTCAAGTCATGTTAAAGAAGCCAGAATTAACATGGGAGTAAGAGAGTTCGAGTTGTTTGAAATGAAGGAGGAAGAAACAATTGATGAAATGTTCTCAAGACTGACAATCATCCTCAACAACTTAAGGTCTCTGGGAAAAGAATACTCTGTCCAAGAGAGAATAAGAAAGATATTAAGGAGTTTACCAAAGGAATGGAGACCCATGGTGACTGCCATCACAGAAGCAAGAAATTTAGCCACCATGAGGTTAGAAGATCTGGTTGGAACTCTTAGAGCTCATGAACCTCTATTGCTTGCTGATAAACCAAGCAAAAAGGGAAAAATGATTGCATTGAAATCCAGTCAAACTGAAAGTCCATCCTCCAAAAACTCTGAAATTATCTCAAAAAGGGATAACTCAGAATATCCTCTCTCTGAAGAGGAGGATGAACTGACTCTAATCTCCAGAACAATCCAAAGAATAATCAACAGAAGAGGACAAGACAAAAGATCCTCTCAGAAAGAAAAGATTGACAAAAGCCAGATAACTTGTTATGGATGCAATAAAATGGGACACTACAAAACTGAGTGTCCTCTAAACAAAAGGAACATAAAAATATTTCACAACAAGAATAAATCCATGATGGCAACTTGGGATGATAGTGATGAATCATCCTCCGAGCAAGAAAAGGAAGAAGAAGCCAACCTTTGTCTCATGGCTAACTCAGAAGCAGATGAGGTAAGCATCACTGACTTATGTCCTTCTTGTGAAAAGTTAGAAATAGAATTTGACAATCTCTTGAATGACTCAAACACTTTATATAAAAAATGTGGTTTACTTAAAAACCAAAATTATGAAATAAAGAAACTGAATAAGGAACTTCAAGCTAAAAATGAAGAATTTCAAAAAATCATTTTTGACTTGCAGCAATCAAATAAAAAATTGTCTGAGCAACAAAACACTTTAAACAAAGAGAATGTCAAAATCCATCCTCCTAAAGAGGACACAGAAAAGAAGGACTTGAAACTCAAAGTTGAAGAACTAAAAAATGACATTACCAACTTTGTCAAATCCACAGAAACATTTAAAAAAATTATGGGATCTCAATCTGGTATATTTGACAAAGCTGGAATTGGTTTTAAAAGTTCTCAAAAACAAAAACTATATGAAAACTTCTTTTTACCTAAGAACCTAGAGAATAAACCTAAGTGCTCTTTCTGTAAAAAGCATGGACATACTATCAAAGTATGTCTTGCTAAGGAAAAAGCTGAAAGTAACAAAAGGAAATGTTCATTTTGTAATAAGCATGGACATCATGATTCCATTTGCTATCACAAAAAGAAAATCCTTACAAAAGGAAGGACTAACCACCAAGGACCCAATTCTATATGGGTACCTAAATCTCTTCTAAACTCTGACACAGGTACATCCTCTGATCAACAAAAGAAAGCCCTGGTTCTTGGACAGTGGCTACTCAAGACATATGACAGGAGATAAGCATTGCTTTATCTCTTTGGAATCAAAAGATGGAGGATCAGTTACATTTGGCAACAATGATAAAGCTCAAATCAAAGGAACATGTATTATTGGTAAAAACAATTCTGCCAAAATTGAAAATGTTCAGTATATTGATGGTTTAACACATCACTTGCTAAGCATTAGCCAACTTTGTGATAGTGGATTTGAAGTAATTTTTAAACCCACTCTATGTGAGGTCAAGCATTCATCCTCGGGTAGAGTTTTATTCTCAGGCATAAGGAAAAAGAACTTATATGTCTTATATTTAGATTATTTACCTTCTGAATCTTGTTTTATGGCTATTGAAAAGGATAAATGGATTTGGCACAAATGGGCTGGTCATACTAGCCTGAATACTATGTCTAAATTATCAAAATTAGAGTTAGTTAAAGGTCTTCCAAAAATAAATTTTGAAAAGGACAAAGTATGTGAGGCTTGTGCCAAAGGAAAACAAGTTAAAAGTAGCTTTCACTCCAAAAATATTGTTTCAACAAATCAACCACTTGAACTCCTTCATATTGACCTTTTTGGTCCTATCAAAACTCCAAGTCTGAGTGGAAAAAGATATGGATTTGTTATTGTTGATGACTTTTCACGATTTACTTGGGTCTTGTTTTTAAAACACAAAAATGAAGCCTCTGAGGCTTTTCAATATTTTTGTAAGAAGATTCAAAATGAAAAGGGATCAAAGATTATCTCAGTTAGAAGTGATCATGGGGGAGAATTTGAAAATGAGTCTTTTGAAACCTTTTTTGATGAAAATAGTATTTCTCATAATTTTTTTTGTCCAAGAACTCCTCAACAAAATGGAGTTGTTGAAAGGAAAAATAGAACTTTACAAGAAATGTCTAGAACTATTCTAAATGAAGCCACATTGAAAAATATTTTTGGGCTGAAGCTATCAACACAGCTTGCTATGTTTCAAACCGAGTTTCAATTAGAAAATTTTTAAACAAAACTCCATACGAACTTTGGAAAGGTAGAAAACCAAATATTTCTTATTTTCATATATTTGGATGTTACTGCTACATCCTAAATAATAAAGAAAATTTGGGAAAGTTTGATCCAAAATCTTATAAAGGTATATTTTTGGGATACTCCACATCTTCAAAAGGTTATAGAATCTATAATCTCAAAACTCAAACTGTGGACGAATCCATGCATGTTATTTTTGATGAATTTGATGACTTGTGTTTAGAAAACACGGATAAAAATGAAGAAGATGAAAATACATCCTCTAAAGTTCACAACCCAAATGAGGAGGACATTTTTGATCCAACTTCTCAGCAGCCTCCAAGAGGATGGAAGACTATAACATATCATCCTCCAGATCTGATCATAGGTGATACTGCTAATGGAGTTAGAACAAGGCAATCATTAAGAGAAGATTCAATCAACATGGCCATGATATCTCAAGTTGAACCAAAGAACATTGATCAAGCCATAAGTGATCAATCATGGATGAATGCCATGATGGAGGAGCTGTCTCTGTTTGAAAGAAACAAAGTGTGGAATCTTGTGCCCCATCCTCTGGAAAAATCCATCATTGGAACCAAATGGATCTTCAGAAACAAACTGAATGAGGATGGAGAGGTCATACGGAATAAAGCAAGATTAGTGGCACAAGGTTATAACCAACAAGAAGGAATTGATTATGATGAAACATTTGCACCTGTTGCAAGACTCGAAGCAATCAGAATCCTCTTAGCTTATGCCACACATAAAGGAATAAAACTGTATCAAAATGGATGTCAAAAGTGCCTTCTTGAATGGATTCTTAAATGAAGAAGTGTATGTTCACCAACCTCCTGGATTCAAGGATAAACAGAAACCAGATCATGTGTACAAGCTCTCAAAAGCTCTTTATGGATTAAAGCAAGCTCCCAGAGCTTGGTATGATAGGTTGAGTTGCTTTCTGAAAGAGAATGGCTTTTCAAGAGGTCAGATTGATACTACTTTGTTTAAAAAGATTCATAATGAGGATATGTTAATTGTTCAAATTTATGTGGATGACCTAATCTTTGGATCCACAAATGAGAAAATGTGCAAAGAATTCTCCAACCTCATGCAAAGCGAGTTTGAAATGAGCATGATGGGAGAATCAAAATTCTTTCTTGGATTACAAATAAAACAATTAGAATCAGGAATCTTCATTTCTCAAGAAAAATATACCAAGGATCTCCTGAAAAAATACAACATGAATCTTGCAAAATCAATGAGCACTCCTATGCATCCATCCTCCTCACTACATCAAGATGATGAAGGAACCTCTATTTCTGAAAAGGAGTACAGAGGAATGATAGGATCCTTGCTGTACTTAACAGCCAGCAGACCTGACATTGTGTTCTCAGTAGGTTTGTGTGCAAGGTTTCAATCATCCCCTAAAGAATCACACCTCACTGCAGTAAAAAGGATATTCAGGTATCTAGTTGGAACCACATATCTGGGAATTTGGTACAAAAAGGATTCAAATCTTGATCTTCTGGCATATTGTGATGTTGATTACGCTGGTGACAAAATTGAGAGGAAAAGCACAAGTGGAGCATGTCAATTTCTGGGCTCATCTCTCATTAGTTGGGCATGTAAAAAACAAAATACCATAGCTCTCTCCACTATAGAAGCTGAATATGTTTCTGCTGCTCAATGTTGCTCTCAAATTCTCTGGGTAAAAAATCAATTGGAAGACTACTCCTTAAGGTACACAAAAATTCCTATCCTTTGTGACAACACTAGTGCTATTAATCTTTCCAAAAACCCTATTCAACACTCTAGATCTAAACATATTAAAATTAATCATTTCTTAAGAGATCATGTTCAAAAAGGAGATGTTGAATTAATTTTTATTGAAACTGAAAATCAGCTTGCTGACATTTTCACCAAACCTCTCTAGGAGGATCGTTTCAAAACTATTTTAGAAAAACTTTCCATCTTAAATCTTTCAAAAATTGTCCAAAATAGTTTTGCAAAATCTGAGGATGGACAACTCAGAAAAATCTCTATCCTCCTCCAAGATTTGAAAGTTGCAAAAGTCAGAGGCAGGCAAGTCACATCACTGCTGATTACACTCCTTTCTGCAAAAAGGTGCCTCGATTTCAGTTTCTTACTCACTGCCTAATGGATAAGTGACCTGTGCTTCTCCCTAGCTTGTCATGATTAAAACCTATGCCTCCTTACTTCTTCCCTCCAAACGGTGCAAAACACTTTCTTGATCTCAAAGGCTTACCTCCAGAAACTACGCTTCTATCTGACCCTCTGGACACATCTCAAAATCTACAAGAACCATTTTTCTTTCCTTATCCTCCTACTAGTCCTTCACAACCAACTCAACTCTCGTGCACCATGGCTCAAATCTTCTCATCTCCTTCAAAGTAGTTCACCATCCTCTGGGCTCCCACTGACTTTTTGCTATTGACAAATTTGGGGGAGAAAGATTAAAATTAAAATTGTCAAGGATTAGGAATTTAGACAAGAAGATGTTTTCTGAAATTATCGTAATTCAATCCTCTATGTTTTTTTCTTTTGAACCATTTTTTGTATGATCTTATTATAATCAATATAAAGTATTCAGATTGGTTCAAAAATCATTAAATTCTTTTATGCACTTTCTGAGGGGGAGCCCCTATTCTTTACAGCTCATACTGAGGGGGAGCTTCATACTCAAAAACAGCACCTTTACAATTTTATTTTAAATAATCTAAAGAAATTTTGTCATCATCAAAAAGGGGGAGATTGTTGAGAAAAAATCTCTTTCAATGATAACAAAATTATCTTAAGATTATGATTACACTAATGAGTGCATTTAAGTTTTGTACTAAGAAAAGAACAGGATCCAAAGATCGCAACCTCCTGTCCAGAAGAATGAATGCATGCAGGAAACAAAGCTGTTAAATCCATAAAGAAAATCTGAAGTTAAAACACCAGAAGCAGAACATCTGGAAAACACCAGAAGCAGAACATCTGGAAAACACCAGAAGCAGAACATCTAGAAAACACCAGAAGCAGAACATCTGGGAAACCATAAGCAGAACATCTGGAAAACACTAGAAGCGGAACATCTGGAAAACACCAGAAGCAGAACATCTGGGAAACCAGAAGCAAAACATCTGGAACAGAAAACCAGAAGCTGAAGCAGAAAACCTGAGAGTTGAAAACACCAGATAATGCATCCAGAAGATACCAGAGGATGCATCCTGAAATCACCAGAGGATAACTTTGCTGGCCCATATCAGAAGGAAACAAAGTCAGAAGGAGACATGGACCATACTAGAAGGAAGCCTGCCAGAGGAAGACTGGATCCAAACCAGAAGATATCATAAGTTAGACTTCTTCAACAAGTTCTTCTGACCAGAAGATGGCCTGATAGTGAAGTGAAAAAACAGTCCTAGATTAATCAGAAGATAAGCTAAAAGGTCCAGACTGAAATATCCTTTGTCTAGAACAAATCCAGACCCAGTACAGTGTTGGCCAAGATCAGAAGATCAGAATATGGCCCGGTGTTGGTCAAAATCAGAAGGTCAGAATAAATGGCCCAGTGTTGGTCGAAACCAGAAGGACATAATAAATGGTCCAGTGTTGGCCGAGATCAGAGGATCTCAGCAGACCAGTTTGCTAGTCCAGATTGGCCAATATCAGAAGATGAAAATCATAAATGAATATCAGAAGATATACATCTGAAGATGAATTTCAAAAGAAACATATCAGAGGATAAAAAGATGAACATCAAAGGATAAAACTCAGAAGACGAACTTCACATGAAATACACCAGAAAATGAATACCAGAAATTCAGAAGATAAACTTCACATGATAAACATCAGAAGATGAATTCCAGAAAATACACACCAGAAGATAAATATCAGAAGATGAACTCTGGAAGGTAAACATCAGAAGTCAGATACCATAAGGTGAACTTCAGACACCAAAAGGAAATTCCTAGAGGATAATTTCTAGCTGCTCATTCATCCTCTCACATTAAGAACAACTAACAGTTCCAGAGTATCAAAAGCTGCATCATCCACGACCAGAGAAGGGTCATGACTTGGAACCAGAAAAGAGCACTGACCAGTTGTTAAAACCATATGGAATGACTTATCCTCCTGGAAAGCCAACTAAATAAGTAACCTCCCATGTGTCAGGCTGTAAAGGACAGAATGGCAAGGCTGTAAATTTGCAACAACAGAGAGGTTCATTACATCTTGAAAAAACGGTCAGAAAGGAAAATTTTCTTGAAGAGAAAGTTTCCTTCTCCCTATAAAAGGAAAGCTGCTCTTCTTCAGCAGAAACACACAACTACACAAGCAAAAACAGAAAAATATCAGAGGCTATCAAGAGCATTATCAATCTCCTTTTAAGCTTTCTATAATCTTACACTAGATCATTGTTTAATCTTTGTAGAAAGTAAATCCTATCAAACTACTTCTTATCATCTTTAGAACTTCAAGTGAGAAACACTTGAAGAGAAATTAGAAGGAAAGAATTGTAAGCTTGGTGAAGTAAAGAATACACAGTTTGTAATCAACCTCAGTGAGAGGCTGATAGCTTTTGATACTTAGTGAAAACTCACAAGAGTGTGAGGACTGGACGTAGCCATCTTTGGGTGAACCAGTATAAAACTTCGTGTGTCATTACTCTCTCTCTCAACTTTCAGCTTCTGATAAATCATCCTCTGAAAGAGGACATCAGATTAAAAACAGTAACTGAATTTTAAAAACCTTGAATATCTCTATTCAACCCCCCTTCTAGTGATATTCTAGCCACTTCATACATTTCCTATGATAAAAGAGTCTGGATGTGAAGATATGTATTTCAATTAAAGTTTGATTTCCTGATGACATTAACATGTTGATTGTTCATTATTTATTGACCTTGAATTCTCAAGTACAGCTTCTGATTCATTAGAAGATGATTTTGTTGATTCTTTTAATATTTCTAGTTCCTCTGATATCTGTAAATTTGCAAAATATACATCTAGCTTTAACTTTTTATGGTGAATTTTTTTTTCATCAAACTTGACATGAATTGATTCCTCAACAATCAGTGTCTTTTTATTGTATCTATAGGCTTTAGAACTTTTAGAGTTTCCCAAAATGGTGCACTTTAGAGTATCCAAACTTGTCAAGATTCTCTTTGTTATTCAAAATATAGCATATGCAACCAAATTGATAAAAATATGAAATGTTGGTTTTTATTCATTTCCACAGTTCATAAGGAGTCTTATTAAGAATAGGTCTAATATAGATTCTATTGTGAATATAACATGCAGTGTTCACTGCTTCTGCCCAAAAGTGTTTGGCAACATTTATTTCATGAATCATGGTACTTGTCATTTCCTTAAGAGATCTGTTTTTTTTTCTTTCTACACACCATTTTGTGAGGTGTTCTAGGAGAAGAAAAACATGTAAAATTCCATTCACTTCACAGAAGTTTTCAAAAGCCTTGTTTTCAAATTCACCCCATGATCACTACAAATTGTTGCAATATAAAGACCTTTTTCATTTTGCACTTGTTTGCAAAAGGTAGTGAAAACTTTGTGTGACTCATCCTTGTGTTAAAGGAACTTTACCCATGTCCATATGGAATTGTCATCAACAATAACAAGTGCATAATATTTACCACTAACAACAGATGTTCTTATAAGACCAAATAAATCAAGACGTAATAGTTCAAGTAGTCTAGAAGTGAAAACAACATTTTTTGAAGAAAAAGATGATTTTGTTTGTTTCCCTTTTTGACGTACCTCACAAAGAACATATGATTTCTATTTTAGACTAGGCAAGCGTTTGACTAGATTAAGTCTTTTCAACTTTGAGATTAATCTTAAGTTAGCATGTCCCAATCTTTTGTGCCAAATCAGTTGTTCTTCATTCAAAAACATGAGACACTTTTATTTCTTTTTTTTCCAAATTAGATAAGTTTATTTTCTAAATATTTTTTTCTTTTGACCAGTAAATAGTATGGATCCATATGTCTCACTTATTTCTCTACATGAATTTTGATTGAAAACAACATCATAACCACTGTCGCTTAATTGAATTTTAATTAACTGGTGTTTCAATTTTGTTGCTAAGGACATCTGCAAGATAAATTATTTTATTCTAAGGTACCCAAATTTGGTTAGGTCCAGATATGTTAGTTTTGAAAGGTGCCTTGTGAAGTTTCAATAACACAAGAAAATGGGGTTTAAATTGTGTTATGATTTGTTAAAACTGTTTTTGAAATTTAATCGTGACTTGGTGATCAAAGCAATTTAGAAAGCAAAAATAAAAAAAGCAAATGGAAGAAGAACACATAAGGAATTTTATACTAGTTCACCATCAACTTGGCTGGCTACATCCAATACCTTAACTTGAATGTGTTGGAACCAAGTTGGTTTTATAATTAAAGTTTTGATGATAATAAAAGTATTTTATGAGAATAATATATTTGCTTCACATAGTATGAAAGAAGATTCGAATTTTTGAAGCAAATCTAAAATAAGATTTGATTCCGATTTATAATTGAAAAAAATCTAAAATATGATTTGATTCAAATTTATAATGGAAGAAAATCTATAGATTTGATTCAGATTTATAATTGAAGAAATCTAAAATAATATTTGATTCAAATTTATAATTGAAGAAAATCTAAAATAATATTTGATTCAGATTTATAATTAAAGGTGCAAACACCAGAATGGAGGGTTTAATTGTGTTTGCCAAAGTTGATAACTTTTTGATAATTAATTAAAATACCGGTTCGGTTTTGGTGACTTACTTGGAGTAGAAGCAATCGAATTCAAAGGCAGCAAACAATGAAAGCATAAATAATTGGACACATAGATATATCCTGATTCACCACTCACTTGGATACATCTAGTTCTCTCATTCATAAGGTTTTAATCCACTAATTCAAATATCTTAAATTACAAAGCACTTGACCCTCAAAGCCAATCTTCCCATACAGTCTGACAACTCCAGACTTTTAAGGAACTAACCACCTTAACCCTACAACCCAAGTCTTCTCCTAATAACCTAACAACCCCATATTAAAGAAGGAACTAAACCACTACTGGCTTGGATACAAAAGATTGGAACTTAAATTGTTTGCTTCCACAAATCTTTTTCAAATCTTGATCAAATCTTCTTCAAATGTTGATCAAAACTTGACCATATCTTCTTCAATTATAAATCTGAATCAAATCTTATTTTAGATTTTCTTCAATATATAAATCTGAATCAAATCTTATTTTAGATTTTTATCAAAAACACAAATCTTCTTTCATACGTTTTGAAGTCACATATATTGTTCTCTTAAAATATTTTTACTATCATCAAAACTCTAAATATAAAACAAACTTGGTTCCAACAATCTCCCCCTTTTAGTTGATGACAAAACTTGTATTTTATATAACAACTTTTCTTTAATATTTTTTTGACTCCCCTTAAGTCTAAGTATCATTTTCTCCCTACTTTATCAAATATATTTTCTCCCCTTTTTGTCATCAGACAAAAAGACTTGAAAGTGAAACTTGCTCCTTTTATTTTCTTTTTTTCTTTTGAATAACATAAATATATTACAAGAAAATATAAAAACTAATTTAAAACTAAAATACTTTGAAGTTGTCACAACATCAGTCAAGTAAGAAGGTAAGGTTTAGGTTTTTCTTGATGAAGTCAAACCTATCTTCTGGTAGTGGTTTGGTGAATATGTCATCCCATAATGTTCAGTGTCTACAAACTGAATGTTTAGTACCCCTTTTAGAACAATGTCCCTATTGAAGTGGTGTTTGATCTCCATGTGTTTAGCTCTAGAATGTAGGATATAGTTTTTGGTGAGACAAATAACATAAGTGTTATCACAATAGATGGGAATGTTGGTTTATAGAATTTTGTAGTCTTTTAGTTGATGTTTCATCCAAAGTAGTTGAGAACTACAGCTAACTGCTGAAATGTACTCAGCCTATGTTGTTGACATTGCAATGGTGTTTTGTCTCTTACTTGACCAAGATATTAAGTTGTCACCTAGAAAGGTGTAGTTGCCACTACTGCTCTATCTCTCAAGTTTATCTCCAACATAATGAAAATCCAAATATTCACTCAGTTTGTACTTAGGAGATTTCTTGTAGAACAAGGTAAGGTTGGTAGTCCCTTTTAGGTATTTAAGGATTCTCTTAGAAGCAGTTAAATGTGATTCTCTAGGGTCAGTTAGAAATCTTGCACATACACATACGCTAAACATGATGTCAGGTCTAGAAGCGAAGGTAAAGTAAGGATTCTATCATTCCTCTATAGGTTTTATAGTCAACTTTTTGACCTGAATCGTCTTTTTCAAGTGAACAAGTAGGGTGCATTGGTGTAGCCATAGGTTTGCAATCACTCATCTTAATCTTCTTGAGAAGCTCTTTTGTATATTTAGTTTGATGAATGTATATACCTTTCTGACTTTGCTGAATTTGTATCCCTAAGAAGAACTTAAGGTCTCCCATCATACTCATTCGAAATTAACGCTGCATCAATTTAGAAAATTCTTGGCAAAGAGTGCCATTAGTGGATCTAAAAATAATGTCACCAACGTAAATTGGAATAATAAGAATGTCATCTCCTATTGATTTTCTGAAAAGTGTATTATCTACTGGTCCCCTTTTAATGTTATTTTTAAGCAACAAGTTACTAACTCTATCATACCATGCCATAGGTTCTTGGTTTAGACCATATAGAGATTTCCTAAGTTTAAAAACATGATTTGGATATTCAAAACATTCAAAACCTACGGGTTGTTTAACATAGACTTCTTCACTTATATAACCATTTAGAAAAGCACTTTTAACATCCATTAAAATAATGTAATGTTGTTATTTGCAGCAAAAAAGAAAGTAGGATACGAATAGCTTCTAACCTGGCCACTGGAGCAAATGTCTCAGTATAATCAATGCCCTCTTGCTGATTGTAGCCTTGTGCGACAAGTCTTGCTTTGTTTCTGACCACTTCACCTTTTTCATTTAGCTTGTTTCTGAAAATCCACTCGGTTCCAATAATGTTCTTCTCTGGTCTAGGTGTTGGAACCAAGTTGGTTCTAAGTACATAGGATTTTGATGTTTACAAAAGCACTCAATGTAATCTTATTTTGTACCTTGAATTATTAAATGCCACCAGAAACTGAAGTAATCAGAAGCAGAAGATCAAAGGATTCTAGAAAGTGAATTCTGGAATTACTAGAAGATACTCCAAGATCACCAGAAGATATCTTTGCTGGCCTAGATCAGAAGGAAGAAATGTTAGAGGAAAACCTGGACCATACCAGAGGAAAGCCTGCCAGAAGGAGAGTTTGTCCAGACCAAGAGGAATCAAATATCAGATTTATTCAGAAGGTATTCTGACCAGAAGATGTCCTGGCAGTGAGAAATTAAAACAGCCTAGACTTGTTCCAGACTCAACTAGAAGATAAGTTAATGAGTCCAGAACAAGAGAATCAATCCAGATTTGACCCAGATCAGAAGATAGCATGGTTCAGGGTATGAAACTAAGTCCAGACCAGAAGAAATGATTTCCAGAATTGATTCAGACCTGATCCAAAATCAAAGGTAAAATGTCTAGACTGAAATATTACTTATCCAGATTTAATTTCAGTTTAATCCAGACCAAGTCCAAAATTGGTCCAGATCAGAGGGAAGATTTCCAGATCAATGGTTCAGAATTAATTTTTTGGCCCAGTGTTGGCCGAGATCAGAAGATCAGACCATGGCCTAGTGTTGGCCGAAATTAGAGGGTCAGGATGTGTGGTCTAGCAATGGCCGAGATCAGAGGATTGTAGCAAATCAGGTGCAAGTCCAGGATGGCCGAAATCAGAAGATCAGAGGGTTAGGAAGTGTGGTCCAGGGATGGCCGAAATCAGAGGATCACAACATATCAATTAGGTTGGTCCAGATGTGGACTAGCGCAGAAGAATCCAATGGTCCAGATTTAATCAGGAGGATTAACGGTGGAGATTTTAATTTATTTTAATCAAAGTATTAAAAAGATTTGTTATACAAATAAAAGTGAGGTATTGTGGAATTCAGGAGCTGTGGCGGGAAGCAACTAAAGACTTGATTGGCCAGTTATTTTTGAAAGAAATTTGAAGCTTAAAAAAAGATATGTTTTTTTATTGAAATAAAGCCCAATTGGTCAAGTTATTTTTACAGAGAATCCAGCAAGATTCAGCTCGAATTTAAGCATTGGAAGAGGCCCTAATCTGCATCTATAAAAGGAGGCTCAAGGCAGAATACTCATCATTGAAAATCACAAAAGAGTCATACCCTTCCAAAGCAAACACTCAAATTTCACAGAGGTCAATTGTGAGTTCCAGCTTTCAAGAAGCAAGTACTCGTGTTATTTTCCTTCCACTGTGTCAAATCTAAGTTGTTGAAGTAGAGTCTATAATCTGAGGGAGTCAGAAGGGGTAGCAGGTTACTTGGCAATTAGATTCATAGTGATGAAATTTCTTCTACAATCTGGGATTGTCAGATTGGCTGAAGACAGGTGCTATATTCCTCAAGAGTCTAGGATTGTTAGACTGTTTGAGAAGGCTGACTTGGAGGGTCAGTAGAACGGTTGTAATTCATGGTTTGAATTAGTGAAATCCTTCAAGGTGAAGGGACTGGACGTAGCCTCGTTAACGATGAACCAGTATAAAAATTATGTATTTTATTTTTACTTTATATCCGCTGCTAACTCTATTTTTATTCATACATCAAGTTTTGTTTTAAAAGTGTAAAAATAGGAAAAGTATTCAAGTTAGTCAAACACAATTCAACCCCCCTTCTCGTGTTTGCACCTTCAATTGGCATCAGAGCTCGGTCTCAAGGCTGAGCACTTAACAGTGTTAGAGGAAAGGTCCAAGGGGTTCAACATGGCGGAATCCAGAGAAGAATTGGGAGGCAACATCAACAGACCACCACTGTTTGATGGAGAAAGGTTTGAGTATTGGAAGGACAGAATGAGAAGTTTTGTCATATCTCAAGATCCTGAATTATGGAAGATGATAGTCAAAGGATACACTGCACCTACTGATCCAGAAGATCCAACTAAAAAACTAGACATGGATGATATGAAACCAGATCAGAGCAGATTACATAAACTTCATCATAAGTCCAGAAACATCATGATCAGTGCCATCAAGTTCAAGGAATTTGACAGATGCACAGATAAAAAAACAGCAAAGAACATATTCGACAGTCTGGTTCTGACCTATGAAGGAACCCAATAGGTTCAAGAAGCAAGGGCTAACATACTGGTCAAACAGTATGAGATGTTCAAGATGGAAGATGATGAAAAAATTGATGGAATGTTCTGCAGATTCCAGACTCTGATATCTGGACTGAAGGTCTTGAAGAAAAGCTACACAACAGCAGATCATGTCAAGAAGATTCTACGAAGTTTACCAAAACAGTGGAGACCAATGGTTACTGCAGTTCAGCAAGCCAAAAATCTGAATAACTTAAGACTTGAAGACCTGATCAGCTCACTCAGGTCTCATGAAATAGAACTGGAAGAAGATGAACCAAAGAAGAAGAAGAATTTGGCTCTGAAGTCGAAACAAAAGAAAGCTACAAAGGTAGCATCAGAATCAAAGGATAGTGACAGTGACTGTAATGATATGGCTTACTTAACCAAAAAGATGGTTAAGATCTGGGAAAACAGGAAGAGAAGAAGCTTCAAGAAGAAACATAACAATAAAGGAAAGGAAGAAACTTACAAGAAGAGTATTGTTTGTTATGGGTGCAATAAACCTAGACATATCAAGTCAGAATGTCCAAATCTAGAAAAAGGCATACAACACAAAAAGAGTTCCAGATACAGAAAGAAGGGTTTGATGGCTGTCTGGGATGTATCAGAATTAGAAGAAGAATCGTCTGATGAAGAAGAGGCAGAAACAACAATGAAGGCACACATCAGGTCTGCTTCTGGACCTCATAAAGGTATGAATTCAGGAAGGAAAGCAGGTAGAAGGAAGAATGAACGAAGTAGTCATTCAAGCAAGTCTGGAAACACATCAGATGAAGCAATTGTGTCTCTGATGGCTCATACCAACTCAAGTTCTGGATACAGCTCAGGCTCTGGAACAGAATCAGAAGATGAAGACACTGAGGTATTTTCTGATCTCTCTAAATCTGAATTAATTGAAACTTTGAAAGACTTGTTAAATGCAAATAATAAGATGTCTTTAAAATTGAAAACTCTTAGGGAAGATAAGAAAAATCTAACCAAAGAAGTCCAAGTTTTAAAGAATCGAAATTCTGAGTATGCAACTGAAAACAAAGATTTTAAAACTGAAGTTGCAAGACTCAAGTCTGAAAACCAAACTCTCAAAAGTAATATTTGTTCCACTTCTGAAACTGTTTGTAAATCTGATGTGCATGAGCAATTTTTTCAAAACTTCATTTCAAATGGAATGAAAAGAAGTAAGTATGCATCTATGATTTATGGAAACAGTAACTCTGGAAAGAGAGGTCTTGGTTTTACAGAAACAACTACTGAAAGTAAAGCTGTTCATTCTGATGTTTTATGTATTGTTTGTGCTTAGAAAGGTCACTCTAAACTATCTTGTCCAATGGTAATATCTGAACAAGATCAGAGAGTTGTTAATACTAACAAACCTGGACCCAATCAGTTCTAGGTACCAAAAGATCAAATTGTCTATGTTGCAGATATTTTGAGCAACCAGAAGGAGACACCAACACTGGTGCATGGACAACGGATGTTGGCTATGCACAAGCAGAAGAAGGTTTATGTTCCTGCTACAACAAGACAAAGGCAATCTGAGTCTGATGGAAGAAGGTCTGGTCAACTCAACCAGAACCAGAATCGGAATCAGAATCAAAACTAGAACTAGAATCAAAACTGGAACCAGAACCAGAACTGGAACCAGTATCAAAAGCACATAAACTGGAACCAGAACTGGAATCAGTATCAGAAGCACAGGAACTGGAACCAGAATCAACTCTGGAACCAGAATCAGAATTAGTACTGGAACCAGAATCAGAATCAACACTAGAACTAAAACCAGAATCAAATCAGGAAGTACCAGAATCACAAGAATTACCAAATTCATCAGCACCACCCGATTCACCAAACTTACCAAAATCAAAACATGTTCCAGAATCATCAGAGGAACATGGGGTATCAACCAAAGCAGAATCAAGTAAACTGCTCAAACAGGCCAGAAGAAGAACTGGCTCTAATGGCTCGAACAGAAGCTAATTCTGAATCTGAGTCTGACTCTAACTTTGATTCTGACAGAGAAAAGGCAAGATATGATCAGCAACACAAAACTTGGTATCTTGACAGTGGCTGCTCCAAACACATGACAGGAGACAAATCTATGTTTCTGGATCTGACTATGAAGAATGGAGGCAAAGTTTCCTTTGGAGGAAACCAGAAAGGTCAGATTATTGGTACAGGAACTGTTGGTAACACTTCTTCTCCCCTTTCTATTAAAAATGTTCTGTTGGTTAAAGGGCTAAAACATAATCTTCTAAGCATAAGTCAATTAAGTGACTGCAACTATGATGTTATCTTTAATCAAAAAACTTGCAAAGCTGTTAGTCAAATTGATGGAACTGTTTTATTTACCGGCACTAGGAAGGATAATGTTTATAAAATTGATCTGTTCAGTCTTGCTAAGCAACAGGTTAAATGCTTATTGTTTGTGAGTGAACAGAATCTGATTTGGCACAAAAAGTTAGGCATGCAAACCCTAGGCTTATATCCGAACTGAGCAAACTCCAGTTGGTAAGAGGGCTTCCCAAGGTAAGTTCCAAAACTGAGATTCTATGTGAAGCATGTCAAAGAGGTAAATAAACTAAAAGCTCTTTTAAAACTAAAAAATGTGTTTCTACCTCTCAACCACTTGAACTGCTTCACTTAGATCTGTTTGGTCTTATTCAAACAGCTTCTCTCAGTGGTAAGAAATATGGTTTTGTGATTGTTGATGATTACTCAAGGTGGACTTGGGTAAAATTTTTAAAGAACAAAGATGAATCTCACAAAGTATTTATTTCTTTTTGTAAGCAAGTTATGAATGAACAGGGTATTAAGATCATAACCATCAGAAGTGATCATGGAGGTGAATTCGAGAACAAGTATTTTGAAGAATTCTGTGATGAGAATGGGATCTCTCACAACTTCTCATCCCCCAAAACACCTCAACAGAATGGAGTGGTAGAAAGGAAGAACAGATCACTGCAGGAGATGGCCAGAACCATGCTGAATGATATGAAGGTTTCCACCTACCTTTGGGCAGAAGCTGTCAACACAGATTGCTACATTCATAATAGAGTCTATATCAGGTCCATCTTAAATAAAACTCCCTATGAACTATGGAAATGTAAGAAACCCAATATTTCCTACTTTAAGCAATTTGGTTGCATCTGTTTTATGTTGAACACTAAAGATAACCTAGCTAAGTTTGATTCTATATCTCAAAATGTATCTTTATTGGCTACTCTGAGAGATCAAAAGCTTATAGGGTGTTTAACGAAGAAACTAACACTGTGGAAGAATCAATCCACATTAAGTTTGATGATAAACAGGTTGACACTGAAAAGTCAAAGCAAGATGAGGAAATTGCAGATGAACCAGAGGTACAGGAACCAGAAGCTGAACCAGAAGTAGAATCTGAGAAAGATCAAGATGAAGAAGAACATGCTGACTCTGAAAAAAGGTCAGAGGGAAAGAATGGATGGAAGTACAAGTCTTCACATCCAGAATCTCTCATTATTGGCAGTGCAGCAGAACCTTTAAAGACCAGATCATCAAGTAGAGAAACCAGTCTATTTGGTTTACTCTCAACAATTGAACCAAGCAATGTTGATGAGGCTTTGGTAGAGGAAGGTTGGATACTTGCAATGCAAGAAGAGCTGAATGAATTCCAAAGGAATGATGTTTGGGATCTGGTACCCAGACCAAACAAAAACATTATTGGAACCAAGTGGGTTTTCAGGAACAAACTCATTGAAAAAGGTGAAGTGGTAAGGAACAAAGCTAGACTTGTAGCTCAAGGATATAGTCAGCAGGAAGGTATAGACTACACTGAGACTTTTGCTCCAGTGGCCAGGTTAGAAGCAATTAGAATTCTTTTATCATTTGCTGCTAATCATGATATAATGTTGTATCAAATGGATGTTAAAAGTGCATTCTTAAATGGCTATATAAGTGAGGAAGTCTATGTCAAACAGCCCCCTGGATTTGAAAACTCTGATTTTCCAGACCATGTTTTTAAACTTAAAAAAAGTCTTTATATAGTTTAAAACAAGCACCAAGTGCATGGTATGACAGACTTAGTAACTTTCTGCTTAAGAATGAATTTAATAGAGGCCAGATTGATAATACACTATTTAGGAAATCCATTAAAAATGATATTCTGATTATCCAAGTCTATGTTGATGATATCATATTTGGATCCACTAATGGCACTTTGTGCAAAGAGTTTTCTGACCTAATGCAGA
The DNA here is from genome assembly GCA_037974295.1 of Cicer cuneatum. Lineage (NCBI taxonomy): Eukaryota > Viridiplantae > Streptophyta > Magnoliopsida > Fabales > Fabaceae > Cicer > Cicer cuneatum. The sequence continues at coordinate 49,381,005 of JBBPBO010001984.1, read as the reverse complement.
AAGAGTTCCAAATGAGCATGATGGGAGAACTTAAGTTCTTCCTAGGAATTCAGATTCATCAAGGTAAATCAGGTATACTCATTCACCAATCTAAATACACCAAAGAACTTCTTAAAAAGTTCAAGATGAGTGACTGTAAGCCTATGGCCACCCCCATGCACCCAACCTGCTCACTTGAGAAAGATGAAACCAGCCAAAAGGTAGACCAGAAAACATACAGAGGTATGATTGGATCCCTTCTTTATTTAACTGCTTCTAGACCTGACATTTTGTTTAGTGTTTGTGTCTGTGCCCATTTTTAAGCTGACCCTAGGGAATCCCATTTAACTGCTGTCAAACGAATTTTAAGATGCCTTAAAGGAACCACTAACCTTATGCTATTATACAAGAAAACCCCCACCTACAAACTCAGAGGGTTATGTGATTCCGACTATGCTGGAGACAAGCTGGAAAGGAAAAGTACAAGTGGCAACTGTACTTTCTTAGGTGATAATTTGATCTCTTGGTCAAGCAAAAGAAAAATCACAATTGCCATGTCAACAGATGAAGCTGAGTATATATCAGCAGCAGGATGCAGTTCACAGTTACTCTGGATGAAACATCAACTTGAAGATTACAACATCTTTGAAACCAATATCCCTTTGTTCTGTGATAACACTTCAGCCATAAACCTAACCAAGAACCCTATCTTACACTCTATAGCCAAACACATTGAAATAAACCACCATTTCATTAGGGACCATGTTCAAAAAGGGACTTTAAGCATCCAGTTTGTGGACACCGATCATCAATGGGCTGACATCTTCACCAAAGCATTACCAGAAGATAGGTTCGAGTTCATCAAGAAGCATCTCGACATTACCTCCATATCTGACTAGCTCAAGTAGTCATCTTAGGAGTTTTTAAATTTCCTGTAATGTTATTTTATGTCTTGTATTTTCTGTTTCTGTAATTTGTAAAGAAAAAAATACACAAATAGTAGGACCACTTTTTGGCTGATGACAAAAAGGGGGAGAGAGAGAGAGAAAGGAGAAATAAGTAGAAAAGGAGATATAAAAAGAAAGATGGAGCGAAAAAGAAAGAGATGAAAAGAGGAGAAATAAGTAGAAAAGGAAAGGAATCAGGGAGAGAGAAAAAGAAAGAGTGAAAAAGAGAAGGAGTTGAAAAGGAGAGGAAACAGGGAGAGAGAAAAACAAAGAGAGAAAAAGAAAAGAGAAGGATTTGAAAAGGAGAGGAAATGTGAAGAGAGAATAAAGAAGGAGTTGAAAAGGAGAGGAGAAGAGAAGAAAAGAAAGAGTGAAAAGAGAATGAGTTGAAAATGAGAGTATCAGTCTTAGGGGGAGAGATTGGTCTGAGGGAGAGTAATTCAAGTCTTCGAGTTACAAGCTAGCAAAATAAGTTAAGGTTTTGTCATCATCAAAAAGGGGGAGATTGTTGGAACCAAGTTGGTTCTAAGTACTTAGGATTTTGATGTTTACAAAAGCACTCAATGTAATCTTATTTTGTACCTTGAATTATTAAATGCCACCAAAAACTGAAGTAATCAGAAGCAGAAGATCAAAGGATTCCAGAAAGTGAATTCTGGAATTACCAGAAGATACTCCAGGATCACCAGAAGATACTCCAGGATCACCAGAAGATATCTTTGCTGGCCCAGATCAGAAGGAAGAAATGTTAGAAGAAAACCTGGACCACACCAGAGGAAAGCCTGCCAGAAGGAGAGTTTGTCCAGACCAAGAGGAATCAAATATCAGATTTATTCAGAAGGTATTATGACCAGAAGATGTCCTGGCAGTGAGAAATTAAAACAACCTAGACTTGTTCCAGACTCAACCAGAAGATAAGTTAATGAGTTCAGAACAAGAGAATCAATCCAGATTTGACCCAGATCAGAAGATAGCATGGTTTAGGGTATGAAACTAAGTCCAGACTAGAAGAAATGATTTCCAGAATTGATCCATACCTGATCCAAAATCAAAGGTAAAATGTCCAGACTGAAATATTACTTATCCAGATTTAATTTCAGTTTAATCCAGACCAACTCCAGAATTGGTCCAGATCAGAGGGAAGATTTCCAGATCAATGGTTCAGAATTAATTATTTGGCCCAGTGTTGGCCGAGATCAGAAGATCAGACCATGGCCCAGTGTTGGCCGAAATCAGAGGGTCAAGATGTGTGGTCCAGCAATGGCTGAGATCAGAGGATTGTAGCATATCAGGTGCAAGTCCAAGATGGCCGAAATCAGAAGATCAGAGGGTTAGGAAGTGTGGTCCAGGGATGGCCGAAATCAGAGGATCACATCATATCAATTAGGTTGGTCCAGATGTGGACTAGCGCAGAAGAATCTAATGGTCTAGATTTAATCAGGAGGATTAACGGTGGAGATTTTCATTTATTTTAATTAAAGTATTAAAAAGATTTGTTACAAAAATAAAAGTGAGGTATTGTGGAATTCAGGAGCTGTGGCAGGAAGCAACTAAAGACTTGATTGGCCAGTTATTTTTGAAAGAAATCTAAAGCTTAAAAAAAGATATGTTTTTTATTTAAATAAAACCCAATTGGTCAAGTTATTTTTACAGAGAATCCAACAAGATTCAGCTCAAATTTAAGCATTGGAAGAAGCCCTAATCTGCATCTATAATAGGAGGCTCAAGGCAGAATACTCATCATCGAAAATCACAAAACAATCATACACTTCCAAAGCAAACACTCAAATTTTCAGAGAGGTCAATTGTGAGTTCCAGCTTTCAAGAAGCAAGTACTCGTGTTATTTTCCTTCCACTGTGTCAAATCTAAGTTGTTGAAGTAGAGTCTACAATCTGAGGGAGTCAGAAGGGGTAGCAGGTTACTTGGCAATTAGATTCATACTGTTGAAATTTCTTCTACAATATGGGATTGTCAGATTGGCTGAAGACAAGTGCTATATTCCTCAAGAGTCTAGGATTGTTAGACTGTTTGAGAAGACTGACTTGGAGGGTCAGTAGAACGGTTGTAATTCAAGGTTTGAATTAGTGAAATCCTTCAAGGTGAAGGGACTGGACGTAGCCTCGTTAACGGTGAACTACTATAGAAATTCTTTGTTTTATTTTTACTTTATATCCGCTGCTAACTCTGTTTTTATTCATACATCAAGTTTTGTTTTAAAAGTGTAAAAACAGGAAAAGTATTCAAGTTAGTCAAACACAATTCAACCCCCCTTCTCGTGTTTGCACCTTCACTAGGTACTAGATCCCAAACATCATTTCTCTTAAATTCATTTAACTCTTCTTGCATTGCAATAATCCATCCATCATTTGTCAATGCTTCAGTAATAGAGGTAGGCTTAATTGATGAGAGTAAGCTAAACAAACTGGTATCTTTTAGTGATGATTTGGTCCTCAAAGGATCACTTACACTTCTAATGATTAGAGTTTCAGGATTAGATGACTTGCTCTTCCATCCAGATCTTCCTTCTGAAATATCTTGACTATTTCTGACTGGATCATATTCTTCCTTTGAAGATTTGTCATATTCTTCTTATTTGCTTGTATCCTCTGATTTTTCAAGTTCTTCTGGTTTGTTTGCATTTGCTTCCTTTGGTTCCAGTAAACCTGCACTATCATCATCTTGCTTTGACTTTTCAAGGTCAAGTAGTTTGTCATCGAATATAACATGTATGGATTCTTCCACACTACGAGTTTCCATATTAAACACTTTATAAGCCTTAGATCTTTTAGAGTATCCAATAAAGTTACACTGTTGAGATCTATAATCAAATTTACCAAGGTTATCTTTAGTGTTCAACATATAACTAGTACAACCAAATTGTTTAAAATAAGAGATGTTAGGCTTTTTACCTTTCCACAATTCATATGGTGTTTTATTCAATATAGATCTAATTAAGACTCAATTTTATATATAATATGTAGTGTTAATTGCTTCACCCCAAAAGTGTTTTGCAACATTCATATCATCTAACATGGTTCTGGCCATTTCTTGGAGTGATCAATTCTTTCTTTCTACAACTCCATTTTGTTCGGGTGTTTTAGGAGAGGAAAAACTTTCAAAGAACTTGTTTTCAAAATCTCCTCGATGAATACTTCTAATTGTTACAATCTTAAGACCATTTTCATTAATTATTTGTTTGCAAAATGTGATAAACACTTTGTGGGATTCATCCTTACCTCTTAAAAGATTTACCCGTGTCCATTTAGTGTAATCATCTACTATAGCAAAGTCATATTTCTTTCCACTTAGAAAGGTTGTTTTCACTGGCCCAAAGAGATCTATATGTAAGAGCTCAAGGGGTTTTGAGGTAGAGACAGTTCTTAGGGGTAAATGAGTTCTTTGTTTGTTTTCCCTTTTGCCAAGCTTCACACATAATTTCAGTTTTGTAACTAAGCTTAGGTAGACCCCTAACTAGTTGAAGTTTATTTAGTTTTGAAATTAATCTATGGTTTCCATGTCCTAATCTTTTGTGCCAAATTAGTTTCTCTTCATTTACTGACATAAGACATTTAACCTCTTGTTTCTCTATACTAAACAGATTTATCTTATAAATGTTGTTTTTCCTTTAACCAGTAAAGAGTCAGATGCATCCTTCTAACCATTTGCCTTGCATGTATTTTGATTGAATATAATATCATAATTATTATTACTTAACTAACTAATACTTAATAAATTATGCTTAAGACCTTTAACAAACAAGACATCTTTAATAGAAGGGGAAGTACTAAAGGTGCAAACACAAGAAGGCGGGGTTGAATTGTGTTTGCCAAACTCGAATTCTTTTTGCTATTTTTGTTGAATGTTGATGGAAATTATTTGATGAATAAATAATCAGATTAAGCAGCGGATACTAACAACATAAGAATACAACAATTTATTCTGGTTCACCATTAACTTGGCTACATCCAGTCCCTTCACTCCGAAGGCTTTAATCCACTAATTCAAAACACTTTGAGTTACAGCACCTGACCCTCCAAGCAATTCTTCTCAAACAGGCTGACAACCCCAGACTTTTGAGGAATAACCACACCTTGACCCTACAAGCAAAGTCTTCTCAAACAGCCTGACAACCCCAGACTTTTGAGGAACGACACCTTAACCCTACAAGTCAAGTCTTTTCCTACCAATCTGACAACCTCAGATTAAAGAAGGAATCTACACCACTATCGGGTTAAATTACAAGGGTTTGGAACTCTGCAAAGTTGCTTCTGGAAAGCTGATTGTTGCAATCACTTTCTTGAGTAGTTGCTTCTGGAAAACTAATTATAACATTGACTTTCACTCTCGAAAAAATCTTAGAAAGTATTGCTTTTGCACTCAAGTGATTCTCTCTTTTGAACTCTCGGATGATGTTGAATATGAAGCTTGAGTTCTTGTATTTTCGATGCCTAATGCTGCTGCCTGAAGCCTCCTTTTATAGCTGCAATTAATGCTTTGTCCAAGCTTAAATTTGAGATAAATTCTGCTCAGATTTCCTTTGAAAATTCTGTTGGCTAATCTTGTTTCTCTTAATTTCAAAACATATCTTTTAGCTTCAGATTTTCTTTGAAAATTCTGTTGACAAATCTTGTTTCTCTTAATTTCAGACCGTATCTTTTAGCTTCAGATTTCATTTGAATTTCCTTTAAGTCTTCAATGATTTTTGAATCAAATATCATTAATACTTTGATCAAATTTCTATCAAAATTCAATCAAGTCTTCTTCGAATTTTAATCATGTCTTCACTGATCTGCATCATGATTTAAATTTGGACCATATGATCTGCTGATCTGGACCAAGTCTTCTATTCTGGACCATGCTATCTTCTTTTCTGGACCAAGTCTTCTGTTCTGGACCATGCTATCTTCTGGTCTGGACAAAGTCTGACTTATGTTTCCTTCTAGTATGGACCAAGTTTCCTTCTGGTATAGACCAAGTTTCCTTCTGGACAATGTTTCCTTCTGGTCTGGACAATGTTTCCTTCTGGTCTTGACGAAGTCTCCTTCTGGACATGCTTCCTTCTGGTTTGGACCAAGTCCCCTTCTAGACTCTACTTCCTTCTGATCTCGGCCAAGAATAATATGCTCTGATGATGTCATTGTTTCTTCCCTCTGATGATATCCTCTGATTGATGATATCCTTTAATGTTTGCCTTTGATGACATCCTCTGGTTTGTTGCTTCTGATGGGATCCTTGGTGATATCCTCTGGTATCCTCTAGAGATATCTTCTGGTATCCTCTGGAGGTATCCTTTGGATGCATCCTCTAGATGTATCCTTTGGTGATATCTTCCGGCCGTATCTTCTGGTGGCATTTTTATCTTCTGGTGACGTCATCCTCTGATGACATCTTCTGCTTCTGATTTGTATCTTCTGGTTGTATCTTCTAAAGGTGTCTTCTGCTGACGTCATTCTCTAACGATATCCTCTCGTGACGTCATCCTCTGATTTTTCACACCCTCTGATTTTTCATTCTTCTTCTAAGTCAAAATATGATTTTCATAAAACACTTTTGTTAACATAAAAACTTTAATTGAAAGAACCAACTTCGTTCCAACAATCTCCCCTTTTTTTATGATGACAACACTTTGTGTTTTTTATAACAATTTTTCTTTCTTTTGACTTTGACTCCCCCTAAGACTATGCTCCTTTTTATGTTTCTCCCCCTAAGTCTAATGCCCAAGATACTTTATCAAATACATCTTCTCCCCCTTTTGTCATCAGACAAAAAGGAATGAATGAATAAAAGAGATTCTTTTTTTTTTTCATCTTCTGCTTTTTTTTAATTTGAATATAACATAATACAACAAAATATAAAAATTAATTTAGAACTAAACTACTTTGAAGTGACTGCAATGTCAGTCAGATATTTAGTTTTTTCTTGATAACCCGCCAATTGAAAGTGAGATTTGGTGAATACAAAGATTTGTATCCCTATCTTCAGGTAGTGGTTTGGTGAATATGTCAACCCATTGTTGCAACCATAGATTTGCAATCACTCATCTTAAACTTATTGACTTTGCTGAATTTCAATCCCTAGGAAGAACTTAAGTTCTCCCATCATGGTCGTTTGAAATTCCTGTTGCATCAATTTAGAAAATTCTTGGCAGAGAGTGCCATTAGTAGATCCAAAAATAATATCATCTACATAAACTTGAATAGTCAGATTATCATCTTTTATTGATATTCTAAACAGAGTATTGTCTAGTTGTCCTCTTTCAAAGTCATTTTTAATTAAGAAGTTACTAAGTCTATCATACCATGCTCTAGGTGATTGCTTTAAACCATACAAAGATTTTTTAAGTTTTAAAAACATGGTTTGGAAATTCAGAACATTCAAAACCTAGGGGTTGTTTAACATAGACTTATTCACTTATATAACCATTAAGAATGCCCTTTTAACATCCATTTGAAATAATGAAATGTTATTATTAGCAGCAAAGGAAAGTAGGATACAAATAGCTTATAACCTGGCCACTTGGTTCCAATAATGTTCTTTTCTAGTCTTGGAACTAGATCCAAAATATCATTCGTTTAGCTCTTGTTGCATTGGTAGACTCCATCTTTATCCTTCTTCTAACTCATCTTCAGATATATCCTTTGAAGATTTTTTGTATTCATGCCTCTATCTTCTGCTTTTTCAAGTTCTTTTGCCTGCATCAGCTTCTAGTTCTGGTAAATCAGCTTCTGGTTCTGATAGATTTGTATCGGCTTCTGGTTCTAGTAAATCAGCTTCTGGTTTCGGTAAATCTGCATCAGCTTCTGGTTCTAGTAAATCTACATCAGCTTTTACTGGTTCTGGTAAACCTGCATCGGTTTCCTCTGGTTCTGGTAAACCAGCTTTGTTTTCCTCTGGTTCTTGTTAACCTGCATCAACTTCATCTTGCTTTGACTTTTCAGGTCAAGCTATTTGTCATATAACATAATACAAATCAAATAATTTAAAAATGAACTCAATACAGCCAAACCATTAATTCTGCTTTTGGTGGTTTCTGCTTGTTTTTGACACCACTGAAGTACTATTTTTGTTGAAGTGTTCACATCACGTGGATTACTGACAGTTTGAAAACCTGCCAAATACTTATCTAGCTTTGATTTTTAATATCAACCTTCTTGTTATCATAGTAAACGTAAATATCAAACAATAATAGTATTTACAGCAAGATGTAACCTTTATGTCAAAAGTTTCAGTTTTACTCTGAAAATCCTCTTGTTTCTGATTTTCAGATTCTGAATCTGTATGTTCTGTGATTAGATGATTTGGATGAAGGGCTTTGAATTCCCTTCCTTGTTTGTAGTCTTGATGAACTTTACTGGAGTGTTTGAAGAACTCTCCTGATTCTGATTCTTCTCTTTATGCTGATATACCAGGTTCCTCTAATAATTCTGGAACTGGTGATAATTCTATTTCTTCTTGTAGTTCCAGTTTTGTTGATATGTGTGCTTCCTCGGTCTTTTTTGATATTTCATGTTCATCATATAGTTTTGGTTCTGATAGGCATTATATTTACCAGTTCTTCTTCCACCAGAGTCACTTTACTTCTGCTTGGTAAGTGCTGGAACATAGACCTTTTTCCCTTCAAATATTGCCAGCATCCATTGACCAGGCACCATGAGTGGTGTTTCACTTTGGTTACTCAGAACATCTGCAACATAAACAATTTTATCTTTTGGTACCCAAATCTGGTTGGGTTCCAGGTTTGTTAGTCTTGAAAGGTTTCTTATCTTTCCTTGATTGTATCATGGGACAAGACAATTTTGAGTGACCTTTCTTAGCATAAACAACACCCAAAACATTAGAGGGAATAGGTTTAATTACAGTTATAGATTCATCAAATCCTAAGCTTCTTTTACCATTGTTACTAACTCCATAGATCATAGAAGCATATTTGCTTCTTTCCATACCATTAAAAATAAAATTTTGTAAAACTTGTTGATGCATATCAAAATTACATACGGTATTTTTACTTGATGTTGAACAAAGATTACTTTTTAGAGTTATGTTTTCAGACTTAAGCTCAGCAATATCAGATTTAAGAGTTGCATTTTCTATTTTACATTCTGCATTTTGATTCTTTAAAACATCGATTTCTTTGGTTAGAATTGAATTTTCTTCCATAAGTGTTTTCAGTTTTAAAGACAGTTTGTTGTTGATATTTAAAATATCATTCATTGAAGTAATTAAATCAGATCGGGTTAGTTATGAAAATACCTCTTTTTCATATTCTGATGATTCACTTCCAGGATCAGAGTTTGTATCGGATCCAGAGGCAGAACTTGTGTGAGCCATCAGAGCCAATTCTGTTTCTGATTCACTTCCAGAATCAGAGTCTGGGTTGGATTTAGAGGCAGAGTTGGTGTAAGCCAATAGAGCCAATTCTGCTTCTTCTAATTTACTTCCAGAGTTGGATCCAGAGGCAGAATGAATGTGTGCCATCATGGCTAAATCTGCTTCTTCATCATCAGAAGATTCATCAGAATCATCCCATGTTGCCATCAGATTTTTCTTCTTGGATCTGGAGTTTTTTTGCTGGTGTTTTCCTTTCTCCAGGTTCGTGCATTCTGACTTGATATGCCCAGGTTCATTGCATCCATAGCAGATGATGCTCTTCTTGTCATGTTCATCCTTTCCTCTGTTGGACTGCTTGGAATACCTCTGGGGAAACTTATTCTTTCTATTCTGCGATATCTTCATAACCTTCCTGGTTATGAATGTTGGAACCAAGTTGGTTCTTTCAATTAAAGTTTTGATGTTAACAAAAGTATTTTTATGAAAATCGTATTTTGACTTAGAAGTAAAAATTAGAGGCTGTGCAAAATCAGAGGATGACACCTCTAGAGGATGACACCACCAGAGGATACATCCAGAGGATGTCACAAGAGGATACCTCCAGAGGATACCAGAGGATGTCATCAAAGGCAAACATCAGAGGATATCATCAAAAAGAAGAAACAATAACATCATCAGAGGATAATCTTGGAAAATTTGATTCTCGACCTCAAAAGTGTATCTTCATTGGTTACTCTAAAAGATCCAAAGCATATAGAGTATTTAACAGGGAAAAAAATATTGTGGAGGAATCCATACATGTTAAATTTGATGACAAACAGCTTGACCTTGAAAAGTCAAAGCAAGATAATGATAGTGCAGGTTTACCAGAACCAAAGGAAGCTGATTCAGAGAAACCAAGAAAACTTGAAAAAGTGGAGGATGAAAGCAAAACAGAAGAACCCGACAAATCTTCAAAGGATGAATCTGAAGATAAGTCAGAAGGAAGATGTGGATGGAAGTACAAATCTTCACATCCCGAAACTCTAATAATTGGGAGTGCAAGTGATCCCTTAAGGACCAGATCATCACTTAAAGAAACCTACTTCTGTTGGCTTACTCTCATTTATTGAGCCTACTTCTGTTGATGAAGCACCAAGGGAAGATGGATGGATTCTTGCTATGCAAGAGAAGTTAAATGAATTTGAAAGGAATGATGTTTGGGATCTAGTTCCAAGACCAGAAAATAACATTATTGGAACCAAGTGGGTTTTCAGAAACAAGCTGAATGAAAAATGAGAAGTTGTTAGAAACAAGGCACGACTTATTGAACAAGGCTACAATCAGCAAGAAGGTATTGACTACACTGAGATTTTTGCTCCAGTGGCCAGGTTAGAAGCTATACGTATCCTACTTTCCTTTGTTGCTAATAATAACATGTCATTATTTCAAATGGATGTTAAAAGCCGCATTTTTAAATGGTTATATAAGTGAAGAAGTCTATGTTAAACAACCCCCAGGTTTTGAAAGTTCTGAATTTCCAAACTATGTTTTTAAACTTAAAAAATCTTTGTATGGTTTAAAACAAGCACCTAGGGCATGGTATGATAGACTTAGTAACTTCTTACTTAAAAATGACTTTGAAATAGGACAAGTAGACAATACTCTTTTTAGAAAATCAATAAAAGATGATATTCTGATTATACAAGTTTATGTTGATGATATTATCTTTGGATCTACTAATGGCACTCTCTGCCAAGAATTTTCTAAATTGATGGGAGAACTTAAGTTCTTCCTAGGAATACAAATTTAGCAAAGTCAAAAAGGAATATACATTCATCAATCAAAATATTCAAAAGAGCTTCTCAAGAAGTTTAAGATGAGTGACTGCAAACCTATGGCTACCCCAATGCACCCTACCTGCTCACTTGAAAAGGATGACTCAGGCCAAAAAGTTGATCAAAAATCCTAAAGATGTATGATAGGGTCTCTCCTTTACCTCACTGCTTCTAGACGTGACATTATGTTTAGTGTATGTGCATGTGCACGACTTCAGTCTAACCCTAAGGAATCCCATTTAACTGTTGTTAAGAGAATCCTTAGACACCTAAAAGGCACTTCCAACCTCACCTTGTTCTACAAGAAAACTTCTACATACAAACTGAGTGGATATTGTGACTCTGATTATGCCGGAGACAAACTTGAGAGAAGGAGCACAAAGACCATCGCCATGTCAACAACAGAAGCTGAATATATTTCAGCAGCCGAATGCAGCTCTCAACTTATTTGGATGAAACATCAACTGGAAGACTACAACATCATGGAAACCAACATCCCTTTATACTGTGACAACACTTCAGCCATCAACCTAACCAAAAAATCTATCCTACATTCTAGAGCCAAACACATAGAGATCAAACACTACTTTATCAGAGATTATGTTCAAAAAAGGGTACTTAACATTCAATTTGTAGACACTGACCATCAATGGGCTGACATTTTCACCAAACCGTTACCTAAAGATAGGTTTGACCTCATCAAGAAAAACCTAAACCTTACCTTCATCCCTATATAGTAGCTTAGTAAGTTTTTATTGTATTTTAATTTATTGCTATATGTATTTTCGTGTACTTTTATTATAAAAAAAAAGTCAGAAGATGAAAAAATAAAAAAATTCAGAGGATCTCCTTTCTTCCTTCAATCTTTTTTGTTTGATGACAAAGGGGGAGAAGATGTATTTGATAAAGCATATGGGGCATTAGTCTTTAGGGGGAGAAAACTTCAAAGTAAAGCTTAGTCTTAGGGGGAGTCAAAGTCAAAAGAAAGAAAAATAGTTATCAAATATACAAGTTTTGTCATCATCAAAAAGGGGGAGATTGTTGGAACCAAGTTGGTTCTTTCAATTAATGTTTTGATGTTAACAAAAATATTTTTATGAAAATCGTATTTTGACTTAGAAGAAAAAATCAGAGGCTGTGCAAAATCAAAGGATGACACCACTAGAGCATACATCCAGAGGATGTCACTAGAGGATACCATAAGATACCTCCAGAGGATACTAGAGGATGTCATCAAAGGCAAACATCAGAGGATATCATCAAAAGGAAGAAACAATAACATCATCAGAGGATATCTTTCTTGGCCCAGATCTGAAGGAAGCAGAGTCCATAAGGAGATTTGGTCCAAACCAGAAGGAAGCTTGTTAGAGGGAGACTTGTTCCAGACCAGAAAGAAACATAAGTCAGACTTGGTCCAGACTTAGTCCTGACCAGAAGATAGCATGGTCTAGAACAAAAGACTTTGTCCAGACCAGAAGATAGCATGGTCCATAACATAAAACTTGGTCCAGATCAGAAGATATAATTGTCCAAAACATAAGACTTAGTCCAGACTTAATCCAGACTTGGTCTAGATTTGGTCCATATCAGAGGATAAATGTCCAGATTAAAAGATCAATGGTCCAGATTAGAAGATCAATAGTCCATATTAGAGGATCACAGAATGGTACAAATCAGATCACATGGTCCAGAGTTGGTCGAGATGATAGGATCACAGAATGGTACAGATCAGATTACATGGTCCAATGTTGGTCGAGATTAGAAGATCATACGGTCCATAATTTAAATCATGATGCAAATCAGTGAAGACTTGATTAAAATTAGAAGAAGACTTGATTAAATTTGGATAGAAATTTGATTAAAGTATTAAGGGGATTTTATTCAAAAATCACTGAAGACTTGAAGAAATTCAAATGCAATCTGAAGCTTAAAAAGATATGATTAGAAATTAAAAGAAACAAGATTGGTCAACAGAATTTTAAAGTGCAATCTGAAGCTAAAAAGATACGGTTTTAATTTAAGTGAAACATGATTGGCCATCAGAATTTTCGAAGGAAATCTGAGCAAGATTTATTTTGAATTTAAGCTTGGACAAAGCTCTTTTTGTAGCTATAAAAGGAGGCTTCAGGTAGTAGCATCAAGCATCGAAAAGCACAGAACTCAAGCTTCAAATTCAAAGTTATCCGAGAGTTCAATAGAGAGAAATACTTGAGTGCAAAAGAAATATTTTCTAAGTGCTTTTTAGAGAGAAATTCAATGCAACAATCAGCTTTCCAGAACAACAGAAAAGTGCAAGAATCACTGCAGCAATCAGCTTTCCAGAAGCAACTTTACAGAGTTCCAAACCCTTGTAATCAAACCCGTTAGAGGTGTAGATTCCTTCTTCAATCTGGGGTTGTCAGATTTGTAGCAGAAGACTTGACTTGTAGAGTCAAGGTGCTATTATCGTTCCTCAAAAGTCTGGGGTTGTCACACTGTTTGGGAAGACTGACTTGGAGGGTCAGGTGTTGTAATTCAAAGGTTTTGAATTAGTGGATTAAAGCATTCGGAGTGAAGGGACTGGATGTAGCCAAGTTAATGGTGAACCAGGATAAATCGTTGTGTTCTTATGTTGTTATTATCCGCTGCTGAGTCTGATTAATAATTCATCAAATAATTCACATCAACATTCAACAAAACAACAAAAGAATTCAATTTTGACAAACACAATTCAACTCCCCTTCTCGTGTTTGCACCTTTAATGAAGGCAATTTCTTCTTCTTCTTCTTCTGGTTCTGGCCATCAGAGTCGCAGTTTTCTAATTCTACTTCTGCTTCTGCTTTTAGAGCTTTCTTCTGTTTGGATTTTAAAGCTAGGGTTTTGTTTTTCTTCTTGGGTTCATCTTCTTCCAACTCAATTTCATGTGACTGAGGGAGCTGATTATTTCTTCCAGCTTCAGAGTGTTCAGGTCTTTTGCTTCTTGTATGGTCATGATCTCTGGTCTCCATTTGGTTGGCATACTTCTAAGGATTTTCTTCACGTGGTCAGCAGTGGTGTAGCTCTTCTTGGGAACCCTTATTCCCGAAACCATAGTTTAGAATCTGGAAAAAACATTGCATCAATGTCTTCATCTTCTCGTACTTCTTGACTAGAATGTTGGCATTTGCTTCTTGAATTTGCTTGTTGCTTTCGTAAGTCAGAGTCAGACTATCATAGACGTTCTTTGCTGTTTCTTTGTTAGTGCACTTATCGAACTCCTTGAATGTGATTGCATTGATCATGAGCGTTCTGGATTTGTGATGCATCTTGAACATCTTCTTCTGGTCAGCATCCATATCTTTTCTAGGAATTTCAACACCATCAGCATCTTCTAGAGCAGGATAGCCATCTTCCACCAAATCCCAAAGTTAAAGATCTTGTGAAATAAAAAAGCTCCTTAGCCTGTCCTTCCAGTACTTGAACCGTTCCCCAACAAACAGAGGTGGTCTGTTGATGTTTCCTCCAGTAGCTTCTTCATTGAATCCGGACATGTTGATCCCTTGGATCTTTTTCTCAAACACTGTAAAGTGCTTAGTCTTGAGACCGAGCTATGATCCCAATTGAAGTACAAACACGAGAAGAGGGGTTGAATTGTGTTTGCCAAACTCGAATACTTTTTGTTGTTTTTGTTTTTGTTGATGGAAATTATTTGATGAATAAATAATCAGATTAAGCAGCAGATAATAACAACATAAGAACACATCAATTTATCCTAGTTCACCATTAACATAGCTACATCCATTTCCTTCACTCCGAAGGCTTTAATCCACTAATTCAAAACACTTCTCAAACAGCCTGACAACCCCAGACTTTTGAGGAATAACAATACCTTGACCCTACAAGTCAAGTCTTCTCAAACATCCTGACAACCCCAGACTTCTGAGGAACAACACCTTGACCCTACAAGTCAAGTCTTCTCCTACAAATCTGACAACCCCAGATTGAAGAAGGAATCTATACCACTATCGGGTTAGATTACAAGGGTTTGGAACTCTGCAAAGTTGCTTCTGGAAAGCTGATTGTTGCAATCACTTTCTTGAGTAGTTGCTTCTGGAAAGCTGATTATAACATTGACTTTCACTCTCGAAAACACTTAGAAAATATTGCTTTTGCACTCAAGTGATTCTCTCTTTTGAACTCTCGGATTATGTTGAATATGAAGCTTGAGTTCTTGTATTTTTTTATGCCTAATGCTGCTGCCTAAAGCCTCCTTTTATAGCTGCAATTAATGCTTTGTCCAAGCTTAAATTCGAGATAAATCCTGCTCATATTTCCTTTGAAAATTTTGTTGGCCAATCTTGTTTCTCTTAATTTCAAAACGTATCTTTTAGTTTCAGATTTCATTTGAAAATTCTGTTGACCAATCCTGTTTCTCTTAATTTCAGACAGTATCTTTAAGCTTCAGATTTCATTCGAATTTCCTTCAAGTCTTCAGTGAGTTTTGAATCAAATCTCCTTAATACTTTGATCAAATTTCTATCAAAATTCAATCAAGTCTTCTTCGAATTTTAATCAAGTCTTCACTGATCTGCATCATGATTTAAATCGGGACCATATGATCGGCTGATCTGGACCATGTCTGGACCAAGTCTTCTATTCTGGACCATGCTATCTTCATTTTTGGACCAATTCTTACTTATGTTTCCTTCTGGTATGGACCAAGTTTCCTTCTGGACAATGTTTCCTTCTGGTTTGGACCAAGTCTCCTTCTGGACATGCTTCCTTCTAGTTTGAACCAAGTCTCCTTCTGGACTCTGTTTCCTTCTAATCTGGGCCAAGAATAGTATCCTCTAATGTATCATTGTTTCTTCCCTTTGATGATATCCTCTGATTGATGATTACGGGTATAAGGATAGAAATCGAAATAAATAATTCTCTCGGCCCAGATTCAAAAAAATAAGAGTTTGGTGTATTAAAAAACTTGTATCCATAGAACATCCTCTGATTCTTGCTTCTGATGGGATCCTTGGTGATATCCTCTGGTATCCTCTAGAGGTAGCTTTTGGAGGTATCCTCTAGATGCATCCTCTGATGACATCCTCTGGATGTATCATCTGGTGATATCTTATGGCCGTATCTTCTGGTGGCATTTTTATCTTCTGGTGACGTCATCCTCTGATGACATATTCTGCTTCTAATTTGTATCTTCTGGAGGTATCTTCTGGTTGTATCTTCTGGAGGTATCTTCTGGTTGTATCTTCTGGAGGTATCTTCTGCTGACGTCATCCTTTGATGAGATCCTCTGGTGACGTCATCCTCTAATTTTTCATTCTTCTTCTAAGTCAAAATATGATTTTCATAAAATACTTTTGTTAACATCAAAACTTTAATTGAAAAAACCAACTTGGTTCCAACAAGTACCATTACCAATTGTACCTTGACCAATGATTTGGCCATTTTTCTTTCCTACAAAAGTCACTATGGCTCATTTGCTCAATGTTAGTTCTTGGAACCTAGACATTTCTCCCGTCATATGTCGCGAGCATCCACTCTCCAGGTACCATGATTGGTGTTTTAACTTGATTATTGAGGACATCTGCAACATAGACAATTTTGTTCTTAGGTACCCAAATTTGGTTGGGTCCTGGTTTGTTAGTCTTGAACAGTTTCTTGTCTTTCCTTGTAATTAACATCGGACAAGATAATTTGGAGGGACATTTCTTAGAGAAAACAGTGCACAAGATATCAGAGGGAATAGGTTTACGTTCAGTTATAATTTCTTCAAATCCTATACCTCTTTTACCATTTATACTTGATGGTGCAAACACGAGAAGGGGGTTGAATTGTGTTTGACTGACTTGATTACTTTTTCTGTTTTGGCACTTTTATAGCAAAACCTGATGTATGAATAAAACAGAGTTAGCAGCGGATATAAAGTAAATATAAAACTCAGAATTTTATATTGGTTCACCGTTAACTAGGCTACGTCCAATCCGTTCACTTTGAAGGATTTCACTAATTCAAAAACCTTGAATTACAACAATACCACTAGCCCTCCAAGTCAGTCTTCTCAAATAGTCTGACAATCCTAGACTTTTGAGGAATACAGCACCTTGACTTCTCAAGTCAAGTCTTCTCCTACCAATCTGACAACCCCAGATTGTAGAAGGAATTACAACGCCTTGAATCTAATTGCTAAGTAATCTGCTAACCCTTCTGACTCCCTCAGATTGTAGACTCTACTGAAAAAGAATAAAGATCTACATTTTTTATGAAGACAAAAAGTTCATTGATCAAAAAGCAAAAGGATATTAATTCAACTCATCCTTCAAATTCATATTAGGTAACTTAGGACTTAAGATATTTGATATTAAATCAAAATACAATTCAAAAACAATATTATGAGAACCCTCTTGTTAGCATATGCATTAAAATGTTTTCTAAATATTTAAATACATAAACATATGTTTGAAAATAAAGTTTTTTACAAAAACTGAAAATCTGTATTCGAATACGAAGTGTCGTTGCCGAATACAGATTGCAAGTCAGTAGCTAAAACTGAAGATCTGTATTCGAATACGAAGTGTCGTAGCCGATTACAGATTGCAAGTCAGTAGCTAAAACTGAAGATCTGTATTCGAATACGAAGTGTCGTAGCCGAATACAGATTGCAAGTTAGTAGCTAAAATTGAACTTTTGTATTCGACTACAGCTTCGCGTATTCGAATACAACTCAAGTTAGTGGCAAAAATCTCATACTTGTATTCGACTACGAGGTATCGTATTCGAATACGAAGTTCAAATTTTAAATAAAAACTGAATGTTATAGAAGTGTATTCGAATACACTGAGGTTGTATTCGAATACAACTTCGAAACAATGCAATTTTTCAGTTTTGGAACATTGCATAAGTTCATCAAAACTTATGAGAACAATTGCGACTGATTTGAAGTGTTACCTATGGGGTATAAATACTTCATAGCTTCAGTTCTTACTGACAACCTTTTGACTTACTAATCTTATAATTAATTTCTGAAATATCAAACACTTTCAAAGCTTAAGTTTCATATTTTCAAGTACATGCTTTTCATTTTCATATCATTAAGAAAGGTTCTCTGTTGTACTTGGAAGTGTGCTTGATTAAGTATCATAATACTTAGTGTTATAATCTTGTTCTTAGTTAAGAACATCATTACAAAATCAATTAAAGTTATTGTATCACTTGAAGAACTTAGTGTAGATTCTTCAAGTATTGTTAATTGAGATAGTGGTGTACTATCTTCGGCTAAGTGTCAAAGAATTTGTAACTGAAGTCGTAGTGTTAGACTTGTAACTTATTCTAACAATTAGTGAAAATCTCTTGTGGTGTGCAAGAGGACTGGATGTACCCTTGGTTATAAGGGGAACCAGGATAAGTTTCTGTGTGATTTATTTTCAATATTTTACAAAGCTTTCATAAACTCAAAATAGTCAATTGAACAATATCACAAAACTCTAAAAACAGAAAAATCGTCTGACACCTAATTCACCCCCCATCTTAGGTGCACCTCTGTTCTTACCATTGGCATCAGAGCAGGTTTTGGTAATTTGCTCCTCAATTCATGGCTTCCGCACAACCTTTTTTTAGAGATGGTGGTAACAGTAACAAACCACCTGGCTTTGTCGGTGAACATTATGATTTTTGGAAAATACGTTTGCAAGCAAACCTTGAGGCTTAAGGAGATGACATATGGGAGGCTGTAGAGAACGGTCCATATATTCCAACAATAGTCATCAACAATAAAGAAGAAATAAAAATAAAAGCCTCATGGACAGACGATGAAAAGAAAAAAGTATTGTTTGACAAGAAAGCCAAAAATATGTTACAATCAGCATTAGGAATGGACGAATTCTTTCGTATATCCCACTGCAAAACAACAAAATAAATATGGGATACTCTTGAAGTAACCACGAAGGAACAATTGAGGTAAAACGTTCAAAACTAAACACTTTGTCTCAAGAATACGAAATGTTTCGAATGCAACCAGGAGAAGCAATTCTAGATATGCAGAAACGATTCTCTCACTTAATAAATCACTTGACAGCACTTGGCAAAAGTTTTACTAATGATGAATTGAACCTAAAGGTTCTGAGATCATTAACTAGAGCATGGCAGCCTAAAGTGACAGCAATTTATGAAAAGAAAAGTTTATCTAAAATGTCACTCTCAGCACTTTTCGGAAAGTTACAAGAGCATGAAATAGAATTAGAAAGATTGGAAAAGAATGAGAGTTTAGAAAAGAAAACAAAAAATATTGCATTAAGAATAGATTCAAAAGATTTTTTAAAATAAGAAAATTCAGATGAAGAGGAAAATATCACTCTTCTTGTTAAAAAATTCGGTAAATTTCTTCAAAAAGATAGAACGTTCAAGAAAAAGAAAAACTTCATAAAGAAAGATGTTTCCACTACAAATCAAAATTTTACTTGCTTTGAATGTGGAAAACAAGGTCACATGAAATCAGAATGTCCTAACATTATCAAGAAGAATGCTAACAGAAGGAAGGAGTTCAAAAAGGTACTCACCATTCTGATGACGAAGAAGAGGTTAGTAGCAAAAATACTTGTTATAATGATGATTCATGTGTTGAAGATAGTGATGCACAACAAGCTATAAAAGAACTACCTATAGAACGTAGAAATCTGTACAAAATAGTATCGAATCAAAAGAAACAAATTTTATCTCTTAATGAAAAGATCGACACTATGCAACAAGATTTTGAAAAACAAAAACAGAATTTTACATGAAATAAATGTGACTCTCTCTCATTTAAAATTGTCCAAATGAATAGATTTATCGAAAGATACGAAAAAGGACAAATTGGATTGGAAAATTTACTTAACACGCAAAGATATTCAAACGATAAAAGTGGACTTGGTTACTCAAAATTTGATAAACCAAGTACTAGTAAAACTATCTTTGTTAAAGCAAGTAATCAATCCAAAAATGAGAAAGTAATAGCTATTCAAAAGAATCATCATTATTCTAAAAAGAGTACTATTCAAAAGAAACCATGTTTTCCTAAAAAGATTACAACATGTTTCTATTGTGGTCTTAATGGCCACACACCTAATGCTTGTCATTTTAGGAACGTTGGTATTCCACAAGGGCATTATGTGTGGGTTAAGAAAGGTACTAATCTTCAAGGACCCAAAGCACTTTGGGTACCTAATAAACTATAAATCTTGTTTTGTAGGAATACACACAAAGTACATCAAATATGTGGTACTTAGATAGTGGATGTTTAAAGCACATGACCGGTGACAAAACTAAATTTTCAGCACTAACTCTTGAGTCAAAAGGTTATGTGATCTATGGAGATAACAACAAAGGAAAAATTTTGGGCATTGGAAAGGTTGGCATTGCTCCATCTCCTTCAATTGAAGATGTTTGCTATGTTGAAGGTTTAAAACACAATCTCATAAGCGTAAGTCAGATTTGTGACAAAGGTTACAAAATCACTTTCAACAAAGATGAATGTATTATCCAAAATGAGGTAACAAGTGAAATTCAGTTTGTTGGTAAGCGTTTCAAAAATATTTTCACAATTAATCTTGATGATTTATCCTTAAAAATGAAATGTCTTATGGTAAGTGACAACAATGATGCTTGGCTATGGCATAAAAGATTTGCACATATCCATATGGATCACTTAAACAAGTTAGTCAAACATGAACTTGTTGTAGGCTTACCAAAAATGAAATTCATTAAGGATAAATTATGTGACGCTTGTCAAAAGGGGAAACAAACTAAAGTTTCCTTTCAACCCAAAAATATTATATCAACTTCAAGACCACTTCAATTAATACATATGGACTTGTTTGGACCATTAAGAACTAAAAGTCTTGGTGGAAATTCATATGGACTAATAATAGTTGATGATTTTTCAAGGTTCACATGGACCTTATTTTTGGCAAATAAAAATGAAGCTTTTAAAGCATTTAAGAAATATGCCAAACTAGTCCAAAATGAACAAGCAACCAAAATTGTATCAATTAGAATTGATCATGGAGGAGAATTTCAAAATGCCTCTTTTGTAGAATACTGCGAAGAAAATGGAATCTTCCATAATTTTTTTGCACCAAGAACACCTCAACAAAATGGAGTTGTTGAGAGAAAGAATAGATCATTGGTAGAAGTTGCAAGAACTATGCTAAGTGATTCAAGTCTACCAAAATACATTTGGGCAGATGCTGTAAGTACAGCTTGTTACGTATCCGATCGAGTCATAATCAGGCCAATGCTGAAGAAAACTCCATGTGAACTTTATAAAGGAAAAAAGCCAAATATC
Organism: Cicer cuneatum; assembly: GCA_037974295.1. NCBI lineage: Eukaryota > Viridiplantae > Streptophyta > Magnoliopsida > Fabales > Fabaceae > Cicer > Cicer cuneatum. Next base: position 49,359,645 of record JBBPBO010001984.1, on the reverse strand, counting down.
TCTCACTTTCACATATTTGGATACAAATGCTTTGTGTTAAATAATGGTAAGGATAATCTCAACAAATTCGATGAGAAGGCTGATGAAGGTATTTTTATTGGTTATTCCTTAACTAGTAAAGCATTTAGAATTTTTAATAAAAGAACTTTGATACTTGAAGAATCTATACATGTATCTTTTGATGAATCTAACCCCTCGAAAGAGGATAAAATTATTTATCATGATGATGATGCTATAAGTAATGAGATAAGCAAATAAAATCAAGTTGATCAAACAACTCAAAAGGATGAAATCAAAATAGAACAACAAGATCAACACATTGATCTTCCTCAAGAATGGAAAACCCATCGTGATCACCTAATTGACAACATAATAGGTGATATCAACAAACGAGTCACTACAAGGCTAAATCTCAAAGATGCTTGTTTAAATATGGCATTTGTTTCTCAAATAGAACCCTCCAAAATAGGTGAAACCCTCAAATATGATCAATGGATACTTGCCATGCACGAAGAACTAAATCATTTTGAAAGAAACAAAGTGTGGAAACTTGTTCCAAATCTAGGAAATAAACACATCATTGGTACCAAATGGGTGTTCAAGAACAAATTAGATGAAAATGGAATAGTTATTCGAAACAAGGCAAGGTTGGTCGCACAAGGATACAATCAAGAAGAAGGAATTGATTTTGATGAAACATTTGCTCTAGTAGCAAGATTAGAAGCAATCCGGCTACTACTTGTTTATGCTTGCTCTATGGATTTTGAACTATTTCAAATGGATGTCAAGAGTGCGTTCCTAAATGGCTATATCAATGAGGAAGTCTATGTCAAACAGCCACCTGGCTTTGAAGACTTCAAAAATCCTTCACATGTCTTCAAATTAAAGAAGGCACTTTATGGTTTGAAACAAGCACCAACAGCTTGGTATGATAGGTTGAGTAAATTCTTAAGTGAACATGGTTTTGAAAAAGGTAAAGTTGATAAAATCTTATTCATTAAAAGAACAAATGATCATACTTTACTTGTTCAAGTCTACGTAGATGATATCATATTTGGATCAACCAAAAATGAAATATGTGAAGAATTCTCATTAATGATGCAAGGAGAATTTGAAATGTCCATGATGGGAAAGTTAAATTATTTCCTAGGACTTCAAATCAAGCAACTTTAGAACGACATCTTTATTCATCAGACAAAATGTTGTAAAGAATTATTAAAAATATTTGAGATGGACAACAGCAAAGAAAGTGCGACTTCCATGGGATCCGAAATGTATGTTGACAAAGACAAAACTGGTAAATCAATTGATATATCAAGGTATATAGGTATGATTAGGTCTCTCTTGTATCTAACGGCCAGTAGGCCAGATATTATGTTTAGTGTTTGTTTGTGTGCAAGGTTTCAAGCAGATCCGAAGGAATCGCATCTTGTAGCAGTAAAAAGGATAATGAAATATCTAAAAGGAACTACCAATGCTGGCCTATGGTATCCAAAAGGTAGCATATGCAATCTCATTGGTTATTCTGACTGTGACTATGCAGGATGTAAGACGGACCGAAAAAGCACAAGCGGCACCTGTCACATTCTAGGAAATGCACTAGTATCATGGTCCTGTAAGAAACAAGCATGCGTCGCCTTAAGTACTGCCGAGGCAGAATACATAGCAGCAGGCAGTTGCTGCGCTCAAATCCTATGGCTTAAGCAACAACTATCTGACTATGGACTTGATCTCGGGTGTATTCCTCTAAAATGTGACAATACTAGTGCTATCAACATCACTAAGATTCCAGTCATGCACTCTCGGACCAAACATATCGACATACGTCATCATTTTTTGAGAGATCATATGCTCAAAGGCAATGTTGAAGTTACCTTTGTCGACACTCATAATCAACTAGCGGATATTTTTACAAAGCCATTACCTAGAGAATCATTTTACAAAATATGAAGGGAACTAGGCATTCTAAATGAAAGTGATCTCTAAAAAGGTTTGAATGCTTTGTAAGTCATATCACTTTTAATTTTATCACTTTGAATTTTAATACTTTTTCATCTTCTCTTACAATAATATATGATTCTTTGATATCTATGTGTTTTTTATGTTTTGTTTGTTGTTAAAATTTTATTTTAGAAACGAAATTTTTACTGTCGTATTCGAATACAAACTGTATGTAATCGAATACACGTTCCCAGAAAAATCTTTATTCGAATACATCAAACCTGTAGTCGAATACAGATTCGAGTTTTTCAGCATATAAAAAAGTTTTCAAATAGATTTTAGGTTCTTATCGAATACGAAACTGATAGTAGCCGAATACAATCAAAATCTATGGTTTCCTTTCTTCAAAAACTTCATCTAAACTTACATGCAATCATCTCTAAACCTTCACCTCATCATTCATTACATCTAAGTTTGTCTTAAAAATCAAAACCAAAAACAAATTCCTCCCAAAACCATCAAACTTCATCTATCAATATGGATGCACGAAAAAGAGCTCCTCGAACGAAGGTTGCTGCAGTGGGTCCTTCAAAGAAAAGAAGGAATGATAATATGGCTGACCTATCCCGGTTACTTCACTCACCGGAAGAAATTGACAGGTTCAGAACCCACTTCTCGGACAAGAAATTAATAACTCCAAAAATTGGTACGTTAGCTTCTTTTTCTGAGTTTAAATTCCCTGAGTTGCTGAAAGCTCAAAAATTAGAAGAATTCATTGGTTACAATGGTCCCATATATCCTGACCTTGTTAGGGTTTTTTTCTGTAATCTTGAAAACGATGGTTCTAGGCTAGTGTCTAAAGTTAAAGGAAAGCTTATTAGTTTAAACACTAGAATTATTGGAGAAATCCTACACATACCATCTGAAGGTTAGAAAATGTGTCCAGGACACTTGTGGGAATGGGTAAACGCTACCAAATACAATGCATATATCTCACTATGTTGATTTGATAAGGAGACTATGGAACAAAAAAGAACACATGCTAGTTCAAAATTCGCTAGACAAAGATATGGGGTTGGTAATCTCACAGTTGACTACAGATTACTTCATTATTTCTTAAGTTATATTTTGGTATCAATGCCGGGAATTACTCACAAATATCTGAGTTCGAACTTCAAATCATGATTTTTATGATTGAAGGAGCTAATCTCAATTGGGCTTATTTTGTCTGCTCAGTTCTATTTGCTTCCAAAGATTCTATAGCTTTGCCCTACGCAAGAGAAGTTACAAGAATTCTGGAACATTTTAAGGTTGATTTCTCAGGTGAAGTGCTGTACCAAACAACTAAAGACAACTTGTTGGATTTAAGTGTTTTACCTAGCATGAAAATAGTATGGAGTGAATCACTTCAAACTTATGTTCATAAGGGTGATATTGGACAAAATCCATCAACTGCCCAAGATGACACTGCGGAAGAAGCAGAACCAACAGCATGCCCAGCAGCAGCACCAGAAGCAGACAACATAGCAAATGCTGAAGACATCATTTCAAACAGAATCATCATGGACAAACTTAAATCCATTCAATCCTTTGTCACAGATCAATTTCAATACTTGAATGATTCTTTCAGTAATCAAATTGAAAACATGACTGCATCCTTCAACAACCAATTCCAACACATCGAAACAACCATCACTCAACATCATGCCTCTTTTCATCAAGAATTGAGTAACCTATCCGAAAAGATTGACCATCTTCATCTCCCACCATAATTTGATGATTAGATTGGGGATTTGAAAGTTTTTTTGTTGTGTTTCTGCTATGTTTAAAATTTTCCGTTCAAACTCTTAGTTTCCTTTTAAAATGTATTAATAGACATGGTTCTGTAAAACTTATTTCTTTTGATTACAAATCCTTCTAGATTTCATGTGATGCTTCTATTTCTATTGTGTATGCTTTCTTTATAAAATCCTCTTCCTTTTTGATAATGTTAAAAAGGGGAGAAAAAGTGTATATATATTGTTGGTTGCTAGTTACCTTTTACAGATCCTCCAACACATAAGTTCAAAAACAAGAGGGAGAAAAACATATATCAAGGGGGAGTAAGCACATATCAAGGGGGAGAAATCATGACGTTGAAAAATTCAAGCAACAAGGATTTTTGTCATCATCAAAAAGGGGGAGAATGAAAAAGAATAAAGATCTACATTTTTGATGAAGACAAAAAGTTCATTGATCAAAAAGCAAAAGGATATTAATTCAACTCATCCTTCAAATTCATATTAGGTAACTTAGGACTTAAGGTATTTGATATTAAATCAAAATACAATTCAAAAAAATTATTATGAGAACCCTCTTGTTAGCATATGCATTAAAATGTTTTCTAAATATTTAAATACATAAACATATGTTTGAAAATAAAGTTTTTTACAAAAACTGAAAATCTGTATTCGAATACGAAGTGTCGTAGCCGAATATAGATTGCATGTCAGTAGCTAAAATTGAAGATCTATATTCGAATACGAAGTGTCGTAGCCGAATACAGATTGCAAGTCAGTAGCTAAAATTGAAGATCTGTATTCGAATACGAAGTATCGAGCCAAATACAGATTGCAAGTCAGTAGCTAAAATTGAACTTTTGTATTCAACTACAGCTTCGCGTATTCGAATACAACTCAAGTCAGTGGCAAAAATCTCATAATTGTATTCGACTACGAGGTATCGTATTCGAATACGAAGTTCAAATTTTAAATAAAAACTGAATGTTATAGAAGTGTATTCGAATACATTGAGGCTGTATTCGAATACAACTTCAAAACAATGCAATTTTTCAGTTTTGGAACATTGCATAAGTTCATCAAAACTTATGGGAACAATTGCCACTGATCTGAAGTGTTACCTAAGGGGTATAAATACTTCATAACTTCAGTTCTTACTTACAACCTTTTGACTTACTGAAAGCTTCTCTTGTGGTGTGCAAGAGGACTGGATGTACCCTTGGTTATAAGGGGAACCAGGATAAGTTTCTGTGTGATTTATTTTCAGTATTTTACAAAGCTTTCATAAACTCAAAATAGTCAGTTGAACAATATCACAAAACTCTAAAAACAGAAAAATCGTGTGACACCTAATTCACCCCCCCCCCTCTCTTAGGTGCACCTCTGTTCTTACATCTACTTCAACAACTTAGATCTAACACAAGGGAAAGAAAAACACGAGTGCTTGCTTCTGGAAAGCTGAAACTCACACTTAACCACACTGAAAACTCGAGTGTTTGCTTTTGGAAATATATGACTCTTTTGTGATTTTTTGATACTAAGTCTTCTGCCTTGAGCCTCCTTTTATAGATGAAGAATTAGCTTCCAAGATTAAATTCAAGTTGTATCTTGCCAGATACTCTTGCAAAAATAACTTGGCCAATCGGGTTTCATTTAAATAAAAAACATATCTTTTTAGCTCCAGATATGCATTTGAAAATAACTCTGGCTAATCCTGTTCTTAATTAATTTTCCATCAAATCTTTCTTCCCGCCAATAGCTTCTGAATTCCCATATGACTTCAATTTATTTTTGTATCAAATCCTTTTAATACTTTGATCAAATTTAATCAAGTCTCCACTGATTATCATCATGATTAAATCTGGACCGTTTGATCTTCTGCTCTCGTCCACATCTGGACCATACAATCTGATCTGTTGTGATCCTCTGATCTCGGCCATCCCTGGAACACACTTTCTGATCTCGGCCACTCTGGACTTGCAATCTGATCTCATGTGATCCTCTGATCTCGGCCAATACTGGACCACACGTTCTGATCTTCTGATCTCGGCCAACACTAGGCCATATGCTTAAATCTGGACCATTGATCTGAACATTTTCCCTTTGATCTGGACCAATTCTGAGCTGGGTCTGGATTGAACTCAAATTAAATCTACACATATGATATTTTAATCTGAACAGTTACCTTCTAATTTGGATCAAGTCTGGATTAAATCTGGATAATCATTTCTTTTACTCTGGACTTAGTTTCATACTCTGAACCATGCTATCTTCTGGTCTGGCCCAAATCTGAACCAAGTCACTTGTTCTGGACCAATTATCTGAAGCTCTGATTAAGTCTAGATCAAGTCTAGACTGATTATCATTTCACTGCCAAGCTATCTTCTGGTCAGAATAAATTATGGACCAAGTCTGACTTATGAATCCTTCTGGTCTGGAACAAGTCTCCCTCTGGCAGGCTTCCTTCTGGTCTAGTCCAGGTCTCCTTCTGGACTCTACTTCCTTCAAATATGGGCCAGGAAAGATATCCTCTGATGGTGTTTAGACATCCTTGTGTATCCTCTGGTGCTTTCAGGATGCATCCTCTGGTACCTTCTTGATGCATTATCTGGTATCTTCTGGAGGTGTATGCTATGGTCTGATTTTACCCTCTAGTAATTCATCTTCTGCCTCTGGTGTCTTCATCTTCTGCCTTTGGAAAGTTCATCTTCTGGTGGCATTTAATATAATAATTCAAAGTACAAAATAAGATTACATGGAGTCCTTTTGTTAACATCAAAATCCTAAGTACTTAGAACCAACTTGGTTCCAACAATCTCCCCCTTTTTGATGATGAAAAAACCTTAACTTATTTTGTTAGCTTATAACCCAAAGTACTTGAAATACTCCCCCTCATACCAATCTCTCCCCCTAAGTCTAATAATGACTTTTTCTTCTCCTTTTCAACTCCTTCTTCTCCTTTACAAAGTACAGAAAGTAAAAACAGAAAAATAAAAAACATAAAGTAAAATTACAAGAAGATTAAAAACTCCTAAGATGACTACTTGAACTAGTTAGATATGGAGATAATGTTGAGATGCTTCTTGATGAACTCGAACCTATCTTCTGGTAATGCTTTGGTGAACATATCAGCCCATTGATGATTAGTGTCCACAAACTGGATGCTTAAAGTCCCTTTTTGAACATGGTCCCTAATGAAATGGTATTTTATTTCAATGTGTTTGGCTCTAGAATGTAAGATAGGGTTTTTGGTTAGGTTTATGGCTGAAGTGTTATCATAGAACAAAGGGATATTGGTTTCAAAGATGTTGTAATCTTCAAGTTGATGTTTCATCCAGATTAACTGTGAGTTGCATCCTGCTGCTGATATATACTCAGCTTCACTTGTTGACATGGCAATGGTGCTTTGTCTTTTGCTTGACCAAGAGATCAAATTATCACCTAAAAAAGTGCAGTTGCCGCTTGTACTTTTCCTTTCTAGCTTGTCTCTAGCATAGTCAGAATCACAAAATCCTCACAGTTTGTAGGTGGGGGTTTTCTTGTATAACAAAGTAAGATTGGTGGTTCCTTTAAGGTATCTCAAAATTCGTTTGACAGCAGTTAAATGGGATTCCCTAGGGTCAGCTTGAAAACGGGGACAGTCACAAACACTAAACAAAATGTCACGTCTAGAAGCAGTTAAATAAAGAAGGGAATCAATCATACCTCTGTATGTTTTTTGGTCTACCTTTTGGCTAGTTTCATCTTTCTCAAGTGAGCAGGTTGGGTGCATGGGGGTGGCCATATGCTTACATTCACTCATTTTGAACTTTTTAAGAAGTTCTTTAGTGTATTTAGATTGGTGAATGAGTATACCTGATTTACCTTGGTAAATCTGAATTCCCAGGAAGAACTTAAGTTCTCCCATCATGCTTATTTGGAACTCTTTCTACATTAGGTCAGAAAACTCTTTGCACAAAGTGCCATTAGTCGATCCAAAGATGATATCATCAACATAAACTTGAATAATTAAAATATCATTTTTAATGGATTTCCTAAATAGAGTATTATCAATCTGACCTCTATCAAATTCATTCTTAAGCAGAAAGTTACTAAGTCTGTCATACCATTCCCTTGGTGGTTGTTTTAAACCATATAAATATTTTTTAAGTTTAAAAACATGGTTTGGAAAATCAGAATTTTCAAATCCAGGGGGCTGTTTGACATAGACTTCCTCACTTATATAGCCATTTAAGAATGCACTTTTAACATCCATTTGATACAGTGTTATATCATGATTAACAGCAAATGATAAAAGAATTCTAATTGCTTCTAACCTGGCCATTGGAGCAAATGTCTCAGTGTAATCGATACCTTCCTATTGACTGTATCCTTGAGCTACAAGTCTGGCTTTGTTCCTTACCACTTCACCTTTTTCATTGAGTTTATTCCTGAACACCCACTTGGTTCCAATAATGTTTTTGTTTGGTCTGGATACTAGATCCAAAACATCATTCCTTTGAAACTCATTCAGCTCTTCTTGCATTGCAAGTATCCAACCTTCCTCTACCAGAGCTTCATCAACATTGGTTGGTCTGCATCAACTTCTGGTTCTGGAAGATCTGTAATAGCTTCTGATTCTGATAAATCAACTTCTGGTTCTGGTAAATCTGTAACAGCTTTTGATTCTGGTAAATATCCAGATTTCTCTTCTGACTTATCTTGGTTGTATCTGACTTGATCAGATTTATCTTTTGAAGATTTGTTATGTGTTGCTAACTTGCTTGTATCCTCTACCTTTCCAAGTACTTCTGTTTCTTCTGTTTCTGCTTCTGCTCCTTTGGTTCTGGTGAACTTGCACTATCTTTATCATTAAGTCTGCTTCTGGTGGTTTCTGCTTGTTTTTTTTAAACCACTGGAATGTTGTTTCTTCTGAAGTGTTCAATTCGTGTGAATCATCTGCTTCCTCTGACAGTTTGAAAACCTGCAGAATACTTATCTAGCTTTGATTTTTTAATATCAAGCTTCTTCTTGTTATCACAGTAAACATAAACAATAATAGTATTTACAGCAAGATGTAACCCCTATGTCAACAGTTTCAGTTTTACTATAAAAATCCTCTTGTTTCTGATTTTCAGATTCTGAATCTGTACGCTTTGTGATTAGATGGTTTGGATGAAGGGTTTTGAATTCTCTTCCAGGTTTGTAGTCTTGATGAATTTCACTGGAGTGTTTGAAGAACTCTCCTGATTCTGATTCTTCTCTTTCTGCTTCGGCTGATACACCATGTTCCTCTGGTGATTCTGGAACTTATGGTGATTCTGATAATTATGCTTCTTCTGGTAATACTGAAGCTGATGTGTTTGATTCTACTGTTTGTGGCTGAACCTCTGATTCTGATACTTATACTTGTTCTGGTTCTGGTTCTGGTTTGGGTTCTAGTACTGATTCTGGTTCCAGTTCATGTGCCTCTGATACTGGTTCCAGTTCTGGTTCTGGTTCCAGTTCCTGTTCTGATTTTGGTTCCAGCGTTGGTTCTGGTTCCAGTTCTTGAACCTCTGATACTAGTTCCAGTTCTGATTCTGGTTCCAGTTCCTATTCTGATTTGTGTGATATGTGTGATTTCTTTGATATTTCTTGTTCCTCCTACGCTTCTGGTTCTGCTTCTGATAGGTATTGTGTTGACCAGTTCTTCTTCTACCAGAGTCAATTGGCTTTTGCTTGGTAGATGTTGGAACATAAACCTTCTTCTTCTTGTGCATTGCCAACATCCATTGTCCATGCACCATTTTTGGTGTCTCCTTCTGGTTGCTAAGAATATCTGCAACATAGACAATTTGATCTTTTGGTACCCAGAACTGATTGGGTCCAGGTTTGTTAGTTTTAACAGTTCTCTGATCTTGTTTAGATTTTACCATTGGACAAGATAATTCAGAGTGACCTTTCCTAGCACAAACAATACATAAAACATCAGAATGAACAGTTTTAGTTTCAGACATAGTTTCTGTAGAACCAAGACCTCTATTTCCAATGTTACTGTTTCCATAAATCATAGATGCATATATACTTCTTTCCATTCCATTAGAAATAAAGTTTTGAAAAAATTACTCATGCATATCAGATTCACAAACAGTTTTGGAAGTGGAACAAATATCACTTTTGAGAGTTTGGTTTTCAGATTTGAGTCTTGCAACTTCAGTTTTAAAATCCTTGTTTTTAGTTGCATACTCAGAATTTTGATTCTTTAAAACTTGGACTTCTTTGGTCAGATTTTTCTTATCTTCCCTAAGAGTTTTCAGTTTTAAAGACATCTTATTGTTTGCATTTAAAAAGTCTTTAACAGCATCTATTAATTCAGATTTAGTGAGATCAGAAAATACCTCACTGTCTTCATCTTCTGAATTTGTTCCAGAGCCTGAGTTGTATCTAGAACTTGAGTTGGTATGAGCCATCAGAGCCAGCACCGCTTCCTCTATGTGCTTCCAGACTTACCTGAATGACTGCTTTCATCATTCTTCCTTCTGCCTATTTTCCTTCCTTAAAATGTGCCTTTGTAAATCCAGAGGCAGACCTGATGTGTGCCATCATTGTTGTTTCTGCCTCTTCTTCAACAGAAGATTCTTCTTCTGATTCTGATACATCCCAGGCTGCCATCAGACCCTTCTTTCTGGAACTCTTCTTGTGTTGTTTAACTTTTTCCAGATTTGGACATTCTGATTTGATATGTCTAGGTTCATTGCATTCATAACAAATGATGCTCTTCTTGTCAGATTCTTCCTTTCCTTTGCTGTTATGTTTCTTCTTGGAGGCTCTCCTCTTCCTGTTTTCCCAGATCTTAACCATCTGTTTGGTTAAGTAAGCCATATCATCACAGTCACTATCGCTATCCTCTGATTCTGGTGCTGCCTTTGTAGCTTTCTTCTGTTTTGACTTCAGGGCCAGATTCTTCTTCTTCTTTGGATCATCTGCTTCCAATTCTATTTCATGAGACTTGAGTGAGCTGATTAGATCTTCAAGTCTTAAGTTATTCAGATCTCTAGATTGCTGAACTGCAGTAACCATTGGTCTCCACTAGGTTAATAAGCTTCTTAGAATCTTCTTGACATGATCTGCTGTTGTGTAGCTTTTCTTCAAGACCTCCAGTCCAGATATCAGGGTTTGGAATCTACACAACATTCCATCAATGTCTTCATCATCTTCCATCTTGAACATCTCATACTATTTGACCAGTATGTTAGCCTTTGCTTCTTAAACCTGTTGGCTTCCTTCATAGGTCAGAACCAGACTGTTTAATATGCTCTTTGTTGTTTCTTTATCTGTGCATCTGTCAAATTCCTTGAATGTGATGGCACTGATCATGTTAGTTCTGGACTTGTGATGCAGTTTGTATAATTTGCTCTGGTCTGGTTTCATATCTTCCATGTCCAGTTCTTTAGTTGGATCTCCTGGAACAGTAGGTGCGGTTTATCCTTTAACTACCAGCTTCCATAATTCAGGATCTTGAGATATGAAGAAACTTCTCATTCTGTCCTTCCAATACTCAAACCTGTCTCCATCAAACAGTGGTGGCCTGTTGATGTTGCCTCCAAAATCATCTTTGGATTCTGCCATGTTGTTGACCCCTTGGACCTTTCCTCAAACACTAGTTAATTACTCAGCCTTAAGACCGAGCTCTGATACCAATTGAGGGTGCAAACACGAGAAGGGGGGGTTGAATTGTGTTTGACTAACTTGATTACTTTTTCTGTTTTTGCAGTTTTATAACAAAACCCGATGTATGAATAAAACAGAGTTAGTAGCGGATATAAAGTAAATATAAAACTCAGAATTTTATATTGGTTCACCATTAACTAGGCTACGTCTAGTCTCTTCACTTTAAAGGATTTCACTAATTCAAAAACCTTGAATTACAACAATACCACTGACCCTCCAAGTCAGTCTTCTCAAACAGTCTAACAATCCTAGACTTTTGAGGAATACAACACCTTGACTTCTCAAGTCAAGTCTTCTCCTACCAATCTGACAACCCCAGATTGTAGAAGGAATTACAACGCCTTGAATCTAATTGCTAAGTAATCTGCTACCCCTTCTGCCTCCCTCAAATTGTAGACTCTACTTCATCAACTTAGATCTAACACAAGGGAAAGAAAAACACGAGTGCTTGCTTCTGGAAAGCTGAAACTCACACTTAACCTCACTGAAAACTCGAGTGTTTGCTTCTGGAAATGTATGACTCTTTTGTGATTTTTCGATACTAAGTCTTATGCCTTGAGCCTCCTTTTATAGATGAAGAATTAGCTTCCAAGATTAAATTCAAGCTGTATCTTGCCAGATACTCTTGCAAAAATAACTTGGCCAATCGGGTTTTATTTAAATAAAAAACATATCTTTTTAGCTCCAGATATGCATTCGAAAATAACTCTGGCCAATCCTGTTCTTAATTAATTTTGGATCAAATCTTTCTTCCCGCCAATAGCTTCTGAATTCCCATACGACTTCAATTTATTTTTGTATCAAATCCTTTTAATACTTTGATCAAATTTAATCAACTCTCCATTGATTATCATCATGATTAAATTTGGACCGTTTGATCTTCTGCTCTCGTCCACATCTGGACCATACAATCTGATCTGTTGTGATCCTCTAATCTCGGCCAACCCTGGACCACACTTTCTGATCATCTGATCTCGACCACTCTAGACTTGCAATCTAATCTGCTGTGATCCTCTGATCTCGGCCAATACTGGACAACACGTTCCGATCTTCTGATCTCGGCCAACACTAGGCCATATGGTATGATCTTCTGATCTCGGCCAACACTAGGCCATATGCTTAAAACTAGACTATTGATCTGAACATCTTCCCTCTGATCTGGACCAATTCTAAACTGGGTCTGGATTGAACTGAAATTAAATATGGACATATGATATTTTAATCTGGACAGTTACCTTCTGATTTGGATCGAGTCTGGATTAAATCTGGATAATCATTTCTTCTTGTCTGGACTTAGTTTCATACTTTGAACCATGCTATCTTCTGGTCTGGGCCAAATCTGGACCAAGTCACTTGTTTGGACCAATTATCTAAAGCTCTGATAAAGTCTGGATCAAGTCTGGACTGATTATCATTTCACTGCCAAGCTATCTTCTGGTCAGAATAAATTCTAGACCAAGTCTGACTTATGAATCCTTCTTGTCTGGAACAAGTCTCCCTCTGGCAGGCTTCCTTCTGGTCTGGTCCAGGTCTCCTTTCTGGACTATGCTTCCTTCTGATCTCAGCCAGGAAAGATATCCTCTGATGGTGTTTTGACATCCTGGTGTATCCTTTGGTGTTTTCAGGATGCATCGTCTGGTACCTTCAAGATGCATTTTTTGGTATCTTCTTGAGGTGTGTCATCTAGTCTGATTTTACCCTCTTGTAATTCATTTTCTGCCTCTAGTGTCTTCATCTTTTGCCTTTGGAAATTTCATCTTCTGGTGGCATTTAATATAATAATTCAAAGTACAAAATAAGATTACATGGAGTGCTTTTGTTAACATCAAAATCCTAAGTACTTAGAACCAACTTGGTTCCAACAATACTAACTCCATAAATCAAAAAAGCATATTTGCTTCTTTCCATACCATTAGCAAGAAAATCTTGAAATACTTCTGGATGCTTATCAGAGTTACATGTGGTATTTTCAATTGATGTTGAACTATGATTACATTTTAAAGTTAGACTTTTAGCCTTAAGTTCAGCAGTATCAATTTGCAAATTTTCATTCTCTATTTTAAATTCGATAATATCAATTTTCAGAGTTTCATTTTCTCTTTTAAATTCAACACCTTGATTCTTTAAAGCATTAACTCTTGCAGTTAGATTTGTATTTTGTTTCCTAGGTGTTTTCAGTTTTAAAGACAATTTGTGATTATTATTTAAAAAATCATTTATAGTAGTAAGTAAATCAGATCGAGTAAACTCATAAAATACCTCAGTTTATTCATCTGTTGATTCACTTCCAGAGTTAGAATATGTGTTGGATCCATAGGCAGAGTTGGTATGATCCATCATAGCCAAATCTGCTTGTTCATCGTTAGAGGATTCATCAGAATCATCCCATGTAGCCATCAAACTCTTCTTCTTGGGTCTGGAATCTTTCCTCTAGTGTTTCCCTTTCTCCATATTTGAACATTCTGACTTCATATATCGAGGTTCATTGCATCCATAGCAGATGATGTTTTTCTTGTCATATTGATCATCCTTTCCTCTACTGGATTGCTTGGAATATCTTTCGGGAAATTTCTTCTTTCTGTTGTGCCACATCTTCTGAAATTTTTCAGGATATGAAAGCAATCTCCTTTTCCTCTAAGTTCAGATTCTAATCATCTGAATCACTGTCCTCTGATTTTGATTATGCCTTTAGAACCATCTTTTGCTTGGATTTCAAGGCCACATATTCTTGTTCTCAATTTCATGTTCTCATCTTCTTCAAGCCCAATTTCATGTGATCTGAGAGAGCTGATTAATTCTTCCAGCTTGGGAGTATTCATATTCTTTGCTTCCTATATGTCAGTGATCTTTGGTCTCCACTTGCTTTTAAAACTCCTAAGGATTTTCTTCACAAGATCAAAAGTAGTATAACTCTTCTCAAGTACCTTTAATCCTGAGACCAGGGTCTGGAATCTGGAACTCATTATTTCATTGACTTCATCATCTTCCATCTTGAAAAACTCATACTTTTTTACTATGAGGTTGGCCTTTGCTTCTTGAACTTGCTTGCTTCCTTCATAGGTCATAAGTACTCTTTGTTGTATCCTTGTTGGTTCACTTGTCAAACTCCTTGAAGGTGATTGCATTTATCATGAATGTTCTGGACTTATGTGTTTAACCAAGTTGATTTTACACTTAGTATTTTGATGATAATAAAGATATTTTATGAGAACAATATATTCGACTTCAAAGAGTATGAAAGAAGATTTCTGTTTTTGAAGAAAATCTAAAATAAGATTTGATTCAGATTTATCAAATTATTTATGCTTTCACTGTTTGTTGCCTCTGAATCCGATTGCTTCTTATCTAAGTAATTCATAAAAACCAGCCAGCCTTAATCAAATTAGAAAAAAGTTATGGCAAACACAAGTCAATTCCCCTTCTCGTGTTTGCATTCTTCAGATTGATTCTATTTGAATTTTGTTCAAATTGAGTTTGTAAATTCGTCAGATTGATTTCGTTCATATTTTGTTGTAGATAAATCTTGATCAAATCTCCTATCAATCTTCTTCAATTCTTGACCAAATCTTCTTCATATCTTGACCATATCTTCTTCAATTATAAATTTGAATCAAATCTTATTTTAGATTTTCTTCAATTATAAATCTGAATCAAAAGTTTCCATTTTCTTCAATTTATAAATCTGAATAAATCTTATTTTATATTTTCTTCAAAAACACGAATCATCTTTCATACTCTTTGAAGTCTAATATATTGTTCTCATAAAATACTTTTATCGTCATCAAAACTCTAAATATAAAACCAACTTGGTTCCAACAATAATTGAAGAAAATATATGACCAAGTTGAAAAAAGACATGGTCAATATTAGAAGAAGATTTGATCAAGATTTATCTACAACAAAATATGAATAGAATCAATCTGAAGAATTTACAAACTCAATCTGAACAAAATACAGACAAAATCAATCTAAAGGATTTATAAACTCAATCTGAACAAAATACGAATAGAATCAATCTGAAGAATTTACATACTCAATCTGAACAAAATATGAATAAAATCAATCTAGAAGAACTGCTCATAATGGACTCTGAAATAAAAAAATTGGCTAAACAACATATTATCAAAAAGCATCTTGTCAGAATTATTTTTGAATAAGATCATTGTTGACCAAGCTAGGAATGAAGATACAATTCCGAATTAAACAAGGACTAAATTGAAGCCTTAAATTTTACTATAAATAAATACTCAAGGCTGAAGAAGAAGACTTGGCTTGTAGTACCTAGTACCTAGACCAAATAAGAACATTATTTGAACCAAGTGGGTTTTCATAAACAAGCTAAACGAAAAAGGCGAATGGTCAGAAACAAGGCAAGACTTGTCGCATAACGCTACAATCAACAATAGGACATTGATTACACTCAGACATTTGCTCTAGTGGCCAGGTTAGAAGCTATGTTAAACAACCCCCAGGTTTTGAAAGTTTTGAATTTCCAAACTATGTTTTTAAACTTAGGAAATCTATGTATCAACTAAAACAAGCACCAACGGCATGGTATGATAAACTTAATAATTTCTTGCTTAAAAATAACTTTGAAAGAGGACAGGTATATAATACACTTTTTAGAATATCAATAGCAGATGACATTCGTATTATTCAAATTTATGTTGCTGACATTATTTTTGGATCTACTAATGACACTTTTTGCCAAGTATTTTCTAAATTGATGCAGATTGAATTTCAAATGGGTATGATGGGAGAACTTAAGTTCTTCTTAAGGATACAAATTCAACAAAGTAAAAACGGTATATACACTTATCAAACTAAATATACAAAAGAGCTTCTCAAGAAGTTTAAGATGAGTGATTGCAAACCTATGGCTACACCAATGCACCCTACCTGTTCACTTGAAAAAGATGTTTCAGGCCAAAAATTTGATTAGAACCTATAGAGGAATGATAGGATCCTACTCTACCTTACCGCTTCCAAACCTGACATCATGTTTCGTGTGTGTATGTGTATGTGCAAGATTTCAACCTGACCCTAGGGAATTAATTTTAACTATTGTGAAGAGAATCCTTAGATACCTAAAAGGCACTACCAACATAACTTGTTCTACAAGAAATCTTATGAGTACAAACTAAGTGGGTATTGTGATTCTGATTATGCTGGAGATAAACTTGAGAGGAAAAGCACAAGCCGAAACTACACATTTTTAGGTGAAAACTTAATCTCTTAGTCATGTAAGAGACAAAGAACAATTGTCATGTCAACAGTAGAAGTTGAGTATATTTTAGCAACTGGCTGTAGATCTAAACTACTTTGGGCGAAACATCAATTAGAAGACTACAAAATCCTAAAAACCAACATTCCCATTTATTGTGACAACATTTCTGCCATTTGCCTAATCAAAAACCCTATACTTCATTCTAGAGCTAAACACAAAAATCAAACACCATAAGTTGAAATTGAGGGTATAGAGGTCAAGGGGGATGCATATAGGTCCAATTTGATTGATGAAAGTTCAATGTTGAAGAAGTCACAAAGTGAGCTGTTGAAAGAAGGAGAGAAGCCTCAAATCATTACTCCTTATGTGAAGTTACCATATCCTCAAGTTTAGAAGAAGAAAGGAAATGATGAACAATTTACTAAGTTCATGGAGATTTTCTCTCGTTGCATATAAATATTCTTTTTTCTATGGCGTTGAAGAAAATGCCTATTTATGCTAAATTTATGAAGGAATTGTTGACTAAAACAAAGAAATTCAAGGAAGAAGAAAGAATTGCCTTGATTGAGGAGTGTGATGCTATCATTTCGAGCAAACTTCCCCCAAAGTTAAAAGATCCAGGTAGTTTTATTATCCCTTGTACTATTGGTAAACAAATTATCGGGAAAAAATTTGTGATTAAGGTGCTAGCATAAATCTAATGCCTTTATCAATGATGCAGAAGCTAGAAGGTGGGGAGTGTAAACCTCTATCAACCATGCTTATGGTATTTTAGAGGATGTGTTGGTGAGAGGGGATAGTTGTTTGTATCCAGTTGACTTTGTTATCCTTAACATAGATGAAGATGATGAACTACCACTCATACTTAGAAGACCATTCTTAGCAACCGATAGAGCTTTAAGTGATGTTGAACAAGGTAAACTCATGTTGAGGTTTCAAGAAGAGAAAGTGACCTTTAATGTGTTTGAAGCTATGTGTCATCCTAATGATGAAGGGAAGCGTTTTAGAGTCAACATTATTGAAGATTCGATTGAAAAAAATTTCCGATATAATTCTCCTTCTCTTCCACTTGATAAAGTGATAGTTAGTGCCATAACTAAAATGGAAGAGAGTTTTGAAGAAGATGATGATGATTGTGTGTTATAGTTGAATGTATTTGAGGAATTACGAGTTCAGCAGAAAAAATAAGAGTTGGATATGGAAGTCGTTGAAGAGAAGAAAGCACTTGAGTTGTAAAATTTACCCCCACATTTAAAGTATGTGTTTCTTGATGAGGACTCTTTCAATCCAGCAATAATTGGCAATTCTTTGACCAAATTGGAAGAGGAGAAACTTTTGAGGGTGTTGGAGAAGAATATGTCAGCTATTGGGAGGACCATTACGAATTTGAAGGGTCTAAGTCTAGCTTTTTGTATGCACAAAATTAAGTTGGAAGAAGAGTTCAAGCCAGTTGTTCAACCTCAAAGAGGTTACTGCCATGAATAGAGATGTAAAAAAAAGGTGAAGAAATTGTAAGATGCTTGAATGATTTATACTATATCTGACAGTTCTTGGGTGAGTCTTATGGATGTAGCTCCTAAGAAATGAGGCATAATAATAGTGAGAAACGAGAAAAATGAGTTGATCCCCCCTCGCACAATTATTGGATGGCACATATGTATAGATTACCATAGGCAAAATCAAGCAACCAGAAAAGATCACTTTCCTTTACCTTTCATGGACCAAATGTTGGAGAGGTTAGCAAGTTAAGCATATTACTATTTTCTTGACGGGTACTACGGATACAATCACATAACTACTGACCCACATGACAAGGAGAAGACGATCTTTACTTGTCCTTTTGAAGTATTTGCATATCAAAGGAAGCCATTTGGTCTATGCAATGCCCCATTGACTTTCCAAAGAAGCATGTTATCTATATTCTCTGACATGATGGAGAACTGTATTGAGGTATTCACGGATCATTTTACTATTTTTGGTTCAAACTATGATGCTTGCTTATTCAACCTTAAGGCCGTTATGAAAAGATGTATTGACACCAATCTTATTTTAAACGAGGAAAAATTCCACTTTATGGTTAAAGAAGGCACAGTCCTTCGTCATAAAATTTATTCAAAAGGCATTAAGGTTGATCATTGAAATGATAGAAAAATTTCCTCCGCCTATTAATGTGAAAGGAGTGAGAAGTTTTTTAGAGCATGTTGGTGTTTTTCGGCGCTTTATAAAGACTTATCAAAGATTGCGAAGCCTTTTTACAACCTTCTTGTCAAAGTATTTGAGTTTAATTTTCATAATGAATGTTTGAATTCTTTTAATATTTTGAAAAGTAAACTTGTCTATGCTCCTATTATAATTGCACCCAATTGGGAATAACCGTTTGAACTCATATGTGATGCTAGCAATTATTTGTTGGTGTTGTGTTTGGATAGAGATCTGACAAATTTTTCCATGCAATTTATTATGCTAGCAAGGTTTTGAATAAAAATCAAGTTAATTATGTTGAGAAAAAATCTCTTTTAAATATTTTAATGATAACAAAATTATCTCATAGATTATGATTATGCCTGTAATCTAGTATGTGCTTTTGAGTGGTTTTTATAAGAAAGAAACATGTCCATTCTCACAATGATCCAAAAAGGAAAAGAGCTAAGTCAAAGTAAACACAACCTCCAAGCAAGAGGACAAACCAATAGAGGTCAAAGCCTTAAAGCTCCAATCAAGAAGATGAACATATACTACAGCAAAAATTGACTCTATGACCAAGTCAAGGAAGATGATTCTGTATATAAAGACAAATAAATAACAAAAGCAAAGAATAAAAAAGAAATCATCAGAAGAGGATCAATGAAATAGGAAAAACATAATAAACTTATGGGTCCATTCATCCTCCTAGAAGGATATAACCAATTGTACTTTTTCAGGTAAAAGCATTGCCTTTTACACAGAACACAAGATTGTACTGTTCTTGGAAAAGAAAAAGTCAAAAGTACAAGTCTTATCTCAAAAGAAAAGATCAACCTCCAAGGACAATCCTTGAAACTCATCTTCCTACATGCAAAGCAGTACAAGGAAAAGCTGAATGGCATTTTAGTAATTCAAATCAAATATCATGATTGTTAAACTTTTATCCAATGGTCATAAGGCACTTTTTTCTTGAGAAAGAAGACTCATCACCTCTATAAAAGGAAAGGAACTCTTCATCATTCAATACACGTTCACTCATATAAAAGAAAAGATCTCACAACTAAGAAGAGCAACATCATCCTCTCTTAGAACTTTCTATTGTTTTAAACTATATCTCTGAGTCCATCCTCTTAGAAACTTCAGCAATAGAGAACATCATCATATCATTTAAATCACTCATATTGTATATTCCAAGTTAGTGTTAACTTGGTAATAGTTGTAATCCAAGAAGATAATATCAAGTTGGTTTTACACTTAAAGTTTTGATGTTAACAAAATTATTTTATGAGATATTTAACTTTGAAGAAGGCTGTCACCAGAAGATGTCACCCGAAGATGCCACCAGAGGATGTCACCAGAGGATACCTCTAGAGGATGCCACCAGAGGATACCACCAGAGGATGCCACAAGAAGATATCACCAGAGGATACCACTAGAGGATGTCACCAGAGGATACCTCCAAAGGATGCCACTAGAGGATATAACCAAAGGATCCCACCAGAGGATATCATCATAGACAAAACTTAGAGGATATCATTAGAGACAAAAATCAGAGGATAACATTAGAGGCAAAAATCAGAGGATCTCATTGGAGGAAAAAATCAGAGGATATCATCAGAAGCAAAAATCATAGGATATCATCAGAGGCAAAAATCAGAGGATATCATCAAAGGAAAAAATCAGAGGATATCATCAGAGGCAAAAATCAGAGGATATCATCAGAGTCAAAAATCAGAGGATATCATCAGAAGCAAAAATCAAAGGATATCATCAGAGGCAAAAATCAAAGGATATCATCACAGAAAAAAATTAGAGGATACCTTCAGAGGCAGAAATTAAAGGACATCATCAGAGGATATCAGAGTATGAAAGAAGACTGGTCAAGATTCGTAGAAGATTTGATTCAAATTCGAAGAAGACTTGACTCAAATTTGAAGAAGATGTGATCAAAGTTTGAAGAAGATTTAATTTAAATCAGAAGAAGATTTGGTTCAAATTTAAAAAGGAACATAATCAAGTTGAATAATTTACAAAAGAAATCTGAACAAAATACAATTCGAAATTAAACTTGGACCAAGTAAAAGCCCAAATCTCAACTATAAATAGAGACTCCAAGCTGAAGAAGAAGTCATCGAAAAATAGAAGAACTCAAGCTTAAAATCCAAATTCATCTTAGAGTTTAAAGAAAGAAACACTTGTGCGAAAGAGAAATATTTTCTAAGTGTTCTTTTCTTAGAGTGTGGGTAGTCATTGTAATAATCAGCCTTCCAGAAGCAACTACTCAAGAGAATCATTGTTATAATCAGCTTTCCAGAAGCAACTACTCAAGTTCCAAACCTTTGTATCCAACCCGATAGTGGTGTAAGTTCCTTCTTCAATCTGGGGTTGTTAGATTATTAGGAGAAGACATGAGTTGTAGGGTCAAGGTGGTGTAAGTTCCTTCTTCAATCAGGGGTTGTCAGATTGGTAGGAGAAGACTTGGCTTGTAAGGTCAAGGTGGTGTAAGTTCCTTCTTCAATCTGGGGTTGTCAGATTGGTAGGAGAAGACTTGGCTTGTAGGGTCAAGGTGTTGTTGTTCCTCAAAAGTCTGGGGCTGTCAGGCTGTTTGGGAAGACTGGCTTGGAGGGTCAAGTGCTGTGTAATTCAAAGTGTTTGAATTAGTGGATTAAAGCCTTCTAAATGAAGGGACTAGATGTATCCATGTTAATGGTGAACTAGGATAAATCTATGTGTCCAAATACTTATGTTGTTATTATCTGCTGCTTCCAAATCTGATTGCATCGTCTTCAAGTAATTTATATCAACGTTCATCAAATCAGCAAAAAGTTTTCGACTTTGGCAAACACAATTCAATCACCCCTTCTCGTGTTTGCACCTTCAGGTAATAGTTGTAATCCAATAAGATAATATTGTGCAAGCTGGTGAGGCTAAAGAATATACACAGAGAAAAAAAGTCCTAGTGAAGGACAAGGCATTTTTGAACATTAGTGAAACTCACAAGTTTGTGAAGAACTAGACGTAACCCATTTTAGATGAACCAGTATAAATTTGTGTGTCTTGTTTTCTACTTTACTCATTTCACTTCTTGATTTATCACTTATACTTTTCGCTAATCATCCTTTCATAGAGGATACGTTCTAAACAGATTTCTTAGAAAAATTTTAAAATACTAATATCCATATTCAACCCCCTTCTAGTGATATTTTAGTCACTTCAAGTTATGCAATCACAGAAAAAGAATTGCTAGTCAAAGTCTTTGCTCTGAAAAAGTTTATATCTTATTTGAATGGATCCAAAATAACTATGTTCATTAACCATGCAACGAGTAAATATCTGTTAACCAAAGGAGAGTCAAAACCTCGACTACTAAGATGGATTTTTCTTTTAGAGAAGTTCGACCTCAAGATTAAAGATAAGAAATGGGTCAAGAACACGGTGGCAGATCATTTGTCAAGTTTGGAAATATGCTATTATAGGGAAATATAATAATGTGATGGTAGAATTCCCAAATGAGAACCTATTATTTGTCAGCACAACCCATTGGTTTGCTGACATGGCTAATTTTAAAAATGAGAAACATAGTACCTAAAGGATACACTTGGGAGCAGAAGAAAAAATTCTTCAAGGAGGCTAACCATTTTCTTTGGGATGACCCATTTTTGTTCAAATTAAGTCCTAATGGGTTGGTAAGAAGGTGTATGGCAAGTGAGCAAACGAACCAGATTTTCATAATTTACCATATGGAGGACATCATAGTTGTGAACACACAACAATTGGATTTTTCTGGGCTACATTGCTCAAGGATTGTTTGGAGTTTCTGAAAATGTGTCACAACTGTCAACGAATAGGTAGTATTTCTAAGAAAAAAGAGATGCCCCTTAATGAAATTATTGAGGTTGAATCGTTTGACTGTTGGGGCATTGATTTCATGGGACCATTGCCTTCATCTTATTCTAATCCTTAAATTTTGGTCCGTGTGGAATGTGACTAAATGGGTTGAAGCAGAAGCATCAATAGCTAATGATTCCCAAACTATGATTAATATTCTTAACAAATATGATTTTGCTTGATTCGAAGTACCGAGGATTTTGATCAATGATTGGGGGTCGCACTTTTGCAAAAAAATATTTATAGAAAAGGTGTTGTCAAAGTACAATGTTAAGCATAAAGTGGTTACACCTTATCACCCTAAAAAATCCAACCAAGTTGAAGTGTCTAATATACAGTTAAAAATAATTTTAGAAAAAACTATTAGTTTTTCTAAAATGGTTGGTCGAAAAAGTCAGATGATGCGTTATGGGCATATCGTACTGCTTTTAAGACCCATTTGGGATTCTCTCCTTATCAACTAGTATATGGAAAGGCTTGTACTTTACTAGTTGAAATAGAGCAAAAAGCATTATAGGCTATTAAATTTTTGAATTTTGAGTCTAAGTTGACAAGAGAAAAAAGACTCTTGAAATTGAATGAGTTGGAGGAAATACGACTGATGGCTTATGAGAATGCAGTGATTTACAAGCAAAGGAAGAAAGGCATATCACGAAAAAATTTGGTTAAGAGAGAATTTCAATCGGGGAAACATGTATTGCTTTTTAATTCATAGCTAAAACTATTTCCAAGAAAGCTGAAATCAAAGTGGTCAAGTCCCTTTATGATAAAAGAAGTTTCACCGCATGGAGCAATTGAACTAGTAGTGTCTGATTCAAAAAGATCATTTAAAGTGATCCGACAAAGACTGAAAGCTTATTTTAGAGGAGATATTCCAAGCTTATTAAAATTTACTAAAAATAGCAAGGTTCACCTTTAGACCAAGCTTATATTAGATAATCCTATTAAATTACTTTTTAACTTTTTGTCAAAAAGAAAGTTATGATTATTTGATTTTATATAATATTTATGATTTATTATTAAAAAAATGTATTTGGCCCCTCGTTAGTTAGATCTGTGGGTCTTCCCCTAATGTGTGGCACAAGGGGTTGAGAGTGATCCAAATGATGGTAAACTAACTCCTCACAAATCTATCAACATGAGATGGTTTGAGAGTGACCGTAAGAAGATTGATGAGGCTATTGTTGTTGGACCCTCTCAGCAGCAAATACCAAAGTAGCAACCTCAACCCCAGCCACCTCAGCAATACCCACCGTTTGAGATGCGAGATGAGCGAAATGATGAGCACATATTTCGAATGATGATTTTATGCAATATGCACGACTGATACTCATCTGGATTACGTTAGTGTGCCTAATTTCTATCAGCACAACTATGGCATTCCTCCCCCACTTCAGTTGCATCCAAGCCTTACCAACCTTTTCCAACTCAGCCTACTTCAAACCCCCAACACCAGAAGTTCTTCCCCACTCATCCTAACCAAGGCGGAGCTTCGGGGTCGGGCAATGATTTATCTGATTTCTTGGGAATGGACTTAAACTTTGATTTTCACCCATTTCAAGAATGAGGTAGAGAGACCTTTGTTTTAGTTGAAGTTCATTATTTTTATTTTATTTTGTTTTCAATTTTTAGTTGTAGTTTTTAATTGTTTTGTCATTTTAGTTTAAATTTTATTCTAATTTTGTTTTATTTTTAGCAATTTCAATTTGTAATGTTTTTCAAAATGGAATTAATTATGAGTCTGTCTCCTCAAAGTTGATTTGTTTTTGTTGCCTATCTTTTAATATTTTCCTGGACATTTGTTCACATAACTCTGTTAAAGGTACTTATTGTTTCATAAATAACAGTGTCAGCTAGAAGCATGGATTGTCTAAGATCATCAATATCTGACTATATAGTTGACAATTTATTTGACATGATACCTGAAGATTTTTAGATTGTGACATTTGAAAATGTTCATTTTTTCTGAACTTTCATTTTTTTCTCTGCGTTGTGTTACTTGTAAATTGTGCATAGACTGACGCAATTTTTTGTTACGTATTGAGCTTTTTTTTCCTACCATGTACTAAATATTATTCTTTGCTAGCCCTTTTAAGTTTGAATCTCTTTATTTGTTTTACTTAGCCTTATTACAAGTAAAATAGCCAAAATAATTTTTATCCTAAACCTTACTTGGAGTTAGGTAGGATATGAATTTTTATGACTTGCAAATTTTAAAGTTTGGGGTTGCTCATGAAATAGCAACATCTTAAGTTTGGGGTGGAGTACAAGGGAAATAAAAGTTGAAAAGAAAAAAAAAGAATAGTAAATAAAAAAGTGTCACTTTGCTAAGTAGTAATTAAGTGATCCTCAAAAGGTAAAATGATGCAGTATTTCACTAAGTAATAATTGGGTGATCCTCAAAACATCATTCATTTCAAAAGATGTAGTACCAAAAAAAAATTTGTTTCTACTCTCTTGTACTATATTGGTTGATAAGTTGTCAAAGTCATGGTGAGAAATCACAATGATTAGTAGGTATGCTTAAATCCAAGTTGTAAGCCCACTATCCCATATAACCCACTTGTACATTGGCCTTATTACAACCTTAAAAGACCTTTGATATTGTATGTAAAATTTGTATGGTGAACCTGTTTAAAACATCTTCAAGCATATGATAGTTTGTGCATGTATCAAAATATAAGTGATTAACACAATACCATGAAATACTTGAGAGAAATTTGGAGAGTTGTGTGTAGAGGAAATTAAATTTGAAAGGTATATATTGGATGAATTGTCTGAATTTCAGTAAGATATTCAAGTTTCCTTTTGTAGATAGGGATGATTCATTGCATGATATTTGTGTACTAACACAATGGTTATTTTGAAAAGTGAAATTAAAATAGTGGAGAATGTTGTGAACTTGTTGGATAATGAAATTGATTTTTGAAAAGCCTTGTTCCTTGTGGAGAAGCACCAAACTAAGTTTGGAGTTGTGATGAGTCTTCATCAATTCTTGTTTTTTAGCACCTTGTTAACAACTTTTGTTTTAAATATCATTCATTCTAGTTAGTTTTATAGTTAATTACATAAAAAAAGGAATTTGAATTGTCTTGGATTATTCAAATGTTCTATTACTAACCCTTTCTAACTAGACAAATTCTCAGAGTATTCTCTTTTTGTTTTGATGTTACAGGTCAATTACATTGAGGAACAAACAATTGTGAAGTTACAAACGATAATGCTGACACAAGGTGGTCTTACGGTGCACAATTGCCTCTTGTTGGAATTTGGAGCGCAATAGGGAGGAGCAGGGGCGCATTGCACCAATCACTACGCTGCAGTGTACATTCTGGCACAACTCACTTCCACTTAGCGCAATAGGGGAGTCTTTCATTACATTACGTAGTGTGTTGCGCTTGATTTTGATGCAGCACATTGCGTAGTTTATGATACCAATATATATTTTGGTTTAGCGCATTGTGCCCAAACTCAGTGCAATGCACTGGTACATATTCCATACCATTACTTAAGTCAAAAATCAAAATTTTAAGAGGGATCAGATTTTTGGATGCAAAAAAGGAGGAAACTACACTTTAGAAAAGACGTAACGCAACCTTTATGTATAATTTTCTTCTTTCTATGCATCTTTTATCAAAACTATATGAGTAGCTAATTTACTCATTGATTAGGGATTAGATAGATTTTCTAGAATCTACGTAGTTTTGGTTTTCGTATGCTATTTATTTTATTACAATGTATTTGTCTATTCATATATTTTTGTTCTTGATGCTTTTATATGCTTGATTGCCATAGAATTGAATCTAAGCATTATTTCATTATTGGAAAATAGGCTATAAAAACTAGAACCAAAATATATAATCATGTTTCAATGTTGTTATAGGAATATAAAGTCTTAACACATGTATAATAAATTAAAGTTTGTATACGCTTTGAGTAACAAGTCTGGTCACCTAAGGAATTAGGGTTCATTGTTATAAAAAAGTGATTTTGAATCAACGAATTGGTCTTAGTCTAACTGGTAAATTTGATGTTATCAAATAGGTTAGATTGTTAAAACAGCAAATCAATAATTACACAATGAAAAAAAGATGATTCGAATTCTCTAATTGTTTTTCTCATAATCTTTATCTTCTTAATTCTAATTCGTTTTTACTCAAACAACCAAATTTTAAACCATGTTTGTTACTTAATTATTTACCTCTTTGTTACGTTACTAAATTACTAATAATCCATATGGAGACGATTTCTACTTATCACTTTAGTACTTGAATGATTTGGTACATTTACCAAGGAGTTGTCAGTAGCCCTCTAAATGTCGGGAGCTACCATACAACACATGTTTACTTCGATCGTCGCGTATATGTGTCTGGTGTTAAGTTGAGGGAATTTATGAGCACAAGACCAATTTGAATTGGTCGTCCACTTGCGTGGTTGCATAGTATCAAGTCTCCTAACCAAGTATTTTAGAGTTAGAATGGTATAAAAGATAGAGAAGAAGTTTACAGTATAGGAGCATACATAACATTATGTTGATTTGTGATTGTCTCATTTTGATGATGTGAATGATTATGTTATTCTCTCTTGATGATTCTTATTATTGTGTTTTAATTGATACAATATTTACTTGATGTTCTACGTATTCTTTTCACTTGTTTAATACTATTACATATTTTTTATGCTCACGCCATTTGTTGTTTGTGTGTGCGCATTTGCAAAAACGCAGTTATTATAGGTGATCAGTTGATGATCTGTGCTCTAATAGGTGATATCGGGTGAGAGCCATTTATTGTATTTTATGGAGTCTTAAGTTGAAATTCTATTTTGTAAAATTATTGGCAATCAAGTATTACATTGTTACTTTTTTTTAAGATGAAAATCGATCATCCTTAAGTTTTTTTACGATCTAATGTACATGAATGATAAATCTTGGTTGCTTTAATTCTAAGATATTTTTAAGCATATATGTTTGGTCTGTGTAAGTTCACTTTTTTTTTATTATTATTTTCGTCCCTTCTACGTTTGTCATCTCAGCTTTTTTTAACAGTCACTAACAATAAGGATAATTTAAAATCAAAATTGAACTTGCAAAATTAAATTTAAAATAAAAATAATGATAGAGACAAAAAAACAAAAAAGCGCTAACTTGTAAGGATCAAATATATATTTCGAATTAAATATAAATTTTAACTTATCCCTTGAATGAATTATCTTTATCCTAACCATTTGAATGTTACAATTTTGCTAATCATCTTAAATAGTGTATTGCAAGGTTTTTCTTATCAACCTTTCAAAATAGAATGGCAACCCGCACCAGTCATCTTCTTTTTACCTTTACACTTATGTACATTATTTCAATCATGGTCGCAGGTAAAAAAAACTAGTTCTATAAGTCAACTTTGTTATGTTTTCAATGAATAAAGAGTTGCGATTGTAAAATATGAGTTCTATTTTAAAAGCATATTTTGTAATTTAAATTTTAGAATTCTTGTTTTTATGAAAATATATGTAATATATTTGAAATGTCAAAAATTTATGTAAAATATATGATAAAACATCTAATGGTATTTTATTGATTGTAGATGAAGCAACACATTTGACAAAATTAGAAAATTGCTTTGTTATGGGATCATGCCGGATATATTAGATTTGTGTGTCAATTATTGTGAAGTGAAAAAAGGACTTCCCTAGAGGTGAAATAGTATACCAAACACAGGAATATGTTGTTGAAAAACAAATGCTAAATAAATTTATGTTTGATAGTTGTACTTTCACAATAAGTTTGTACATGCATGTCCACAAATACATTATTTAAGCTTTTCATTAAAATTTTGAAATAACAATGTTGTATTTTCTAATTTAAATAATCTTATTTTGAGTTCTTATTAAAAATGAAATTATATATCTAATTATAATATTTATGAAATAATTAACAATTATAAATAGGACATTATAATGTTGTTTGATAAAAAAAATTAGTCTCCTATTAAGTATTAACTAAATACAATAAAATATAACTATATATTTATCATCTAAAAGAACGTAGAGAGTGCGAGAGTGAAAACATTAAAAGATAATAATAAAGTTTACTACTTCAAGTAAATATATCAATATGATTTTATTTAACATCATATTTATCATTTTTTTAAGGAATA
Organism: Cicer cuneatum; assembly: GCA_037974295.1. Classification (NCBI taxonomy): domain Eukaryota; kingdom Viridiplantae; phylum Streptophyta; class Magnoliopsida; order Fabales; family Fabaceae; genus Cicer; species Cicer cuneatum. The sequence goes on along the minus strand of JBBPBO010001984.1, from coordinate 49,330,780 downwards.
TTTATCATTACAAATAAAACTAAAGTATTCAACTAATTAATTTTAAAGTATTTGCTTTGAATTAGAAATTAGCAAATTCTTATGATCCAAGTAATAATAAAATCATTTTAATTTTGTACAATATTTTGATTTCTAAATTAAAATTTATGTATTTTAGATTTTATTTCTGGTGATCATTTTTATTCTCATTGTATCAATAACATATATTTTGTTCCTAGGTTCTATGTACTAACTTTAATTTCTTAGACACATCTTAAAGTTTTATATTCTTATAACAATATTGAAAATGAGCATATATTTTGATTGAGGTGATTATAACCTATTTCTCAATAACGAAATAATTCTTATGTTCAATTATATGGTGATCAAACACAGAAAAACATTAACAGCTAAAATATATAAGCAATCAAACTCATTTTAATTGCATAAATAGCATAGGACAACCAAAATTACATAGATTCAAAGAGGTTCATCTAATCTTTAATCAATGGAAAGATTAGTTCATGATTAAGAACATAGTAATAATAAAGTAGATGAATTTACACACAAAAATGGAATGAATCTTCACTTCTTGCTTTCAAGAGTGAAATCTTCAAGTTAGGTCTCCAATAAGGATGACAACATAATCCGCACTCACTAGTACCCACCCGAACCCATCTTGATTTGAATGGGGAAAGTCCGCTCTGATAAAGTGCGAGTGCGGATTTACCCCGAAATTAAAATTTGGGGTGAGGAAGGGTTTCTGAGTGTTGATATCAACCTCGCACCCGAACCGACTCTGCTAGTAATATTATTGTAATTTTTCAATTTTATATACATGTACATATTCAATATACTTAATATTTTTTTAAATATTAAAAATTATAATCTCATCTCTATAAAAAAAATTTAATTTTATTATTGTCTAATAATAATTTTTATTATGTTAACTATAATAGATATGATTTTTTTATCATGTTAATTTTTAATATATGAATGGGTGTGGGCGGGGAAACCCAAACCCCGTTGCAGGCAGGGATGGGGGCCTAAATTTCACACCTGCTAAAAAATGGAGGTGGGTGCGGCTTTCCCCGCTTAGTCAGGTGCGGGGGTGGGGGAGGCAAAACCCGCCCCACCTTGCCCTGTTGCCATGCCTAGTCTTCGAGATGTGCACAATATGATCTCCAATGCCACCTAAGTCAAAATCCTTACACAATATGAGTTTTTAGCTTAAATAGGGCTCTAAGACACATGCTAGCACATTGCTACGATTCTAGGCGCATTGCACTGCTCTGGACAAAAAATTATGGCATCCAATGCATTGTAGTGCTTGACTAGTTGCAATACACTACCCTTGACGCAATGGTTTGGCACAATGCTTTGCTCCTAAGCGTAATGCTTTGCAGTGTTAAATAAACACATTTGTTCTTCTAAAATTATTCTTCCTCTGATTTGATTTGCTTTTTTCACCCTTTTACAATCCAAATTGGATTTTGGTTACTTCATTAAAGTTATATCTACGGATTTTCTCTTTCATTTTCAACTAATTTACTTAATTTAGACATCTACAACTCCATATATGATTAAAATACTACACAAAGGTCATGTTTTTTCACCAAAATTCAACACTACACTAAACCAATGAAACAAAATTCAAACTACAAAAAATAATTGGTTAATCATGAAAATGAAAGCATAAACACCTTATATAATTGAAGGACCATTTATTCAAAATAACTCTAAAATGAACATTAAATGGAAACAAAAAGTTAAACAATTGACTCAAAATGGCTCTAAAAATAATGAGTGATGAAGGTTCATCACAACCTCAAACTTAATATGTTGTTTGTTCTCAAGGAACAACACTTTCAAGGATGGAGATTTTTATTTCAATCACCACCACAAACTTCAATGTCAATCTTGTTGGGGAATTATTAGATAGACTTTTAAAACTGTTTTTAAAATCAGTCACAAGAGAGGAAAATTCCTTAGGTAAGGATCATGTATGCACAAAATTTCATAAGAAGCGTTTATATGTTTACCTATTGAAGTGTCGAGGAGGATACAAATCACCATAATAGAATGTCTCTCTTGAATCTTCCTTAAACTTTGATCACCAACGTGGAAATTATCGACATCTCTACATAGTCCATGCTAGCATCAAACAGAACGTGATGCTAGCCATTCTATGGGGGTAGTGGTATTCTGGATTACTTGGGAAGGTATTTATAGAGATGAGCCACTAAAATCCTAAGACTCATATTTTGGATCCAACCAAAAATAAGTCATAAATGACTATATTTAATTAAACTATTTTAATTAAATATCAACTATTAATTAAATTAAATTAAATTATATTTAATTCAATTAATTATCAACCCTCGTTTATTTAATCAAATAAGATTCAATTAAATAAATTATAAACATGTTAACTTATTCAATCATATTTAATACAATTAACATCTAATTAAATCAAATTTTATTTAATTTAATCATTTGCTCCGCTATTAGTACTTTATGTATGTGACCAATATAGATTCTCATTGAAATGATAACAATATTAAATATTATATAGAGTTTATATAATATAAAATATTAAAAACAAGATTAGCATTTAGCCATGCATCATTGCTACCCAAATCATAAGAAAATCGATGAAACGACTTAAACCTCATTGCAACCACTATTTATTGTGCAGTAATTATCTCTTCGTCTAAATGTCTAATTGAGCGCAAGTCACACTATGTGTCATCCTTGGAACGTCCAATTCTTTATTTATCGATTCTAGAGTACACTCATAAAACCAATTAACCCAATATCACATATTGGTTCATTCTAGCATGACCATGCATTTTAACAGTCTCACTCTATCGAGTGACCTAAGACATAAATTATGTTAAGAGAGACGAAACCTATCTACATCAGTCACTCCCCATCTGAAGGTGCAAAAATGAGAAATGGGTTGAATTGTGTTTCACTAAGTTGATAACTTTTTTATTCTTTGATTAAATTGGTTCAGACTTGACGATCTACTTGGAGTAGAAGCAATAACAAAACTAAAGAGTGCAGGAATAAAGTGAAACAGATAATTTTTCCTAGTTCACCACTAACTTGGCTACATCTAGTCCCTTCACTCAGAAGGATTTAATCTACTAATTCAACAACTTGAATTACAAAGCTCCTGACCCTCCAATCCAGTCTTCTTAAATAGCCTAACAACCCCAAACTTTTGAGGAACACACACCTTGACTCTACCAGCCAAATCGTCTCCACACAATCTGACAACCCCAAATTGTTGAAGGCACACTAACACCACTCTCTAGTTTGAATACAAAGGTTTGGAACATGAGTAGTTTCTACTAACAAGCTGATTATAACAATGACTATCACACTCTAAGAAAAACACTCAGAAAATATTTCTCATTCAAACAAGTGTTTCTCTCTTTGAACTCTAAGATAAATTTGGAATTTTGAGCATGAGTTCTTGTACTCTTTTATGATTTTTCGATGATCTTCTTCTTCAACCTTGAGTATCTATTCATAGATAAAATTAGGCTTCAATTTAGTCCTTGTTTAATTCTAAATTGTATCTCCATTCCTAGCTTGGTCAACCATTATCTTATTCAAAAATAATTATGAACAAGATGTTTTTTGATAATATGTTCTTTAGTCAATTCTTTATTTCCGAATCCAATCTGAGTAGTTCTTCTAGATTGATTATGTTTGTATTTTATTCAAATTGAGTTTGTAAATTCTTTATATTGATAATGTTCATATTTTGTTCAGATTAAGTTTGTAAATTCTCCACATTGATATTGTTCATATTTTGTTGTAGATAAATCTTGATGAAATATTCATGTAAATAATTCATATTTTCTTGCGATAAATCTTGATCAAATCTTCTTCAAATTTTGACCATATCTTATTTCAACTTGGTCAAAGATTTTCTTCAATAATAAATCAGAATCAAATCTTATATTAGATTTTCTTAAAAAACATTTGACCTTATCTTCTTTTCAACTTGGTTAAAGATTTTCTTCAATCATAAATCTGAATCAAATCTTAGTTTACATTTTCTTCAAAAATATTTGGCCATATCTTCTTTTCAACTTGGTCAAAGATTTTCTCAATCATAAATCTAAATCAAATCTTATTTTAGATTTTCTTTAAAAACATGAATCTTCTTTCATACTTTGTGAAGTCAAATATATTGTTCTCATAAAATACTTTTGTTAACATCAAAACGCTATGTTCCAACACTCTTTACATGATTTATTATAAGCCCAATAACCACCTTTATGATTGTCCTGTTACAGACAATGTTTGATGGCCTTAAAGCCTACAACTTCTTATGTAGGGATCATAGTGACTTCAAGTCAAAGGACTACACACTATGGTCACATGAAAATTGCTAATGACACTTACACAAAAATTATGTAGTATTCTCATGGTGGGTCAGTCCAATATAAATATTACTCCTAATATTTATACTTATGTGACGATTTGATATCTCATATCCATGACCCGTGAGATGTGGTCATCAGTCTACTCACACAATAGTCTTGATGTATTATTATCGTCCTAATTAAAAATAATACTTTGACTACGAATACTTTAAGAATAGTGTTCTAATGTACAATAAGGTCTCAGGATCAAGTCACACATGATGTTCTATTAAATAAACTATCTATTATAAGGATTTTATTATATTATACGATTAATAACCTAATAAATGATGTCTTATACATATAATTAGAATTAGATACATGATTTAAATCCATGATACGAATAATAATCTATATAAAATAGGTTGGCACTATGGCTTACACCAACAATCTCCCACTAGCACTAGAGGCAATCAAGCATCAACATAACACCCATTGATCTAGCAAGAGACTCGTTTAGCATATTTTTTAGTATAGTCATTCTACACATGTTCCCTTCTCTCATTTCAATCATCTATAGAATGGTATATAAGCAACTAAGTATATGTTTGGATCATTGGTGAGATCAATATTTTATACGATTACTTCATCATCAAAACAACGAGATCAAATAAGTTTGAAAAGGTAGAAACTATGTCAAGTTCAAAAGAACTTCCTTATTCCTCATTCAAATACCCTTCTAATCACATTAGAAGTAGATATACTCAGCTTAATATGAGAGTTAAAAATTGTCCTTGATTTGGAACTTTTCCATATCAAAGTACCACTATATATATACAAAGCATATTCCAAATTGTGATATTAAATTAATTTAATTGGTTTGGAAGTAGTATCAATGTAATACCTTACAATGGCCTCTTCCTTACCATCTATCAAGAATATGTCTTTGGTCAATTATATACCAAATGGCATTCTTGATTACAATTTAGTGACTTTCACTAAAATTAAACCAGTACCTTTTTTATGTTCATAGCAAATGAGATAAATGGTCTAATAACTATAATGATATACGCGAAAATCTCATGTATTCTTTCCCAAGTGATGAGATAGAAAATTGTATCCTAGACAAATCGTTATGATGTTATCATATGTATGTTGACTAAGATCAAGCAACTTTATAGATCTATCTCTATAGGTCATGCATCCTAACACTTATAAAATGTTACCCAAGCCCTTTATCAAGAAGCGTTTTCCAACTATGTTTTTACGAATTTGTAGGGATATTGTTATTTGATGAGTCGTACATTTTTCATAAATAAGACCAAAATCAATTATAATCCCTCTAACATCCATATTTACACAAGCTCAGAAGAGAATCTATGGAGGATTTAAGCATCTTGACTAAGAGAAAGTCTCGCCATAGTCTATACTATAGATTTGGATGAAACATTTCTTAGCACACATGCCTTCAAGGTATTCAATATACCATACATTCTAGTCTTCAATTGAAGATCCATCTGCACCCATCACACCAACTTCATCAAGGTCCAACCCTGTTCGTTCACATGGATTCCCTCTTATATTCTATAGGATGATACAATGTGTCGTATCTAGCCAGATCTTGTGTAACCAGGTTAAGTGCATATCCAAAAAACTTGTGGAATCAATTAATGTTCCATTACATATAGGTCTTGTGGTGCTTGGATCTCTCCAAGTTCTACAATTCTCCTATTGTTTCTTATGAAGATTTAACACATTTAAGGAACACATCAGTTTCAATGACAAACTCTTCATCATTGGAGACTTGTAGAAATATTATCTTTAATTTCCTAAGGATATTCCACAAATTATATTTATTTAGTTTGATTTATAGATTATCTGGAAACAAATAAACTTACAAGTCAAATGTTTATAAATGTTGTTTTGGCCTTTCAAATTATTCCATATCACATATGGAATCTTTTATAGCATCAGATGGAACATGATTACTAGTTTAGAAACAATTGTATAAAACTCATATTTCAAAAAGAGTTATTATATTTGACTGATCATAACAAATCACACCATGTCTAACAAGGTTTGAGTTACATTGTCATCAAACTTCTAGCTTAAGTATTTACCATCAAGATCCAACCATGTGATCTCAATACTCTTGCCAATATAATTTCCTACTTCGTTCTCTAACTCTCTGAATAATTCAAAATTCTTAGTTTATCTTTCATAAGATACACAAACCATCATTTACTATAATCAAAAGTAAATGCAATGAAGTCATGAAATCCTCCTTTCAAAAGATCACTCACTCTTTTATCGTGACTAATGATAAAAGCTTAGTCATCCTTTCTAATAAGTAATTATCATAAACATCAAACAACTTCCAATTGAATGAATCCATTTTCATGGCACTTGAAATACGTTTCTTACTTATATGGCCTAAAAATAATGTTAAGGTATATAAAAATCAAATAACTAGATTTGAACTTATTTCTTGTATGTCATAAATGGGAAACTTGAGATTAACAACACATGGTTCGTGTCTTTCAAGATCTCCAACTTTGAAAACATCAGTTAAATAAATGAAACAACATTTGTACTTTTATTACAACAAAACATCATTTCTTATCATCTCAAGAAATGGAAGTGATGTTTATAACAAGATTTTGAAAATAATAACACTTATTAAGGTTCAAAGTAAGCCCAAAAGTCAAAATCAAAGTCAAAGCTCTCTTTATTTTTCCGAAACCAATTGTTGCATATCAAATACGTAGATTCACTTTTGACTTTAATCACGTTCTACTCATTTATAAATTGAATCTTATACATATTTTGTAGAAGAAGTTTACTTTTGTGATAATATTTTGAAGAGAAAGTCTAACTTTATTTATTCAACTTACACTTTTTCTGGTATATGAGATAATTATTCATCCAATATTTGGTCAAAACCAAATTCAAAGTAACATTTTCCTTTGTAACCCTTTTTGCCATCTTAAATGCAAGAATACATAGCTTGAAATTATTTTTTCCTGTGTGCTACTCACTTTAAGTAGGCTTCAAGTCCTTTTCTTATATAGGCCATTAACATAATCTTCCATTTGTGAATATAACCATCCAACAACTCTTGCCGAACCAAGTCAATGGTCAACACTTGACCAATAGAAATTAAAATTATGTTGGTTCCCAATGTACCCAATAATATGACATACATAGAATCATGATATGAATGATTGAATCATACACTTTCATTATCACAAGATCGAAATATCCTATTTTTAAGGAATCAACTTGAAGCTTCTTAAAAGCATCATTTCGATCATAGTAGGAAAAGGTTACTAAAGACTCAATTGTTAAAAATATACACCTTTTCTCAAATTTTGAGAATCATCCCCAAATTTCAGTACAATTCTAAAAACTCATTTCTATATATATCTTGTCCTTCTCAAGGACATTTCACAATTATTTGTGTACAATTTCATGATAATTTAAATTACGTAAACATGTTAAATTTAAGTATCATTATTAAAACATATTTATACAGAATTTATTAAATATGCTCCCACTATTTTATTCAAGTCAATGACCCTCACAATTGACTCGGAAAATCCAGTTGAAGATTTTCTAGTGAGACCAAGATCTATATTTCGCCTTGTTATGAGACAGTTGAGTTGATTCACCCAAAACTTGGCTATTTAGGTAGGAAACTCCTTTCCAATTACATCACATATAACTCTTGGATTAGTTAGATGAACAACACTTGTTCTACTTCATCTCATGAATTAAAGTTCAACCTCTTTGCCTCTAAGCTCATTTCAATCCTATTGAATCCGATTAGTTAAGTTACACCAAATGATCAGCAGTCAGATCTTATCTTATCGCGCTTGACCAATATAGAATAATGTATCCAGCGTTGGCATGACCCACACTATACTATACTATACTAGCCTTGACGAGTGCCACACAACAGAAGACATTAAATTTAATATTTAGTTTGAGGGATTTTAAATTAGGCAATCTCACCGGCTTTGTATTTTATACAAACTCCTTTGGTCACTATTATAAGCACACACAAAAAACACATCAAATTTTGGTCATTATTATAACCAAAAATCAATAATTTTTACACTATTTAATACTATTATTCCTAATTTACACTTCATTATCATAATTAATTGAAGGTTTAAATATTATTTTTGTCCATGTAGTTATAGTGTTTTGTTTTTTTTAGTCTCCATAAATTTTGTTGTCTAGATTTAGTCCCTACAAATTTAGAATGTTGCTTCTAGTTCTCGTTGTTAGCTTATTTGACCATGTGGCATGATTTTTTTCAGGTGACATATGACGCCAAAGACTAAAATCATCACTTTATCAATCTACATCGACTAAATTCAAATAAAAAACTTACAAATATTAAAATAAAAAATGATATAATTGCATGGACTAAAACTATATTAATATATATATATATTTGAATTAAAACGAAAATTGAAAATGTTAATTTTCAATATCATAAAGAAAATTGTGGATGCAATTTTTGAAAACAAAAATAAAAATTATATTTAAACCTTAATTAAAAATCTACAAAAATAGTTTTTTTTTTCCTTTTCTTACTTTCTAGCACATATGATAAACGTGGGACCCAGCAAATTTATTCTTTCGTCTCCATTTCTCCTCTTCTTTATCTCTTCATTATTTCTCTCTCTTCTAAATCACTCAAACCAAAAACACCCACACCACAACCTGTAGAAACGTGTAGAAGTTACTGCCGTTTCACATTGTGAAGGCTTCATCACTTTGTCACTGGTAAACCTATCTAACCCACAAACCCATTTCACTTCCAATTTTTAATTTTTTTTCTCCGATTTCATTTGGTGGATGCAATAACATAGTCCCTTACAAGGTGTTTGTCAAAATGCCTCAACTAGGTTCATTATTTGATTGTAAATTTTATCTTATACCACCCATTTTATTATAAATTGTTTTACTTTAACATTCTGTTAGATCACCAATATATCTTGAATTTTGCTTTATTAACTCCCATTTTGTTAGCTAGAATGGTGGGACTTTTATTAGATATATTTGGTCGAAAATCAAGATAGCTTTGGCTTATGGTTTTTGCGTTTGTTGTATTTTTATTTTGGGTCACTATTTTATGCTTTAGATTGTTACTTGTAGATTATTAAGTGCTTCTAAGGGAATACCATCTGGAAAAAATTGTTGAAATTTGTAATGTGCTTCTATGCTTGTTGTGTGTTTAGAGTTTACCTTTATATATGAGAGAGCATGTGGGTTATTATAGCATTAGAGCTGTTAGGAATCGTTTTCTTGTAGTTTTGTTTTTCTTAATTGATTGTGGATGTTACCTTCATTGACAAGCATATGTATCTGTTGAAGTGTTAATTGCTCAATTTTTTAAAGTAAGAATTAAGGGGCTTAATCGATTAGAAGATTTGGTAAGGATGTGTGATGTTCAATTGTGTCTAACTTCAATTCTGTTTATAAAAACTTTTTAAGTGATAATTGTCGACATATTTAGGATAAGAAAATAAAGGGTTTTTTTGGTTGTTGAGGTAACCAAATGATGATAAGTTTCTATATTTTATTTTCTTGTTTTAGATTGCAAGTAGATTTTAAAATGTCAGCAGAACCAAGATCACTTGGCTTGTTATTTGATTGGTTTTTTCATTGTGATCACTTGGCTTGTTATTTGATTGGTTTTTTCATTGTGATCAATTGGCTTGTTATTTGATTGGTTTTGAGTTTCACTGTGATCACTTAGCTTTGAAGGTATCCATTTTTATGTATACATTTTGAGCATTTTCTTGTTTATGCAGAATAGCAAGCCTAATTGGTTGATTTTTTTTAAGCTTTGAAGAATATTGGGAAGTGTTGCTCATGCAATATGAATCATAAAATCTGAAATTTGATAGCATTTTATTATATTTTACGATTGCAAATTGCATACAGGACATGCATTCCAGATCCCTAGTTCCGTGTGGACAGTAAAAGTTTGAAGAAAAAAAATTGGAAAAATGGGCCTACGGGCCACCTTAGCCTTCCAGCATGTGTGCTGGGGTCAAGAATAGTGGGCTTGCAAAATTGATAGCTTTACCTCTAAGCAAGACATTTATTTTTATCATATAAATACTCACCCGAATTGTACTAGGAGCTGCTGAGTCAGTGAGTGTCTCTCTTTCTTGTTTGTCAGAGTTTCATCACAAGTAAAGGAGAGAATGAACAAAGGTGGACCAGGTGGTGGTGGGCCGACTGCCGCAGCAGCAGCAGCTGCAGCTCAGAAGCAGAAGACATTATTGCAGAGAGTGGATGGTGATATTGCCAACATTGTCGACAATTTTAGCCACCTCGTCAATGTTGCCAGGGTATGTATATATCTTCACTGTCCTTTCAATTATCTCCTACTAAGAATTACATCTTTCAATTATTTTTTCTATTTTCTTTTTCTGTAATTGCCATTTTGATTGTGTCTTCAAGTAGAAGCACGTAGGATTATTGGTATATAATTCTTCCAGAATTTATTTAATATGGAATTTTTTGTTTTTCTTAGTACACTTTTGATTCCCATCTTGATGCCATATGGATTTTATTGATTTGATAAATCATAAGTGCTGATCCATGTACTGTGTAATTGGATCTTGCCTACTGGTGTTGATGATATCCAACTATTCTGAAATTTCATTGCAGTGTCAGCTATTGGATTTGGGATTTTTTTTTATCCCGAACCTAATTATGTTCTTTTGAACAGTGCACATTTGCATCTTGCCTAACTGATTTGTGTTGTATTATTAATTATGCTGAAAACAGCACATAAAATTTGTTTGTTCACTTTTCTCTTATTCATTGAGGCTGAAACAATGAAAAGAAGCCGCTAAAGTCACAGCAAAAAACATCATGTTGAAGAGTAATCCATGCAATAATAATCTATCTTAAAATAACTTGGTAGATGCCATCTGTATTAAAGATATGCTACAATTTAACATTTTGAGATGTTTCCCACTGGCTTACACAGGTACAATAGAAGGTTGGGATGGAGTTTAAAGATTAAGATAAACATGGTCTATTGACTATTGAGAATGAAAATGTCAGATTTATTCATTGAGTTGGCATTATCTTGGAAAAAGAAAATAGTGTTTGTTTCATCAACATTGTCAAGTTTGTGATCCATAAATTCCCCTGAGTGTATCAATTGGAAAGAGTCAGAGTTGTTTGTCATCATCTTTTATATTTTGTTCGGGGATTCAACAAATATAAACATGCATATCTTTAACTTTTTGCTTATAACATCCTGTCCTTTCAGAAACTCCAAGAAAATGATATATGTAGTCTCTGCTAATTGACTAGCTCTTTCTTCTTGTCAAACACGAATAATTGTTTGGATTTCCTGACATGCTAAAATATTTGTGTATAATGTTCAGTTGTTGCTTCTTAATTTCATACAAGCTTGCACACTCTTGCAGGTAAATGATCCACCTGTTAGAAATTCACAGGAAGCTTTTATGATGGAGATGCGTGCTGCTAGGATGGTAAGAACACAGCTCTGTTGATTCTTATGCTTCTCTGCGAGTATCTTGCAAAGACATTATGTTTTTTATGCGTTTTATGCATCAAAGTTCTCAGCGTTATTGTGGGTTTTATTTGTCATATTCCTCCATTATAAATTTATAATTTCTTTCCTCCCCTTGTGAACCAAACAAAACAGGAAGAGTTCATTTCCCTCTCTTCTCTTCCAGCCCCTCTGCAACAACATAGAATATATAGTTAAAATCCTCCCCTCCACATCATGTTTGTCTGAGGGGAACTGGACTCGAATCCCTTAAGCAAGGTCTCGAGTTCAAGCCTTGTGGATGGAAAAAATTGTGATTTTGAGGGGCAACCGCACTAAAAGTGGTAAGCCAGGTTCTCTGATGGAGATTAATCATCAGCAAAGTCTGTGGATACTTCACACTAATAACAAGGCTACCAAAAAAATCCTCCCATGCTTTCTATTAAAATAACTCCCCTGTTTTTCTTTTCGTCAAACCAAATAGACTCTAAGGGTTATTGAGTTAATTTTCTTTTTGCTCATATTTTGATATATACACAGGTCCAAGGAGCTGATTCTCTACTTAAATTGGTGTCGGAGCTGAAGCAGACTGCAATATTCTCAGGATTTGCTTCCCTTAATGACCATGTAGAACAAAGAAAGGTTGAGTTTAACCAATTGGCAGAAAAATCGGACCGTACATTATCTAGGATTGGAGAGGAAGCTGCAGCTAGCTTGAAAGAACTTGAATCCCATTATTCATCTTCTGCACAGAAGACTATTCAAAATATGGATCTGTAGTTGAGAATCTACATCAATGCTTTGCTTTCACCTGTCACTTAATGTATGATATTTTAGTATAAAAATAGATTGTATTGTTTTTTCCGAAAGTGAGTCTTGGCACAACAGTTAGGGTTGTGTGACTAGGAGGTTGTAGGTTCTAAGTTGTGGAATGATGGAATCAATCTCTTGCAAATTTAAGACAAGGTTGCCTACAATAGATTTGCAATGAGATTGACCCTTTTATGGATCTACAATTTCCTTGTTTGGACTTCTTTATCTCTTTATTATTAGGAATGGTTATGACTTTAACTCATTATTAGGAATTGTTATCCTTTTGTAGAGAAAATAGAAAGCAACATAGCCTTGCATATTATAAATGCATGGAATATTGGACGTAGTTGTGCCATATGGGATGTAGAATTAAATGAGAAGCACACAATCACTTAACGTGTGATTACTAATTAAATGAAAAGCAAGCAATCACTTATCGTGTGATTTTTCTCCAGTCATCTCATTTTGTCTTCATCTTTGTCATTTGGTATTTTTGTTGTCAATTAATGTTCCAATATCATTCTTATCAACACCTTAGTTCTTCAACCGTCATTGTTGCGCTTGGGCGACACTATCTACTGTTGGAGACACTATTGTTGCTTGGCATCAAGCGTGGTTTGTTGTGGTCTAATATACTCTCTTGTTGGGTTTTGGAATTGACAATATAGTGAAATGGGGAATTTCAAGTGTTTTAAAACATTCCAAAGATCTAGGCAATAACCGTACATAATGCTTTGAGAGTTGCCTCTCATGAGAATGCAATTATAGGATACCTTTATTGTTAATGTAACTCCCTCTAAGGAATCAAACTAACAAAAACGTAAGTTGTTTGGAGAAATTCTTGTGTATTTTCTCCTTTGGTCGTTCCTCATTTATCTTTTATAGAGATTTGTTAACCCTCATAACTCATAACTGATGAGTGTTAAGTGATATTGAAACCATGATATTGATCGGCACAAGACCATTGTTAGACCCATTACCGGTTGGTCCATTTAGGATTGGAGGATAGGGAAGATGAAGACTTTGGGAAGAGGGTGGAGAGCGAAAAGGAGAGAAATTTTCAATTTTATTTGAAATCCAAATTATTACGAAGAAATCCAAATTATCCCAATAATTCATCTAAACCCTAAAATATCCTCCTCAATATATTATTAAATGAGAGAGACATAAATTGAAATTATGTGTCTAAATATGACATGACAATAAATATGAAGATCGTAATATATTTTCAACACTCATTCTCAAACCGGAGCATATAGATCATATATACCAAGTTTGTTACAAATATAACTGATTCGAATACCTCTCAAGGATTTAGTGAAGACATTTGTCAATTGATCATTAGATTTAATAAAGCTAGTAGTAATTTCGCTTAATCAGATCTTTTCTTTTACAAAGTGACAATTTATCTCAATATGTTTGGTCCTCGTGAAAAATTGAATTAGAGGCAATATGCAATGATACTTTATTATCACTAATTAATGTCATTTGTGTTGCCTCTTCAAACTAAAATTCTTTGAGTAACTCTTTCAATCAAATGAGCTCACAAGTCACTAATGTCATGTCCGTTTATTCAGTCTTAGCAGTGGATCTTGCAAACACACCATGTTTCTTACTTTTCCATGATATCAAGTTTCCTCCAACAAGTACGCAACACCCAAAAGTGAATCAACTATCAATAGGTGAACTTGCCTAATCCTCATGTAAATAACCAACTATTTGAGTGTATCCTCTATTCTCATAAATTAGACCTCTTTCTATAGCACCTTTAATATATTTCAAGATCAGTATCAACAGTCCAATGTTCTCGACAAGAAGAGCTTAAGAATTGGTTTACTACACTAACTGCAAATGAAATATTTGGATGGATGATTGTAAGGTAATTTAATTTACCATCCAATCTTCTATATCTCCCTAAAATTGAAAGTGACTCCCACTAATTAGGTAGAAGTTTCACATTTAGATCCATAGGAGTATTAGCTGGCTTGACATTCAATAAATTTGTCTCTTTAAGAATATCCATGACATATTTCATTTGTGAAATTACTAAGTCGTCCTTGGATTGGACTACCTCAATACCTAAGAAGTATCGAAGCTTGCAAAAAAATCTTTAGTCTAAAACTGATGAGATAGTTGTTGTATCAATTGAAGAATTATCATATTCGCTTTTATATTACCAAATTGTTGTATAATTGTGATGAGTCTACCAAACCAAGGTTGAGGAGACTGTTTAAAACCATGGTAGAGGACCCCCCCCCCCCCCATGCTACAAATCTAGGTGGTTTTTCAATATACACTTCCTCTTCAAAATCACCATTTAAAAAAATTATTTTTAATGTCAAGTTGGTGCATAGGCCAAGGAAGAATTATTGCAATAAAGAGGAGGAGTCTGACAAAGGCCATCTTAACAACAAGTGAGAAAATATCATTGTAATCGAGACAAAAAAATTGAGTATACCTCTTTGCCACCAAATCAATATTAAAATGATCAACCTTACTATCAGAATCAACTTTCACCATATAAAGTCAATGACAATCTACTAAAGACTTCCCAAAGGGTAAAGGGAGAGTTTCCCAAGTATCACTACTTTGAAGTGCACACATCTAGTCAATCATTGATTGCCTCCACTTTGGGTGGAATAAAGCTTCACCTGGAGATTTATGAATAGAAACAGAAGAAAAGGGAGACAAGAAAGTGTAATGCAAAGAAGCAAGGCAATGATAACTCAAAACAATGTAATAAAGGAATGGATTATGAGTAGGACATATACCTTTACGAATAGCAATGGGAAGATCAAAGGTCGGATCCGGTAAATGAGGTGACGGCGGAGGAGCGTCTAAAATGGCCTCAATATCATGAACAAGAGTCAGGACATGTACAACAAATGGTGGATGCTAGAAGGCAATATGTCTAAAGAGGTTATAGGTTATACAGTAGGAGAGTCCACATAAGGTGTCTCAAAGAGGACATACGTAATAGGCTATAGTGTTAAAGGAGTAGGTGAAGCATATTTTGGTGGGTCCACAGGAATGACTACAAATAAAGGGTCAAGAGGCTACTCATAGTATGTGACATACTCAAAAAATGTGATATTAGCTTATATGAGATACCGTCAAAGAGGAGGAGAAAAACAACAATAACTTTTTTGGGATTGATGGTAACTAAGAAAGACATGTTTCAGTTATTGAACCAAAAGTTTGTCAAGACTAGAAGTGAGATTATGAATAAAAAATGTGGACCCGAAGACACAAGAGACGAAGGCATGTGATTTATGTGATAACACGTCTTTAGGACAACATCCCCACAAAATGATATGGTACATTACCATGAATAAGAAAAGTACAAGCGGTTTCAATAAGGTGTCAATTTTTACGTTCGGCTACCCAATTTTGTTGAGGTGTATGAGCACAAGATGTTTGGTGAAGAATGTTGTTAGAAGCCATACTAATTTTGAAATTGGTAGGACAAATATTCATGGACATTATCATACTACACAAAGTGCAAATGAACGTGCTAAATTGAGTTTTAATTTCCTTATAAATATATTGCTAAAAATAGAGAATATTTCATACCTATTTTTCATTAAAAATAACTACGTATTACGGGGATAAAAAACATTGATAAGTGCAAAAAAATATTTAACCTCAAACATGAATTAGTACAAAAAGGACTCCAAACTTCGAAGTAAATTAAAACAAAAGAGGTTGAAACTCATTTATTTAGTATGTGATTGAAATATGTCAAGGTTAATGTCTTCTATTAAAACATTATATTGTTTTATTAAATGACATCAATTTTGACAGAGCTAAATTTAAAAAAAATCTTATCATGACATATATTTATATATTAAATTAATAAAATTTTATCATTAGACTTTTAATTACATATAAATTAAATTTATAATGTAAACATAAAAAAATAGTGATTTGTATACATAATATAGCTCTAAGCTATGGTGGTGACAATATAACATGATGTCCATTTAAGGACACATTAGGAGTAGGCAGATATGAGAGGGAGACAATTAAACCTCCATTTCAATTTCAAAGAGAATATGACGCCTATCCATTCTTTTTTCATATCTGTGACCATTTCCTCTATTCTCTCTCTCTCTCTCTCAAAATTATCCGTCATACTAATCTGTGAAATCACTCTATACTTAATAAAAACAACTTAATTTTCATATAGTTTTGATTTACAATTTTCTATATATAAATATTTTGGTTTTCCTAATTGTGGTTATGGTGCTATCTTCTACCTCTTGTTCCACAATTTCCTCTCACACAAGATATCATCATCTCTCAAGTGTTTTTTTGATGATAGGTTGGCTGTGTTCCAATTAACAACCAGCTCATTTTCCATATCCACATGTCATTTCCTTCCTAAATGAAACAGCCCTTTTTTTCTTTTTCATTCTATACATAATTTCTCTCTTTTTTTACTTGAAAAGAAATTTAATTTGTTATATTCATTCACCATGCACCTCAAGCGTTATTGTTATTAGCTCTTACATTACATAGCCTCAGGAGTTGTCAGGATTAATTAATGCAATTTCTAACTTTCAGGTTTATTTGTTGTATACATTTTCTTGTCACATCAATCTTCAACAGGTTTCTAATATGTAAAATTTTAACTTATCGTTTTTATATACACCAATAATGATTTGGTGTATGTCTCCATGTTTTTGTTTTCTTTATTTTTGTTTTTATTAATTTTTTTTTGTTACAAATGATTGGCTAAGGTGACAACATAATTAAGATTTTTTCTCAATACTTTTACATGTCAAAATATTTGCTTAAAAAAATTTGATTTGTAATAACCATAATTGAATTCTGACTTTGACTATGTATTGTTGTCTACATTAGATTCCATAACGTGGAAACCATGAATTTAGTTTTTGGTTCTTTATGCTCTTGACTTTTATATCATGGCATCATGCATGTTCAACAATAAGGCCTAATTTTCTCTATTAATTTGTACATATTTTTTCACAAGAAATTAAATTACATTTTGTATAAGTTTATTGATGCAATTGTTGTTTCACATTAGAGGCACAAAGCAAGATGTTAGTAATTTTAGATTCTTATAAGTTATAATAAATATATATGATTCTGTTTGAATCATGTTAAAATCATGAAATCATCATTCTCATGTTTTGCACAAACGATTCGTCTCTTCATCATAACCAAATTTCATATTCTTCCAGAAATTCTCTTAAGGAGTGTTATTGTGTTGCACATTCATTGTGTCAAAGCCTGTCAAAATGCCTGATTTACCAGAGGTAAGAGTTTCATCATTGTTAGCCACTCTACACATGCATAATTGCTTATCATAATCAAACACAATAAATTCATGTTTTCTTAAGAAAAAATATATGATAATAAGTAACTCTTTTGGAATGAGTTTCTTCAAATTATTCATTTTTTTATCAGCAAAATGCTATGTTAGTATTTTCATCTTCACCAGAGTTTGAACTCTGGTTCTTTAACTCGTCCTGGTGCAAATTTCATGATTGTGAAAATTTGATCAAAACTTCTGTCTCATTCATAAATGCAGATGAATCACAATATAACAGAAGAACCTCTTGAGATACATCATAATGTTCACAGTTATCCAAATTCAGGAAACAATTCACCACCTCATCCAAAAAATGTGAATCCAGAAGAAAAATATGCATGCACATTGGAATATTCAGCAAGTGAAGAAAAATTTTCACATAAAAATAGACCACAGAAACTTAATCCACCAAGCAAAAACATTTCTGATTACAATACTTCAAGACAAAGTCCAAGAACAAGGATGCCTTCAAATTCTGAACTTGCGACTCCATCACCAGGATTATCAACAGGAGTTTCAAAGGGTATGCCTACTCATACAAAGACAAACAATCACGGCACAGGAAGCGGAACTAGCTCGCGCAGCGACAGTTTAGAGAGCACAAGTTGTTCACACATTAGGCCACATACTGGTGGTGATGTAAGGTGGGATGCAATTAACATGGTTTCCAAAGCTGGTCCTCTTAATCTAAGCCATTTTAGGCTTCTTAAGCGTATCGGTTATGGAGATATTGGAAGTGTGTACCTTGTGGAACTTAAAGGAACTGATGCTCATTTTGCTATGAAAGTAATGGATAAGGCTGCTCTTATAAGTAGAAACAAGCTTCTTAGATCACAGACAGAGAGGGAGATTCTTGGACTTCTTGATCACCCCTTTCTGCCTACTTTGTATTCTTACTTTGAAACTGATAAGTTTTACTGTCTGGTTATGGAGTACTGTAGTGGTGGCGATCTTCATTCGCTTCGACAGAAACAGCCGAATAAGTGTTTCTCTGAAGAAGCTGCAAGGTTAGTTGAATATGTTTGTTGCGTTTTCTCTTTTGTTCTTCTATTTTTCTGCATATACTTCACAAGACATTTAGAAATCATTGTAACTTCATATAAGTTGATGATGATCTTATTATGTTTGTCCTCATATTGCATGAATGAATTGATTTTAACGACCTGTGATTAACTTCATATAAGTGATTCATCAATTTAGTCCTTAAAATCGTAGGCGTTACACAACTTGGTCCCAAATATTAACAAAATTGCAAAATTATCTATAAAATTGAATATCGTCAATCGCATTAGTTCATTTGAGTGGTCAATTTAGTTATTTTGAGTCCCTTAACTATATGGCGTGGTGTTCGATCCCTAACCGATGCATATGGAAAAACATATGCTGGGAAAAGTCAACCTCTTAAATAGATCTCAGCTATCTCGAGGGATTAGTCTATGAGGATAATTTGGTTTATCCCAAAAATGTGATCTAAAGTGAACTAATATGATCGAATATTTCATTTTCATGGATCATGTTAGACTTATATCAAATTCAGGAACTAAATTGTCTCACTTGACAATTTCAGAGAATAAGTTGGTGATTGACTCGAACTTTTTCCATTTACAAATGACTTGTTTTGTTTTGTTTTTAACTTCCACCACTAGCATGACTTCTGTTAGCCATTTGATTTAAAGTTCAGTTTGTAGATCAAGAAAGTTACATTCAAATCTCTTGTGATAGGTTCTATGCTTCAGAGGTTTTGTTAGCTCTTGAGTACCTGCACATGCTTGGCATTGTATACAGAGACTTAAAGCCAGAGAATCTTTTAGTTAGGGACGAAGGGCATATCATGCTCTCGGATTTCGATTTATCGCTTCGCTGCTCCGTCTGTCCTACACTTGTCAAGTCATCCTCTACAAATGTAGGAAACAGCGGAAACGGTAGTGATTCTGGAGGTGTGTTTAATGATGACCAAGCAGTTGGCACTGCTCAGACATCATCAAGCTTTTTCCCTCGCATTTTGCCTTCGAAGAAGAATCGAAAGGCAAAATCAGACTTCGGCCTATTGGTTAACGGAAACCGCCTTCCAGAACTAATGGCAGAACCAACAAATGTGAGATCAATGTCATTTGTAGGAACACATGAGTATCTAGCTCCTGAAATAGTCAAAGGAGAAGGACATGGTAGTGCAGTAGATTGGTGGACTTTTGGAATCTTCTTGTATGAATTGTTACATGGAGCAACACCTTTTAAAGGTGCAGGATACAAAGCAACACTTTTCAATGTTGTTGGACAGCCACTGAGGTTTCCAGATAGTCCTCAAATTAGTCCCGTGGCGCGCGATCTTATTAGAGGATTGCTTGTGAAAGAACCTCAGAAGAGAATTGCTTATAAAAGAGGCGCAACTGAAATAAAACAACACCCATTTTTTGAAGGAGTGAATTGGGCTCTAGTTAGAAGTGCATCACCACCACATATACCAGATGTCATAGACTTTTCGAAGTATGCTAAAAAAGAGACAGCACCACCACCAGTTGATAAGAAGATAGCAGATGTTGCTGCTAGTGATACAAAAAGCAAAAATGTAACTGATTCTTATGTAGATTTTGAGTATTTTTAGCAGAAAAATACATATACTTAGTTTTGGCAAATTTATTGTACAAAAGTGTCACTTCCTCCTTGAAGGCATATCAGAGAACTGATCATTGTTAACACATACATGTAAATTCATTCAAAAAAATATTTTTCCTTCTAAAGTATGTTTTCAGTGTCTTTAATATGTTCTAAGCAGTATCTTTTTTTCTCAATTTGTTATATAATTTTAACACACAAAACGAATGTTATTTAATGAGTTTAAGCAATACTCTAACCCTTTCACAAGAAAAAATTCAAATTTTAATCAACCAACAGAAATACAGAGAAGAGGGCTATTATTACACAAGGATGAAAAAGTTAATGAAGATCCTGTGGCATATGAAGAAAATCAATACAAGAATTTGATGTATCCCCTATGTGTCACCTCACTGATAAGAGTTTGACATGTAACTTAAATAATACATTTTTATTTAAATATAATACATCTTTATGAGTGCAATATTAATGTTTTTTTGTTTGTAATATTTAATGTTCATGTGAAATTTCGAATTATTACTAGTACTAGGCTACTTAGCACGGAGTCCCACCTCCACCGGTTAAGAAATGTAATAATTAATAATTAGAATAAGATGATAAGTTATTTTACCAAACTATTCATTTTAACTATTGGTGAGCTTTTCACTATTACCAATGCAGGATATAACAATGTTTTAGAAGTAGTGTATATAGTAATTATTGAAGGATAATATAAAAAAACAATAATTAAAGTTATATTGAAAATTGTAAATGACATTTATTTTGAGACATTGTTTTTGCTAAAGTGACACACTGAGGGAATACTTAACTATAGAAAAGTTGCCAACAAAGTCACGTGTGCACAGTTTTCCAACCGGTTTTAGCAGATTATTCATCGGTTTTTTCAGATTATTCCCGGTTCTTTTACCAGCCAGTTTTAGTCTCTAATTGGACCGAAACTAGATTCGGTTGGACCCATTGAACCGGTCAGTCTAGTCCAATTTTATTACCCTGAATAGGACACTAACATAAAGAGGTAGCACAAAAAAGAGAAAAAGTTAATTATAAATTCACTGTCAAATTTGACTTTTAAAAGGACATGGTATACTCATTTTAGTTCTTAAGAAAACAAATGTTAAACGCCAATTCAATTCCAAAAAAAATCCAAAGATAGTATTGTGAAAATATTGTGTTTCTTATTGATTTTGTACAAATACAAATGGTATAAATAGCCTAGGGAGTACAACTTAATGAGAAAGCTAATTAAATCCTAATTAACTCAATTAATTACAATAAAGAAAGATATTATAATGGTAAGAGAATATCTTTATGATTAAAAAACTGTACAGCTGTCCCTTAATGGACAGAATTGTAACCAACACTCCCCCTCAAGTTGGATCATAGATATCAATCATGCCCAACTTGAATCTTAAGTTTTCATAGATGGCTCTAGGAAGTGCCTTGGTCAAGATATCAGCAATTTGGTGGCTTGAAGGTGTGTGCTGGAGAGAAATTAGCCCATTGTCAACTTTTTCCTTGATGAAGTGTCTATCAATTTCCACATGCTTTGTTCTGTCATGTTGCACAGGATTTTTAGCAATGCTTATGGCAGCTTTGTTATCGCACAATAGGCTTACTTCATGGTCAGTATAAACATGTAGTTCTGCCAGCATCCTTTGCAGCCACATCCCCTCGCAAATCCCATGTGCCATGGACCTAAGTTCAGCTTCTGCACTGCTTCTAGCAACCACAGATTGTTTCTTACTTCTCCATGTCACTAAGTTGCCCCATACAAAGGAGCAATACCCACTGGTTGATCTCCTATCAGTCACTGAGCTTGCCCAATCTGCATCAGTGAATATTTCTATTTTCCTGCTTGTATCCTTCTTGAAATGCAGCCCCTTCCCTGGTGCCTTTTTTAGATATTGCAGGATGCGGTTAACTGCTTTCATGTGAGCCTCCCTCGGGTCATTCATGTAGCGGCTAACCATGCTAACAGAAAAACCAATATCTGGTCGTGTGTGGGTTAGGTAGATAAGTTTCCCAACCAATTTTTGATACCTTTCTTTGTCGGTAGGTGGACTCTCCTTTTCCTCTCCAATTTTCACATTGGATTCCATAGGTGTGTCTGTAGGCCTACATCCTAACATCCCTGTTTCTTGAAGTAAGTCAAGTATATATTTCCTTTGAGATAAATAGATTCCATGTTTGGACCGTGCCACTTCCATTCCCAGAAAATACCTTAATCGACCAAGATCTTTGACTTCAAATTCCTTAGCTAGAATCATTTTCAGTCCTTCAATTCCAGTATAATCATCACCTGTAATAATAATGTCATCCACATAGACAATGAGGGTGGTTACCTTGCCTTCCTTTGAATGCTTTAAGAACATTGTGTGGTCAATTTGACATTGGGAGAAGTCATGCATCCTAACTACTCGTGTGAGCCTATCAAACCAAGCCCGAGGGGATTGCTTGAGTCCGTATAGTGATCTTTTGAGTTTACATACCTTGCCTGAATTTTCTGATGTCTCAAGTCTAGGTGGTATTCTCATGTAGACATCTTCTTCAAGTTCACCATTTAGGAAAGCATTTTTTATATCTAACTGGTGAAGTGGCCAATCCAAATTTACTGCCAGAGAAAGGAGTACACGAACTGAATTCAACTTTGCTACAGGTGCAAAGGTTTCTTCATAATCCACCCCATAGGATTGGGTGAATCCTTTTGCCACCAGCCGAGCTTTGTACCTGTTTACACTCCTATCTGCATGGTATTTTACCGAGAATATCCATTTGTATCCAACTGTCTTCTTCCCCTCTGGTAGGTGGGAGAGCTGCCATGTGTCATTCTTTTCAAGTGCCTTAATTTCTTCCATTACAGCAGCCTTCCATTCTGGAACTAGAACAGCTTCATGAAAGTTTTGAGGAATTTTGATGCTGTCCACAGAGCTGATGAAGTTTCTGTACCCCTGCGATAATTTTTCACTAGAAACATGGTTTGCAATTGGGTGTTTGGTACAAGACCTTACTCCCTTTCTCATAGCAATAGGTAAGTCTAAGTCTTGGTCATTAGTGACATTATCAGATAAATTAGAGGAAGAGTTAATGCTACCTTTTTGGGTTGAGTCTTGGTTCTGCTTTGGAAGAGTGCATGCTTCTACTTCCTCAAAGGTTTGCTGCTTGTTCTTCTTCCTTATGTATACTTGTAGTTCTTTTCCTCCATTTGGTTTTCCTTTTGGACCAATTGTTGATGCTCCATTTGTTGGCTTGGTAACCTCAAGAGTGGTTGTTTGCTGGTCCAGTTCAGGTTCAACAATTATTGGGACAGATTCTGTGTTTTTAGTGATTTGGACAGATTCTGATGGGGTTGTTAAGACAGGTTCATGTGGGACAGATTCTGGTATTGTAATTTCCCAAGGTTGGTGTTCATCAATTGTAACTTTCTCCCCCTGAATGCCAACTTTGGGATAAAAGGCCTTGTCTTCAAAAAAGGTAACATCCATAGTGTGATAGATTCGTCTTTTTTTGGGGGCAGTAGCATTTGTATCCTTTCTTGGTAGGAGAGTATCCCAAGAAGATACACTTGATGGCTTTCGGGTCCAACTTATTAAGGTTAGGCTTTTGGTCATGTACAAAGGCAGTACATCCAAAAATCTTCGGTGGAAGATTTGTGAGGAGTTTGGTCGAAGGATAAAGGGACAAGAGGGTTTGGTGTGGTGTGTTTAGGTTGAGCGTTTTGGAGGGCATTCTATTTATTAGGTAGGATGAGGAGAGGACTGCATCTCCCCAAAAATGGTTAGGTACGTTCATGGACAGCATAAGGGCTCGAGTGACTTCCAATAGGTGCCTATTTTTCCTCTCTGCTGTCCCATTCTGTTGTGGAGAGTATAAGCATGATGTTTGGTGTATAATGCCATTTTTGTTAAGGTAACTACCAAGGGTGTGGTGGAAGTACTCCCCTCCATTATCAGTTCTTAGTACTTGAATATTGCTTTGAAATTGAGTTTGGACCATTTTATGGAAGTTCTCAAATATACTCCCAACTTCTGATTTTTCTTTCATGAGGAACACCCAAGTGACTCTTGTATGGTCGTCAATAAAGGTAATAAACCACCTTGATCCACTAACATTGCTTACTCTTGAAGGTCCCCACACATCACTATGAATGAGTGCGAAAGGTTTAGACGGCTTATAAGGTTGTATGGAATAATGAGATTTGGTGTGTTTGGCTAATTCGCACACTTCACATTTGAAAGAACCAGAATCTTTATTAAATAAAGTTGGAAACATTTTTTTTCAAATACATAAAATTTGGGTGTCCTAGGCGATAATGCCATAACATTACATCATTATCATTCTTTGATGAACACATGAGGGCAGCCTTGTAGGATCTCTTATTTTGGTCTTCAATTTTAAGGAAGTAAAGGCCTGCACTTTCCTCAGCATTGCCAATCATCTTCCCCGAATTCATATCCTGAAATTCACACAAATGTGGTAAGAACTTAGCAACACATCCTAAGTTTTTGGTTAATTTACAGATAGACAATAGACTGCAATCTAGTTTAGGAACATGTAAAACTGAATCAAGAGTAATATCTTTGGAGATAACCACTGAACCTTTACCAGCTACCTTGGAGGTGGTACCATCTGCTATCCGGACAAAAGATTCATCTTGACATGGAGTGTATTTACTAAATACATTGATGTCCCCAGTCATGTGATCCGAGGCACCAGAATCAACAATACAAGAGTTTGTTTTCTGGTGATTTACATGAAGGGCCGCAGAAAAATTACCTTTTTGGGCAAATGTAGCAGTGGAAGAAGATGTACTAGTGCTTTGCAGTGCCTGTTGCATCAATTTCTGCAACATCTCTATTTGTTCTTTGTTGAAAGGACTGGCCTCTGCAATGTTTTTGGACTTACTTTCATCAGCAGCAGCATATCCGCGCGCGTCCTTGAATCGTGGTTTTAGATTCGTGGGTTTTCCATGAAGCACCCAACAAGTTTCCTTCGTATGTCCAGGTCGCTTGCAATGATCGCACCATCCTCTACCTCTCTTTGGTGGACCTCTTATTGCAAGTGCAGAGCCTTCAATGTTTGAACTTGCACTTTGACTTCCCAACATGATTTTCCTTCTGCTTTCTTCCCTTCTCACTTCTGCAAATGCTTCACGAATGCTAGGGAGAGGCTTAGTTCCAAGAATCCTCCCTCTCACTTCATCCAAATTTTTATTCAGTCCCAATAGGAACTAAAAGTTTCTGTTCTTCTCGACCAATTTCTTGTAGATTTTGTCATCATCTATGCACTTCCACTCTATGTTTGCATAGATGTCAAGTTGCTGCCAGTATTTTGTGAGTATATGATAGTACTCGGTGACCGAAGAATCTCCTTGTCGAAGATTGTGTAAGAGACTTTTGATCTCAAATATGGCTGAGGTGTTGTCCACATTTGAGTAGGTCTCCTTGGCTGCCTTCCATATTTCTGCAGCAGTGTCATAATACATGAAATTTTCACCAGACTCATTAGTCATGGAGTTGAGCAACCATGTCATTACAAGACTGTTTTCAAGTTTCCATTTTTCATGGCTTGGATCAGTATTATTTGGCTGCTTAGCCTCGCCAGTGATGTAGTCTTCCTTTCCTTTTCCTTGGAGGAAGATGCGGACAGATCTAGACCACTGTGTGTAGTTCTGCCCATTGAGTTTGTAGCTAGTAATGATAATTGTTTCATGATGACTAGTGGTGTTTCCAGTCGCTGCTGCCTTAGGGTTAGCATCTAGGCTGCTTGAACTGCTCTGTTTTTCTTCCATGAGAAAATCCTAATTTTTTTTTATCGGATCAGAACTGTAGCTCTGATACCATGTGAAAATATTGTGTTTCTTATTGATTTTGTACAAATACGAATGGTATAAATAGCCTAGGGAGTACAACTTAATGAGAAAGCTAATTAAATCTTAATTAACTCAATTAATTACAATAAAGAAAGATATTATAATGGTAAGAGAATATCTTTATGATTAAAAAACTGTACAGCTGTCCCTTAATAGACAGAATTGTAACCAACAAGTATCTCATAATTACCAATTTGGGAGACACTAGTCTCTAACAAAATTTCAAACACTAAAAACAATCTCCACAAGTAATTTCATCACTAAATCCTTGTTAGGTGAGTGATGTCTTTCACATATAAACACTTGCTTATCCTATATTTCATGTAATTTTACACTCTGAACTCACTTCTATCATGCTCATCACTTTGACATTTGGAGAGTGATTCATGTTCATACCAGGTAGCCCAATATATCTTGAATTGACTTCTATTCATCTTATGTCATATCTCATCCAATGTGATTTTATCTACCATAAAGGATCAATTAAGCATGGCTTACTCCTTCAACTAGGACAACCTAACTCTCCATTCTCCACAAGTGCCTATTGCAAACAGTCAAACCCTGATGACAAGAGATCAACTTCAGACTTGTGCATCTTCCTTGGCCTAAATTTGATTTCATTGTGTACCAAGAATTAATCGTTGGTTGCTCCTTCCAGCACAAAGGCTGAAAATCGCAGCATGACCAATACCAAAGCTGAAGTGATATGGATACAGTCCTTACTCACAAAACTCAGTCTCTTATAGCGTCCCTATTCTCCTATGAGACAATGTGAGCACTGCCATCCAGTCTCAAAATCCAGTGCTCCATGCTTGAAAAAAGCTTTTGGAATTTCATATACATTTTGTGAGGGAAAAATTAATCTCCAAAGGCACTTCCTAGACCTAGATTAACCCATCTTATCACCCACACCGACCACGCTCCAGATATTAAATGATAATATTTTTTGAATTTGACCATGCAAAAAATATTATCATTCACTATTATCGTTTCAGCATTGTAATTTTATCAGAGACAAGAATAGTGACATTTTTATCCTATCATGTTGTGGAAGAATTTATTATTTTTCCCTTTATTAATTCTTTAATTCACTCCAACTATTTAATATTTATCAAAACTATTTGTCTTTGAAGTTTATGAAATTGATTATAGGTATAAAAATTACTTGATTTCCCATCTTAAGACGAGATTTGCCACTAATCCAAAATATTCACATTCAAGAGCACACTTTCTTTAACCACAACAAGAACATGCATGTAACTAACAGGTATAAACATTATTCCAAAAACCCAGAAGGTTCAGCCTTCAACATAAAATCAAAGGAAGTAAGAAAACACATCAGTTAAACTGTTCAATGAGAAAAATCCCTTAAAATTTCGTAATACCCTTAATTAAAAATCCTAGACTCAAACCCTCTATGAAAGCACAAGATGAAAAGGTTAGAATGGTGCCCTAAATTTTCCCCCTATTTTATTCCTTGTTTATGTTCTTCCTCTAGATCTCTACAAATACAACTTCGGAAATATACCAACTTTCATATTCTAAAGAAAAGGACAAAAATTCATATAATGCTTCAGTAATCATTTTCACCAAAAATATTTCAGTAAGACAATATCTATGACAAGAGGAACATAAGATAGAGAATATGTAGCTTCTCAACTTGAGGAGGATGTTACAATAATAGTCCCTTTTAGGGCTTGGAAAATTCAAAATCAGTTGATGTTCTACCAAGTCAATGAACTTTTTGTGAATACCAATCTTTCCTATCTGTAGGGGGTGCAACAGTCCAATTTAGGAAGGGCCCCAACTTTCCTCACCCCCTAAAGTCACTTCAGAAAAACACATTCGAAAAAGTTTAATTTTTATGTCTGTCCAAGAGTATACATCAGGACAAGTTAGTTATTTTTTCATCCAAAAGTTACCTTTGGGCTTGTGTGGCACTTAGAAACGCGAGTTGGGCCCCTAGGAAGTCCCTTGGCTAGTTCATAGTTGGCTTTATTCTGCCTGTTGTGTCTGTCCAGTATCTACATCATCCTTCAAATTCTCTCCACTCAACTTCCATTTTTTATTCAAACAAACATTCTCCAAATTCAAAACTCGGCACAATAAATGCTTATAACCCAAGTAATAGTCCAATCTAATATCATTAAGTAGACTCAAAGAAACTGGTGAACTTTACAGCTTGGCTTGTGTAGTTAATCTTGTTCTCAGCTCCTCAGCTACAGCGTCAATGAACTCTTCAGTATTTAAATAATGAGACCTAGAAACCCTACAACAAAACAAAGAGCAAGTAGTTTTAATTTGTTATACATAAATAGCAAAAGGAATAGTTAGCATTCTTAAAGAACTATTCTAGGGCCAAAAGTTACTTGGGTCCATGAATAAGAAGTGCAAGATCCTTTGTCATTTTTCCCAATTCAACTGTTCCAATGCAAGATGCTTCTAGTTTCTCCGTGAAGTCCAACAGTCTAGCATTTCCATCCAACTTTGCCCTGCAAAAAATAGGGTGTTTTAAAAAGCTTTAAAATAAAACACACTTTTAATTTTATCATATGGTCAACATCTTTGTTTTTATTATATTTACAAAAGGTACAACTCTGCTTTTAGTTTGTTTTATGTACAAATATAAAAAATATAGAACCACCACCACCAAACTTTATCCTATCCCACTGAGTAGAGTCGGCTACATGGATCAAACGGCGCTATAATGCTATATCATATATCATATATCATATTTTTATCAAAATCTTTGACTTCTAGGTTTTTCTCAATAGTTTCTCCTATAGTTTTTCCAAGTCTTCCTCTACCTTTAACAATTGGGATACCCTCTATTTGATCTACTCTTCTTACTACAGAATCTACAAATCTCCTCTACACATTCCCAAACCACCTAAGTAATATTCCTTCATTTTTACTACAATGTGTCACCCTAACTTTCTTTCTCTCTGATGTTATCACTCCTAATCTTATCTCATCTAGTATTAGCATACATCCATCATGGCATTCTCATCTCTATACACTGAGTTTACTCTCATGTTGGCATTTTACCACCCAACATTTTGTGTCATGTAACATCGCTCGTTTTACAAATGTGGGATAAAACTTTCCCTTTATCTTCAGTGGCACTATTTTATCACTTAAAACACCTAAGACTCCTCAATTTCATCCACCCTACTTGGGCCAAAGATATTTAATTGTGACTTGTTGTATGTTAGGGTCTCCGACTATCACTTCTAAACTACGCGTGCTTCGTCTTTTCCAAAATTTACATTCTATATATAACTCTGTTACTTATACTCAAATGAAAGTCATAAACTTCTAAAGCTTGTTACCAAGTCTCTAACCTCCCATTTATTTCCACTCTCGTCTCTCCAAGAAGTATAGTGACACTTTTTATTACCAAAAACAAAATATAATATAAAAGTGACACTTTTTATTGTTGGTTACAATTCTGTCCATTAAGGGACAGGTGTACAGCTTACATTAGCTGTATCATAGGAATATTCTCTTACCATTAATAGCCATATAATATCTTTCCTTTATTGTAAATAATTGAGTTAATTAGGATTTAATTAGCTTTTTGATTTACTTGTACTCTCTAGGCTATTTATACCATATTTTATTCTGTATAAAATCAATAAGAAATACATCATATTCACATGGTATCAGAGCTACAACTCTGATCCGATAAAAAAAAATTAGGGTTTTCTCATGGAAGAAAAACAGAGCAATCCAAGCATCCTAGACGCTGACCCTAAGGCAGCAACGACTGGAAACACCGCCAGTCATCATGAAACAATTATCATTACTAGCTACAAACTCAATGGACAAAACTACACACAGTGGTTCAGATCTGTCCGCATCTTCCTCCAAGGAAAAGGAAAGGAAGACTACATCACTGGCGAGGCTAAGCAGCCAAAAAAGACTGATCCAAGCCATGAAAAATGGAAACTTGAAAACAGTCTTGTTATGACATGGTTGCTCAACTCCATGACTAATGAGTCGGGTGAAAATTTCATGTATTATGACACTACTGCAAAAATATGGAAGGCAGCCAAGGAGACCTACTCAAATGTGGACAACCCCTATATTTGAGATCAAAAGTCTCTTACACAATCTTCGACAAGGAGATTCTTCGGTCATCGAGTACTATCATACACTCAAAATACTGGCAGAAACTTGACATCTATGCAGACATGAAGTGGAAGTACACAGATGATGACAAAATCTACTGGTCGAGAAGGACAGAATCTTTCAGTTCCTATTGGAACTGAATAAAAATTTGGATGAAGTGAGAGGGAGGATTCTTGGAACTGAGCCTCTCCCTAGCATTCGTGAAGCATTTGCAGAAGTGAGAATGGAAGAAAGCAAAAGGAAAATAATGTTGGGAAGTCAAAGTGCAAGTTCAAACATTGGAGGCTCTGCACTTGCAGTAAGAGGTCCACCAAAGAAAGGTAGAGGATGGTGCAATCACTGCAAGCAACCTGGACATACGAAGGAAACATGTTGGGTGCTTCATGGAAAACCCACGGATCTAAAACCATGATTCAAGGTCGCACATGGATATGCTGCTGCTGCTGATGAAAGTAAGTCCAGAAACATTGCAGAGGTTAGTCCTTTCAACAAAGAACAAATAGTGATGCTGCAAAAATTGATGTAACAGGCACTGCAAAACACTAGTACCTCTTCTTCCACTGCTACTTTGCCCAAAAAGGTAATTTTTCTGCTGCCCTTCACGTAAATCACCAGAAAACAAACTCTTGGATTGTTGATTCTGGTGCCTCGGATCACATGACTGGGGACATCAATGTATTTAGTAAATACTTTCCATGTCAAGATGAATCTTTTGTTCGGATAGCAGATAGTACCACCTCCAAGGTGTAAAGATTCGGTGGTTATCTCTAAAGATATTACTCTTGATTCAGTTTTACATGTTCCTAAACTAGATTGCAGTCTATTGTCTATCTGTAAATTAACCAAAAACTTAGGATCTGTTGCTAAGTTCTTACCACATTTGTGTGAATTTCAGGATATGAATTCGGGGAAGATGATTGGCAATGCTGAAGAAAGAGCCAGCCTTTACTTCCTTAGAATTGAAGACCAAAATAAGAGATCTTACAAGGGTGCCCTTATGCGTTCATCAAAAAATGATAATGATGTAATGTTATGGCATTATCGCCTAGGACACCCAAATTTTATGTATTTGAAAAAATGTTTTCATCCTTATTTAATAAAGATTTTGGTTCTTTCAAATGTGAAGTGTGCGAATTAGCCAAACACACCAAATCCCATTATTCCATACAACCTTATAAGCCATCTAAACCTTTCACACTCATTCATAGTGATGTGTGGGGACCTTCAAGAGTGAGTAATGTTACTGGATCAAGGTGGTTTGTCACCTTTATTGACGACCATACTAGAGTCACTTGGGTGTTCCTCATGAAAGAAAAATCAGAAGTCGGGTGTATATTTGAGAACTTCCATAAAAATGTTTCAAACCCAATTTCACAGCAACATTCAAGTACTAAGAACTGATAATGGAGAGGAGTACTTCCACACACCCTTGGGAGTTACCTTACCAAAATGGCATTATACACCAAACATCATGCTCATACTCTCCACAACAAAATGGGATAGCAGAGAGGAAAATAGGCACCTATTGGAAGTCACTCGAGCTCTTATGTTGTCCATGAACGTACCTAACCAGTTTTGGGGAGATGCAGTCCTCTCCTCATCCTACCTAAAAAATAGAATGCCCTCCAAAACACTCAACCTAAACACATCACACTAAACCCTCTTGTCCCTTTATCCCTCGACCAAACTCCTCACAAATCTTCCACCAAAGATTTTTGGATGTACTGCCTTTGTACATGACCAAAAGCCTAACCTTAATAAGTTGGACATGAAAGCCGTGTATCTTCTTGGGATACTCTCCTACCAAGAAAGGATACAAATGCTACTGCCCCTTAAAAGGACGAATCTATCACACTATGGATGTATACATAAGGAAGAAGAACAAGTAGCAAACTCTTGAGGAAGTAGAAGCATGCACTCTTCCAAAGCAGAACCAAGACTCTGCCCAAAATTCAGATTCTGAACCTACTCACAAAGGTAGCATACTGTGCATTAACTCTTCCTCAAATTTATCTGATAATGTCACTATCGACCAAAACTTAGACTTACCTATTGTTGTGAGAAAGGGAGTAAGGTCTTGTACCAAACACCGAATTACAAACCATGTTTCTAGTGAAAAATTATCGCAGGGGTACAGAAACTTCATCAGCTCTGTGGACAGCATCGAAATTCCTCAAAACTTTTATGAAGCTGTCCTAGTTCCAGAATGGAAGGCTGCTGTAATGGAAGAAATCAAGGCACTTGAAAAGAATGGCACATGGCAGCTCTCCCACCTACCAGAGGGGAAGAAGACAGTTGGATGCAAGTGGATATTCTCGGTAAAATACAATGCAAATGGGAGTGTAAACAGGTACAAAACTCGGCTGGTGGCAAAATGATTCACCCAGTCCTATGGGGTGGATTATGAAGAAACCTTTGCACCTGTAGCAAAGTTGAATTCAGTCTGTGTACTCTTTTCCCTGGTAGTAAATTTGGACTGGCCACTTCACCAGTTAGATATAAAAAATGCTTTCCTAAAATGGTGAACTTGAAGATGTCTACATGAGAATACCACCTGGACTTGAAACATCAGAAAATTCAGGCAAGGTATGATAGGCTCACACAAGTGGTTAGGATGCATGGCTTCTCCCAGTGTCAAACTGACCACACAATGTTCTTAAAGCATTCAAAGGAAGGCAAGGTAAACAATTTGTGGTAGAAGCAATGCAGAAGCTGAACTTAGGTCCATGACACATGGGATTTGCAAGGGGATGTGGTTGCAAAGGATGCTTGCAGAACTACACATTTACACTGACCATGAAGTAAGCCTATTGTGTGATAACAAAGTTTCCATAAGCATTGCTAAAAATCCGGTGTAACATAACAGAACAAAGCATGTGAAAATTGATAGACACTTCATCAAGGAAAAAATTGACAATGGGCTAATTTCTCTCTAGCACACACCCTCAAGCCACCAAATTGCTGATATCTTGACCAAGGCACTTCCTAGAGCCACCTATGAAAACTTAAGATTCAAGTTGGGCATGACTGACATCTAAGACCTAACTTGAGGGAGAGTGTTGGTTACAATTATGTCCATTAAAGGACAGTTGTACAGCTTTCATTAGTTGTATCATAGGAATATTCTCTTACCATTAATAGCCATATAATATTTTTCCTTTATTGTAAATAATTGAGTTAATTAGGATTTAATTAGCTTTCTGATTTACTTGTACTCCCTAGGCTATTTATACCATATTGTATTCTGTACAAAATCAATAAGAAATACAACATATTCACATTTATTAGCAAAAAAACAATTTCAAACTAAACATATCTATCCTATTAGAACTGCCTTATCATAGGAAAGTTTTAAAGAAAATGATATCAGAACTTTTTTGCTAAGTTTATACACACAAAACAAACTATAACTTGTGAGGAAAATCTTTTACGTATTTGCTTTTATCAAAAAAAAACTTTCTAATTCTGATATAAAATTAGACCTTTCCATTAATTTTTTTCTTAAAAGCCCAAACAAATGGGTCCTTCATTTATAGCTTTTTTCATGAAGCTACTTCCATTATATTATGAGAAGCGAAGAACAACAAAATATCTTATAAGCTTTTTTCTTTTCATAAAAAATATTTATCTAAAATAGTAAAAAAAAATTAATAAAAAAATACACTTCTTTCTTAAAAAAAAAAAAACACATAATCAGCCCCTTAATCTACTCAACCCTCCATCTGTATTATTATTAGCTAAAACTACAATGGGAAACAAAATCGAATTCTCTGGATTACAGTATCACACACAAAAATTGTACGAGTCTCAATTTCAATGCTTACCTATGTGCAAGACCTTGTGACCAGGCGAAAATTGAAGCAATACTGTTTGTACTGGTTTCACCTCCCTTCTGATGGACTCGAAAATGGCGGGTAACAGTGCCATGGGCTGCCTCTGCTTCAATGGTTTTCCCATCCGGGCAAACCTGTTGCAAATTTTAGCTACTTGAACATCCATGCTAGAGATGTAACAGACAAAAGGGCAGACATAAACAAAATAAAGGATACGTATGAAAGAAAAAGCAAAATGATGCAAAGGGTTAGAAAAGCAATACCAGTATTGATGTCATCAAGCCAAGAGAACCAAATCCTGTTCAATGGAAACTATTTTTCAGATCATATTAAGAAATACGACATGCGAAACCTTGACCATCCACTTTCTTAACAAAAACAACAAAACTTTCAAGAACTAAAAACCAAGGACCCTATTCTAACAATATTTTCAATTTCACTTTGTATGTGGTGGTTGGAATGACATTTGCTTATGGAATTTTTATTTTCGAAAACACTAAAAATAATATTTTGAAAATTTCCAGAATTTTTAAAATATTTAATATGCATTTCCAAAAACATCCATAGTGTCTTCTTTATTATTTATTTTACCAGTGGAATGAAAACAAGAAACACCAGAAATAAACAGATAAGTGAATGAGATAAGAGCATATGGATATCTACCTTGAGCTATGAAATCACTCTGCACATCCCCATCATAATTTTTGCAGGCCCATACGTAACCTCCATCACTTTTAAGAGCATAGGCAACCATATCATCTATAAGACAGTGTTCATACCTAAGAATCAAGAGAGTGAATTACCAATTTACTTATGAGAAAAAAAATTTACTAGCATGACAAGCAATTCTTCTAACCATATTCCTGCAGCTTTAAACTTGTGACTCCACTGCGTGTCGTAAACTTCCTGGAATATATCCTTGAATCTTCATAAAAGCAAAGAGTTAGAAATGTGTTTGGGGGTCTTATAACTACAATTATCATTGTATCTCATTTAGAATTGAAGAGTCGTGAAATATAAAGAATGAACAGAAAATAGACAAGCATACCTTCCATCATATTTCTTTAGAATGGTATTTTTAGTGCTAAGATAGAGAGGCCATCTTTTCTCGTGAGCAATGTTCATTGAAGCTTCAGCAAAAGCTCGAATGGACTGTTTCAAGGCCAAATACCACGTAATTTATTGTTGCAAGTTTAGTTAAAATAATTTTCAAAGAGAAAATATTAATAAAAAGCATTGATTAGATGCAAACCTCATCAGTATTATACATGGACAAAGCTACACCTCCAGCACCAGTGAAGTTATACACCTCTAGCTCTTTAGTTTCTTCGTGCCCATCTGGTGCTGTATAACGCAACTAAATTTTGTAAGATACTTCAAATTTATAGACCTCAAACTTTTTGGTCTTTTAGAAATTGATATCGGCTTTAGTTGAGCAATCTTGCAACTGCATCAAGATTGTATATGCCAAATACTTGAATCATGAGAAACAGCTGATTGGATATTGACTTTACCGAACACCAATTTTAGCTTTCCGGGGCCTTTTATAACTGCATCAGTTGCCCGATATTGGTCGCCAAAAGCATGTCTTCCGATGCATATTGGCTTCGTCCAGCCTAACCAATAGCCAGTAATTAACACTTGCTATCATAAGCAAAATTCAGATATCAAATAAGTTAAAAAAATTACGAACCTGAAACAAGTCGAGGAATGTTTTTACAAATAATTGGCTCTCTAAAAACTGTACCTGTAAGGATATAGAGTGATTGTTTCCATCGACGTCAGTTAAAAACTCGGAACATAAAACAGGATTACGAAAAGCAACAGAAAGTTTAATTACCATTTAAAATGTTCCGGATTGTCCCATTTGGGCTCTTCCACATTTGTTTTAGGTTAAATTCCTTGACACGGTCTTCATCTATGAAAAAGAAAACCCTATATGTGAATTTCAGTTAACACATGGGCAAAATACCGTACACGAAATTAAGTTAAGATGATATGGAAATCATTCCAATTTCCAAATAAGAACAATTATGAATACCTGGAGTAATAGTTGCACATTTGATAGCTACATTATACCTACAATGGAAGGAAAATAAACCATGTAGAGATATTAGGAGGCCTCGCGTAAGAGAATATAGCTTAATAATTAATACAGAAATGAAACACATTGAAAGCTTCTCTAATCCACAGAACTTTTATTTACCCCGAAAATGGTAAGCAGAGGCATAAATGTGATCATTGACATCTCAACTAGGCTAGCACCTCAGCTAGCACTAATCATTTGCAGCATACCAAAGATTATTGTTAAACAAAAAGGAAGAGTTCAAATGAAAGACAAGGGGAGACATGGGCCAAAACCCTTGCAGCTCCACAGAACTTGAAAAATTATAACAGAAAAACAAAAATTAGTTCAGTCTATTTAAGTAGTTGATATTTCAACCAAAACAAATTATATATCAATATATCTTATTTTGCATTTTTTCTTTCCTTCTAATATTGATCTTCTAACAGTACTCTACAGCAATGTATGTACAGTATTGAGCATATTTATTATTTAATATTTACTCTTCAACTCCATTTAAATTATATTATTTTGTCATTAACTATAATCAGAGGCAATTCGGTTACTGTTAAAGTAACACTTCGGGGGCATTACAATTTTAGTTTACTTATCCTCTTCTAAGAAACAGATGCACAGCAGAATGAAAAACAACATTCCAACCATTAAGGTTCCATTTGTTTCATTTTAATATAAAAACACTCTTGGCTATGCATGACATTCCCAAGAACATTCCGATGGGAATGTTTCTCTACTGTGGGAATGTTCATTTCCAACATGTATGTTCCAGGAGTATATTTATATAACATGAAAAAGATGCCCCCAAAAGCAATACATGTATACTCTTCTCAGAATTTCATGGCAATTTTGAATAAAGAAAAAACATCTCAAGATAAACATAGTAATATCTTAGCTGAAATCTAAACATGTGACAAGCCTGACTATGCACTGAATCCTTCAAGCTAATTTTGGATTAATAAACAAGATAGACGTGGATTTTTCTCTTAAGATTTAACTGTATTGCAACTCTTGATCATAACAATAATAATGAAAAAAAAACAAATAAAAACTGAAGGAAAAACAAGAAGAATGAGACACTTATGGCAACGACAAAATGATACCCAATCTAAAGACCGAATACGCAAGCAAATGTGGAAAATATTAGAGCACATACTTTAGTGTAGCTTCGGCACTTTCAATAGTAACTCTATCATTAGTGGCATCTCGATGAGGAAGGCCAAGGTCAAAATACTTAATATCCAGCTCCAGAAAAGGGAGAATAAGCTGCAAAATGTAAAAATACAAAAAATAAAAAGTATTAGAGATATAGTTAGTTGGAGATAAGTATGTTGATAGTTAGATTAGTAATAACTACTTTGTTAATGCCTGCTTAATATAATAACATTTTTACTCATTCAATCAAATAGCAATTTCACTCTTCTCTCAATCCTCTCTTCTGTACCACACCACATCTGCTAACAATAAGCATGCCTGATTCAATAATATAGTGCAAGAAAAAATAACATAACTACCTTATCTTTTATCATTCTCCAAATTACTCTTGTCATTTCATCTCCTGCATGTGGAAGACAATCAAAGATTGATTACTCGGAGAAAGAAATTAAAAATCAAGGAAACGGTGCTTACTGTTCTGATATACATATTAACCACGAGGCACAGTAAACATCAAATGATTCATAAGATACATATGAGTTGAACAATAATTACAAATCATAGGTTGAAGTTAAAATCAATTCTAGAATGAAAATCAAAATTGTAATCAACAACTTCGAAACATACAAAAATGGATTTGAATATTTTGCAATAATAAGAAGCAATAGGTAGATAAAAGCATACCGTCCATTTCGACGATGGGATTATCAACACAAATCTTGTGAAAGTCCATTTCTGGTGTTTGGTTGTGTGTGAAAGTGGGAATTGAGAGAGGAAGAAAAATAATGTTGGATTAAAAGAATGTATTGTTGTTGTATTATGGATTTATATATCTAATGAACACACACGCGGTGGTGAGCTTAATTTTCTACGCCTGCAGTAATAGTATTGATCCTAGCGTTTTAAGACCAAACGTCTTGATTTGTTGGTTTGTTTCCTTTTCTTTTACAAATATGTGTTCCCTTACGTCAAAATATGTTCCTATAGAAGTTTATTCAAGATTGTTTTGACTATTTTGTATATTTTGTATAATGCATTTGTTAATTCACAAGATTTATTGGCTAATTTGATCGACTTTTATGATTTTAGAAATTAATTTGCATATTCTTTTCTTCTTGTTATCATAACTGTTTACACGATTAGTATATATAAATTAAATTTTTTTTATAATATTTTTTTTTATTCTTTTAATCAAATTTAATTTTTTTCTTAACAATACTTATGTCATTTTTTTTTATGAATATTTATGTCATTTTATAGAGACGCATTTTTTATCTTAATTTCTTATATTTTTTCTTATATTAAACTATTAAATAGTTAATTTATTTTTAATTCATTTTCTCTTCTTTTTACTTTTTTTTTCTTTAATCAACAAAATAAAGTATAGTTAGGTTGTCTCGTTTGATTTTTTTAGGAGCTAAAGTTATCTTTATTTTTCTCAAATATTAAATTGAGTCTCAAGATTTTTCTGAGACAATAAAATTAGTTTTTACTCTATATTTTAAGTAAAAAAATTATAATTATATTGAGAGTCAATACCTATTTTAGTCCATGATAAAAATTAGACTTAATTGCAGTTTTAATCTATTTATTTTTATCAGTTCATGAAATCGATCCTCTATTTTAAAATCTGACATATTTAGTCATTCATTCTGATCTTTTAACTAAAAATTAGTGATGTGACTTGCTTTAAAATAACGTGGCATATGATATGATAACGTAGAATAATTCATACTCATATAATCGCTATAAAAACTTAAATCCCATTTGATTTGCGAAAACATTTTATATTTTCATTTTCTGTTTTGATTTTTAGGAAAGTACTTTCATTTTCAAAATTTTAAGATTTAGGAAATGCTTTTATTTTAACTTATTGTCATTTTCAAAAAAGTAAAAATATTTAAAATGCACCAACTTTAACTATCATTTTATAAAGTATTTTGTAAATAAAATTAATTTTATTTGACCAACTTTTAATCTAAAATATTTTTTATTAAGTAAAAATTATAATAACAACTTTAAAAGTAGTACAATATAGATATAACAAATATTATTTACCAAACTAACACCTCAATTAAATTAGTATTTAATTTATACTTTTTTTGCATTAATATCTAATTAGTTCCAAATTCCTCCAACCCAATACTTCAATTAAATTTACTATTAAATAAGTCTCGTTAATAACTCAAGTTGCTTTCATTAAATAAATAATTCATTTATTATAATATTATTTTTTACGACTAAAGTTAGTAATTAATATTGTTAGTATTTTGTTGGGTGAGAATTAAACCCAACAAAATATTAGGGGTGGACAGATCTGCCGCACCCACCCATAATCGGGTTGCCGGATCTCGCGGGTGAAATTCAATGAGTGTAGACGGTCTACCACAGTCGGGCTCAGATGACGAAATTCGATCCATCGGCAACCGAAACCACCTGCCCAAAACATATGAGGTAGTATGTGACATTGAGGCCCAACCTTGCTTTGCATGTTTTGGCCCAGTCTGTTTCAGTTTTTCATATAAAATCACTACTTCCATCAATCCCTAGCCACCCATTAAACCCTAGCCGCCCATCAAACCCTATACACCAGCAATGTTTCCATTTCATTTCTCCCGTTTTCAACTATTATTGTCCTTTCCTTCGAAACCCTAGCCACACATCTTAGTATCTCTTAGTCTCATCTGAAGATGCAAACATGAGAAGGGGGGTTGAATTGTGTTTGTACTACTTGATTTCTTTTTCTGCTTTTTGATGATTATTTAAAATCTGATATATAAACAAGCAGAGTTAGCAGCGGATAAAGTAAAATAATCAACACAAAGATTTATCCTGGTTCACCATTAACTAGGTTACATCCATTCCCTTCACCTTGAAGGATTTTTCCACTAATTCAAAACCTTTGAATTACAACAGCACTACTGACCCTTCAAGTCAGTCTTCCTAAACAGTCTAACAATCCTAGACTTTTGAGGAACACAACACCTTGACTTCACAAGTCAAGTATTCTCCTACCAATCTGACAACCCCAGATTGCAGAAGGGATTTCAACACCTTGAATCTAATTGCTAAGTCACCTGCTACTTCTTCTGACTCTTCAGATTGTAGACTCTACTTCAACAATATAGATCTGACACAAGGGAACGAAAAACAAGAGTACTTGCTTCTGGAAAGCTGATACTCACAATTAACCTCACTGAAAACTCGAGTGTTTGCCTCTGGAAATTTATGACTCTTTTATTGATTTTCGATGCTAAGTCTTCTGCCTTAAGCCTTCTTTTATAGATGAAAATTAAGGTTTCTTCCATGATCAAATTCGAGATGTATATGTCCAGATTCTCTTGCAAAAATAACTTGGCCAATCCTGTTTCACTTAAATAAAAATCGTATCTTTTTAGTCTTCATATTGCATTTGAAATTTCTGTTGATCAATCTTGTTTCTTTTAGTTTCAAACCATATCTTTTTAAGCTTCATATTGCATTATAATTTCTTCAAGTCTTCAGTAATTTTTGAATCAAATCCCCTTAATACTTTGATCAAATTTCTATCAAAATTTAATCAAATCTTCTGATCTCGTCCAACTATGGACTTATGTAATCTGATCTACCCCAATTATGTGATCCTCTGATCTCGGCCAACACTGGACCATATGATCTGATCTTCTGATCTCGGCCAACACTGGGCCATATGATCTGATCTTCTGATCTCGGCCAACATTGGGCCATGATACTTAAATCTGGACCAATGATCTGAACATTTTCCCTCTGATCTGGACCAAGTCTAGACTGAGTCAGGATTGAATCTGAATTAAATCTGGACTTATGATATTTTAATCTGGACCATTAATCTTTTAATCGGAACATTTATCTTCTGATCTGCATCAAGTCTGGATTAAATCTGGACAATCATTTCTTCTGATCTGGACTGAGTTTTATGTTGTGGACCATGTTATCTTCTGGTTTGGACCAAGTCATTTGTTCTGGACCAGTTATCTTCTGCTCTGGACCAAGTCTGGATTAAGTCTGGACTGATTCTTATATTCACGACCAAGCTATCTTCTGGTCAGGATTGAGTCTGGACGAAGTCTGACTTATGTTTCCTTCTGATCTGGAACAAGTCTCCCTCTGATAGGCTTCCTTCTGGTCTGGACCAAGTTTCTTTTTGGACTCTGCTTCCTTCTAATCTGGACCAAGAAAGATATCCTCTGATGATGTTATTTGTCCTTTGATATTTTGCCTTTGATGACATCCTCTGATATCCTCTAGAGGTGTATCCTCTGGTGTCCTATGGATACATCCTTTGGTACCCTCTGGATGCATTATCTGGCCTAACCTTATGGTGACATTTCTATCCTCTGGTTGCTTCCTCTAGATGTATCCTCTGGTGGTGTCATCCTCTGATTTTACACAACTTCTGATTTGTTCTTCTAAGTCAAAATACTATTTACATAAAATACTTTTGTTAACATCAAAATTCTAAGTATAGAACCAACTTGGTTCCAACATCATCTTTCTAGTCTCTCAAGTTAATCGACCTCTCTTGTTGTTGCATTTCATTTGCCTACATTTTTGTCGATTGTTATTCCCCTCATTATATTATACTCCTTTCGATCTCAACTCTTCAACTACAAATTGAGAAGGTGTAAAAGAATGTTGGAGAAAGCTCAAAATTGCACATGTAAAGGTGCTCGTAGAAAGGTTTATGACTTTCTGTTATGGTTTCCTTATTATTTTTTACAATTAGGGTTTATTTTTTATAACTAGCATTTTCATCTTGTTAAGCTTTCTATGTTTAGGAGCATCCTTTTTGTTTGTTGGCTAAGAGTATCCTAGGGCAAGAAGCCAATAACATAAGGTTAGAGTTCTATGAGTATTTTGTTTAGTGTATTATGCGTGCTTTTTATGTTTTTGGTCAAAGGGTTTACTTTCAATAACTTTTTGTCTCTTTTAGTTTCAAAATTTTATAAATGCTTAACTATTATTTTGTAACTATAACTTTTATTTTGTTTGAGGATTTCTGTTGTTGTTCCTTGGAAGGATGTAGTAAGGTTCCTTTAGCAACAGAGAAAAAGTACTAGATGATCAACTGATTCTTGATCCTTTGAGGATGTAATGAGGGAATGTAATGATGCTTCCATTGACAGTCAACACAATCAACCAACTCTTGAATTGTGTGGCAATCCTCTTTGTAGATCATTGGTCTTTGTCTTGGCATAGTTTGAATTGGGAAATTCGGTTCTTGGTCTGATACATAGGGCAATCCACTCAAGTATGCAATTGCCTAAAGATGAAAGACTTGCATGCGATTGATAGAAGGCTTCGACCTCCGGCACACATCTCTTTTCTTCCCACACATCATATACGTAAGCCATATATAAGGAGCTCTAATAAACCCCAAACTAAGTAAGCTTAACTTAGCTTGAATTGGATTTCTTACTCCAAAAAAGACAGACTAATCTTAAATAATGTACACACGGAAAAATTACCCCGTAGGCTGACTTTTCTGATCCAACTTGAGAAAAAATATGGGACTACGACTTGCTTAGTGTAGGGCTACTTATCATGATTGGTTGGACACTATATTAAGCTTTCCCAGCCCATCAAATCTATTGAATGGGGTACGAAAGATTGTTATTCAAAGCATCGTTAAGAGCTCAAGTAATACCATGTGGGCTTTTAGGGAGTAGTCAAGATAAGACGACTCTGATCTTTCCTTCTAT
The DNA here is from genome assembly GCA_037974295.1 of Cicer cuneatum. Taxonomy (NCBI): domain Eukaryota; kingdom Viridiplantae; phylum Streptophyta; class Magnoliopsida; order Fabales; family Fabaceae; genus Cicer; species Cicer cuneatum. The sequence continues at coordinate 49,287,306 of JBBPBO010001984.1, read as the reverse complement.
GGGGCCATATGTGAGCTTCTCACCTACTAATATTACTCAAAAAGAGTCAATGGGAACGGACACATCAATAACAATAGACGTAGGGGAAGAAATCCTTGCTCTTCGGGAAAGAGTAATGAGAGAGGAAAACCTTGACCTTCCCTTTTTCTGCCTATCGAACTCAGAGATTGAAAGGTGATTGAAGAAGATTACTCTATGCAGAGACAAAGGTAAGATTTCTATATGTTTATAGGACTAACTCCCCCTTTAGATATAGGGGAGAGATAAAGCAATCAGCAAGGAGGCATTGCTCCCACATGGAAAAAAAAGTGCAACCAACATTTCCTTCCGCCTTTTCTGAGTAGTCTAACCAGTGTAATCAATCCCTTGCTTTCCTTCCTTGCTGTCACCTCGCTAGAAAGAAGTTCATTCTAATTAGATAAGGGTTATGCATTTGTAATAGCAATTGGATGCTTTCTTGACACGAATTCCAAGGATTATTCACCATCAAGCATGGTAAGAGATGTTATTTACTCAAGAACAACTAGTCTTGCAGTGGCAACTGCTTGAGCTAATACTTTCATTGCAGTTACGAAGACAACAAATGGATATTGAAAAGAGGGGGCATAAGAGCTCTAAGTCATCCAACAAGGCTTACTTGAAAAGACTAGAAGAATAAGGCCATCGGTCCCAAAGCCTGTGAGTGTTATGCAAACAACACTGATTCACCAGAAAGACTGTGATAGTTCATGTCCAACTCCTTCTATTCTATAGTTCTTTCCCCCTTCCTTCACCACTAGTTGAAGCCTAGTATTCGCCGGTCTCAAGGTTATGACAAGACAAGACTGATAATGTGGCTACGAGTTTTTTCCTTACTATAACAGGCCCCAACCCCAAACGGGCATGGTGACAAGACTTTGATGCAGGATTCAGAAGATAGGCTTGCAATAGATTCAACCGATCGACTCCTCGTGGCATATAAAGATTAGCAAAGCATAACGTCAGTAACATCGGTGCTAATAACTTCCTTTTCTCCTTCGGAGATGGGCTTTGTAAGAGTTAGGCGAGATGCAATACTTTTTCCTTAAGGAGTTAGAGTAGAAGTTGTTTACTCATATAAAAGAATAAGATCGGCTTACCATTATATTAAATATAATGAAAGGGTTAAGAGTGGATTTCTTTCTTCAGTATACGATATCAATATGTAAAGTTCATTTCTCTCATATGCCCGCTTTTGAAACTTCTACTTTGAGGGACTTTCCTACTAACAAGCATTGATAAGTTGTCGCAAGCAATCAAATTCATTCCCTTCCTTATTCTAATAGAAAAAGTATTTCAAGCCCTCCCCCTGTCCACAACTATATTGTCTCTATCATTGCTAAGGTCAGAGTGTTTTTTATTGGATTAGATATGGAGATTTCAGCCTTTTCCTTCCTTGTTTGCATTCTAGGTTGGTTCTAAAGAAAGGGTTGGAAAATTGAATCAAACAAAAGGTCAAATAGGCCTCTCATCCCATTCTATTTCCTAAGACAAGATCCATCGTGGTTCGAAGTCTCGTACTAGCCTCACCCTATCTAAAACTAAAAGGCGGATGGAAGATGGCATTCTTTCTTAATGAGCTCTCTTACTTGACTTTATCCATATAGAATTTCTTGCTAGATCGGATTTAGAGTGACTTATTCCCTTCCACTGTTTATGTTTTCAAACATTTCATCGGCGTCAACATTTTCTTCATCTCATCCTATGTAGGCTTGTTCCGCACACAAAGGCTACATCTGAGCCTTTCATTGATTTGACTTTTCCATTTATTTTTTAAGCCTTTCCTTCGTTTCGAGCATGCTATTTAGATCTATTTTAGTTGCCAATGAAATGGAATATGGGGAACTCTTCATCTAAATGGTTAATCGGACGAGTCAATTCTCAATGTGATGCTGCTATCCGTTTGACGATCTTACTTTTGATGTCACCCTCCACCTCTCCCTCCCAGTGGACTATCCCAACTATTCTCTAACCAATTCTGGAAGAATGGATCATTAAGATGTTGATAAGGAACAACCAATTAAAAAAGCAGGTGGTAGGCAATGAAAGTACTCATTTGATAGCAAAATATAAATATTTTTTAGAGCTAGGGGCATGCTATCTATTCTTGTTATCAAATTGTTACTTAAACTTAATTAAATGATTAAATTAAATTAAATAACTAAATTATTACCTGAAATTAAGTTAAGAGACACATGAAGTATTAAATATTATAATCAAATATTTAGTTCGTGTATTGTAAGGACTTCGGTGCATTAGTTTTCTTTTCTCAAGTATGCCAAATTGAGTTACATGACATTAACTGATATGTATTGTGTTTATTATAATATACATGTATATTACTTTTTTTAATTTATTCCAATAAAATTATTAAAATCCTAGAAATGCAGTTCATATAGTAGAACATAGGGGTGGGAAAAATGGTCGACTCGTCGTACCGATCCATTTTAGGTAAGTCGGACTGAAGGTTTGAACTCGCCTATCTAAGTTAGTCTGTCTCATTTAATCCGCAAAAAAAAAAAATGGAGTGGTCATAGAGTGGAGCGGTTTGACACGTCGGGCCAAATTGAAAACAATTGTTTTGTTTTATAAAACAAATGTAGCTTTAGTTGATTTTTTCTCCAATTTTTTATTAACTCGACCAAACTAAAAGACTAAAACTGACTCGTTAACTTAACCAACCAAAACTAAAACTCTAATCTATGGAGCGTTCTAGTTTGAAATATTGCTATTAACTTATTGATAATTTACTTAGATTTTTGTTGTTGATAGATTTAATTTTCGATAGTTTGTTATATATGTAAATTTTATTTATTTTTGTTCAAATTACATAATGTAAATTTACTTATGATAAGTTTAATTATTATTGATAAATTTAATTAAATGATTTTCATTACTAAAAGTGAGTCACTAATTAATTACATACAGATCCATATTTTTCATTCATTAATTAACTTTAGTATGTTTTAATATCCTCTAAATAAAAAGAGAATAATTAAAATATATTAATTATAATTGATTATAAAAAAACATACATGAGATAAATATTTGTCACTAAAAATGTTAAAATTAGTGTTTTTTTAATATCGTTGACATAAACATGTCATTATTTTTTGTGAAATGTTAAAATAAAATATAAAATAATGGGCGGTCTTGACAAAGTTGTACTTTCGATTTGACCACCTAAGTTAATTCGTTCTACCCCAATTTTCCATCCCTGGTAAAGTACCTTTCATTTCTTTTTGTCGAAAAGATATTTAGGGTTAGAGGATGATACCTCAGTTCAAGACAAGAGAAACCATATGACCCAGTAAATACTTACAAAAGAATGTACATTTGTCTATCTCCAATGACATTAGCATAAATTAAACCTGCAATATGTGGAATCTAATATCTATCTTTTACCACAAGTCAATGGTGTTAGGTCCAAGGTAGGAAGACCTTAATACTCATAGCTAATGTGTTTTCAAGTAAGGAATATTAATTAAAAAAAATATTAAACCTTTTTCTATTTTCTCTATTAACAATAATTGAAAAAGATCATTTTATTTTCTCTGTTTCTTCTCTAATTTACCAAATTAACAAATGTAATATTAACAATTATGTTATATCATAATATATTTCTTTTGATGTATTATCTAATCAAACTAGAAAATATAATTATTTTAATTATTTTCTTTCTATTTTCTCTATCTCAAAAAAATAATTAAAAAATCACTTTATTTTCTGTTTTTTTAGTTTCCTTCTTTCTCATTCTTTCTCTTTCTCCTTCTCTTTCGTTTTTTTTTTCATTTTCTTTTAACTACCTAGTGTGTGAGTATGTACAATGCATGAGATAAATTGTCATTTATATAAATTATTTTAAATTAAAATTTAATTTTTTATATAGCTTTTTAAATAAATCAAATCCATACATTAAAATAAATTTAAAATAATTTCAACGTTGCAACATCTCACGCATATTTGTGAGTAATTAATTTAATGCATGAATTAAATTTATTTAAAAATTAGAATTTATATAATTGCCTTTTCTAAGATGTTGTGGAATCTTTAGAGTAACAAAATGAGAAAGTTTTAGAGAGTAGGACATTCTTACCTCACCATATTTGCACTTTGAGTCTCAAGTTTTTATAAGGATTAGTTGCAAGTTAAATCTATAACTACTACTGCCCTTAAGTTGGTGGTAAGTAGGGTTGGAAAAAAATCTGTGATCTGTCTGGGATCCGCGTAATCTAATCCGAATATTAGAAAAACAAAACTTGAATGAGATTTCAAGTTAAAAAACAGAAGAAATCAAGTTTTTATGAGTCCAAACGGTCGGATACAAATGTCAAAACTAAATCCATCGGAACCTAAACCCATCCGAAACATAACAATATGCATTATTTAATGCGTAACTTGTATGCTTACTCCAATTTTGGCCGTCTCACCAAATTCCAACGGTCCAATCCAAAAAAATAATGGATAGATAACTTATCAGTATTTCTATTGTGACTCACAAAACATGATTAAACGCTAGTAGCCTAGTAGAGTCCCAAAAATAAAACAAAGTCTCCTCCGTATTAAAATTAAACTAAAAGAAAAAAGTGGGAAAAAAATATCGTTTCTAACTCCTCTTCTTTCTTTTACACATTCTTCATCATAGTAGATCTCATCCACCATTTCCTTCAAGACAACCTCTTCTTCCATTCTGTGATGTCTCTTTGTTTTTATATTTTTGCAAAATCGTTGGAGCACCACCATTTGTTTTTCTTTCTTAAGAACAACCTTTTCTTCCACATCAAATTTAGATTTATCCTATTCCATTGTTAATGTTATTTAGATATGAGAAAAAATTTATTCAGCATCAAATTGTGTTTGGTTCTCTCTCACCTCCCTTAGTTAGTTGTTATTGTCAAGGCAAAATTCTTTATTTAAGATGCTTTAATGCCAACAAATTTTAATTAAATAAAGATATGATTAATTCTGATTTTATTAAGTGGTTTAAGATGTGCCTTTTAGTATATTAATCATAGAATGACAAGTTCTTATTAAGATTAAACAAATTTTTGAAACATACTCGTTTGTGAACATGTTCATCATCCTCAAAACTAAAGGTGTTAATCATTAATCTCATTAATTAAGAGCTAAGGACATTTGGTAATAACAATTAGACATTAATAAAAAAAAGGAATATTGGTTTGATCAAATAGAAAGAACGTAGATCACGGTACAAAATAACATTCTCACGTGACACAAAAAACAAAAGGAGTGTTGTGAAAAAAAACAAAATAATATTATTCACGTGTGTAATAATAATAATAATAATTATTATTATTATTATTATTATTATTATTATAACAACACCAATAATCTATAAATTAAACTATATTAAATTTTGTTATTCTAGTTATTTTTAATCTTTTATTTTAGTACATTATAATCTACCTTTATTTTGCACAAAAATATAATTTACATAGCTCCCTCATTTTCTTTCTTTATAAGGATTAAAAACTACAAAATTATCCGTCAATTTTAATGATATAGAACCGTTTTGTGCTCATATATTGAACATTATTATATTTAATATTCATGATCATAAAATGAATATTATTATCATATTATGATCATATAGTTAATCAATTTTATATTCAGTTTTAACCATACATGTACATTTTACAAACTAGACTTCTTTTTATATAGTATAGATAAATATTAATTTAATGCTCTTATTTTTCTATGAAATTAATGAATCTTTAATAATTAGTTTTTAGGGTGGTTGTTTTTTTTATGAAAATGGATTTTTTTTATAGAAATGCAAAGTTTTCTAACAATACAATTAATTAAGGTAAGGTTATGAGATTATCAAGATTTCAAATTCAAAATTTATACGTAAAAAAACCTAAAGCATACAATTATAGGAGATTTATTCTCATTTACAAACAAAAAACTGTGTCAATGTTACATGTGACAAATCAATTTCAACAATATTAATATAATATTAGTTAATATAATCTTATTTTACGAAATTAATGGAATCTTATTAATAAATTGTTTTCAGTGGAATTTTTCACATTGAAAAGTTTTTTAACAACACTAATTTGTAAAATTTTAATTAAATCCATTTTTAAATTTTTTTTTAAAGCTGTTATGTACTTATAATTAGCTAAGATCAATCACATGATTCTAAGCAATTTAATTTCTAAAAACTAAATATTTTCTAATTAAAACAAATAATTATTTCTATTTTTATATTAGTGAAATTTCATTATTTTAATTAATCGAAACAATATGGAGCTCATGTTGTGCTGGTATGCTTGCATCTGATCGCAAATAAACTCACGGTGTTGAACATAGACGTAATACAATAGAAATTATTCAAGCAAAATAATCCTATCCCACCAATTAGTAAATTTTGAACCTCGAGATAAGGAAAGTAAATAAAATGTTGCATTGCAACCAACAATATGACTCCATAAATTGCAATCATGCATGATTGGGAAAAAAAACAATGTCGTAGACATAAATCACAATATCCACGACTCAAAGCTACCTTGTACTAGGTCAAGTCACTCCTCAAGTTCTCACCAAATTTTACTAATATTGTTATTGTTATTATTATTAAAGAAAAGAAAGAAAAAAAAGTAAATGAAATAAAATGATTTATTGGATTTAGTCCATGTGAAGAAAAAATAAATGAAAGATTTTTAAATCCTTAAGTCAAAAAGAAACACAACAAGAGAGAAAAAAAGAAGCTACACGGAAGAAAAAAGAGGAGAAAAAGGAAATTGATTTCTGATGGTGGTAATATATATGTAGCAAACTTATTACATTCGGTCTACAATTTTAATATTTTATTTCTACCGCTGAGTTTGTTTTTTTAATATACAATTTTAGTAATTTTATCTTATTTTAGTGGAACATTGTTTTTTATTTGTTTGGTTTCCACCATTTGGTGATGGCTATTGTTGATCGATGTTCCCTAGTGGGTTACTAGGAAGACTCTGGTGTATCAATTAATTTCCACATTAAAATTGTGTTTGTTTCATATTAAATTTTCTATCAATTGTCGTTGTTATGTGAATTGAATTTTCTATTTGACCATTTATCTGTACATGCAAAGAAAAATATTCTGCATTATTAAAACGGTTATCTCTGATTTTTTCCAACACCTTGGAATATATTAAAAAACCAATGTAGAACACCTCATAAAAATATCAATAAACATTTAGTGTATTTAAAAATAGCCTCAATATCTTGTAGTCTATATCAACAACTTCCTACAAAAGAATAGAACATTCCATTCTCTAATGTCTCATATAAGTGTTTATTTGTTTACTAATTCATCAATCAAGACATGCTCAAAATAAATATAATCATGTTTTAGTGTGAAAATCAAATAAAGATTCGAGCATGTATATGACCATCAAGAATAAATATAAATCTTGACAACTTTAGGATCTATGACATGTTGATTTATCTAAGATAAAGATAAGGATTTAGGAATACCTAAATTCATAACTAATCGTCTTTTTACGGCAAACTTGAATTGTCTCTAAGCTTTGTTCCTGAAAAGAGATATGGATGATGAGCACTTGTTGGCTTTGTGGCTCTTCCTCAACCTAGACTTTTTATACTCTAAGCACTCTTCACATGGAGAGATGAGACAACATGCAGTATGTCAAGTATATTGAGGACCATAGCCTATATATAGTGTGATGGTCAGTTGAGTTCCCATTATTCCCAAATGGATCATCTGACATCCACCCATAATTTGGCCTATATCATTTAGTTAATTATTTATTAATTATCTAATAAAAAATATAATTAGTATATTCTTAATATGATCACTAATAAATTAAGGCATTTATCGACAAATAGCTAATATAATTATAATAGAAAATATATGCCCTTATAATATTATTGGAATATAACATAATAAATATAAATATTCCAACAATCTCCCACTTGAGCAATATATCTTAATAATAATATCAAAATTCTTTAGGCGCTTATCCACATGTTATTTATCTTTAGATTTTCCTTTACAATCTGGTTCACCTCATACATCAATAGTGAGATCACTGTGGCTGTCGTCACTAACGTACAATTTGACTAAACCAAGGCGATCACCACATCAATGTATCTTATGACATATATCAATATGGATGAGTGGCATGAAAATTTCATGCAATGTGATCTCTATATCATATGCCTATTTCCAACTAGTTCAACTAAAATCTTTAGTGAGATCAAACTGAAGTTCCTCCAGTGCAAAATTAATATTTACATGCACGATACAAAACAATTATATTAATGATAACCTCATAAACTTTATTTTAGTAGAAAATCATAATATAGAGTCCATATCGATTTCAAAATGAAAGTATATAACATAAAGGAGGAGAGACTCCCATTAATCTAAGGCATTCTTAGTTAGGGGTGTACATGAGTGCGAGTTGACAACCTAACCCGATTTTTACCTGTACCCAATCACTTTCGGGTCCGACCTGACCAGTTAAAATCCGCTTATATTTGGTTTGAGTAACGAGTTCAACAATTTGAATCCGTTGACCCAATGACTAGTTATGTTTTTTTTTTAAATTTTGTTTGGCAACCCAGCAGCCCAATAAAGTTTCACTATTCCACACTTCTTCTTCTTTCTATTCCAATAGTCGCGCCCACCTTCTGTTCCAGCAACCACGCCCACCTTCTTCTTCTATTATAGCAGCCGCACCCACCTTCTTCCACACTTTACAATTCTTCTTTTCTTTCCAGGCTCCAACCGCACCCACCTTCTTACAGTCCAGCCGTCAAAGCCACCATGCAACCCCACTGGCGACGCCGATCACGTGAATAGCCAAATATAGTGAGTTCTCATTTTCGTCTCTTCTCTCTATTTCCATCTGCACCCACCTACTTTTCTCTTTCAATGAATAAAAGCAAAATATTTAAACACAATAAATAAGGAAATGAATGATTGAGTCCTGTGTTCCTATTTTTTATTTATGGATAAAGCCTTTAAATATTTCTTTAGAATTTTCTAGACACCTTCATTTGTTTCTGGAAAGTAATTTAAGCATACATACAATATCATAAAGTTTCATGGAAGGAGTTTCACAAATATTAATATCATGAAAAAGAAATTACTTGCCTTCTAAAAAGGATGTCACCTTGGCCACCACAACGTCTAGGAAAACCATAGATGCTCACTGATTTGACTACACAAATATCAACCCAAATCAAATGGTTTCCTCGCATAACATTTTCTCTCATCTATTGTAATTGTTTTTTCTAAAGCTATTCAAGGTAGCTTCTCCACAAAATCCGAAATTCGACTTTTGTTTTCAAAATCTTATCCAAAACATGTAAGTTTGCAGCATTACTTTTTCTAAAAGTGATTTTTTCAAAGAAAATGGTCAAACAAATGAAATTGTTTGTGAAATTTCACTCTGATAGAATATCTTGTATATAACATGTCATTCGGCCACATGCAACTATAGTATGACATACGACATGGAAATTGCATTCTTTATTGGAACTGTTTTAGGTTCAATTTGAATTTTTCTAACTATATTATTAATAGATTTGAAACAAATGGAACGAGTACAAGAAACTTCTAATAAATTTGCTCCACAAGAACAAGAAGCTTCATCACAATAAACACAATATTTAGGTCTCTCACCATTGTTGCCAACTCAAGCAAACAAGGTAACCAAAAGAAAACCTAGTAAAGCTTCTTCTGGTGCCTCGTTACATTTTAATAAGGGAAATGATACAGGTACATGTAAGTATTATGCGAAAGTGTATGCAACAAATAGTTCTAGTCATGGAACCACTAACTTGCTTAGACATATAAATAAGTGCTTCAAAATTCCAAATAGGCAAGTTGATAAGAAACAAAAGACAACTGTTTTTGGAAAAGAAAATGATGATGACCCTAATAGTGTTAGTTTTAAACTTTGTTGAATTTAATCAAGAGAGAACTAGAATAGCACTTGCAAATATGGTAATTATTGATGAACTCCCTTTTAAATATGTTGAAAATAAAGGGTTCAAACAATTCATGAGTGAGGCTCAACCTAGATTTAAAATTCTTTTCTGTGTTACTGTTGCTAGAGATTGCTTGCAATTGTATTTTGGTAAGAAGGAAAAGTTGAAAAGTATGTTGTCAGCAAATAAATAAATGGTGTCTTTGAACACTGATACTTGGACATCGATCCAAAATATGAATTATATGTGTGTAGCAGCTCATTATATTGATGATGAGTGGGATTTGAAGAAGAGGATATTAAGTTTTGGTTTGATTTTTGACCACAAAGGTGAAATCATAGGGATAACTTTAGAAAATTGCATGAAAGAGTGGGAGATTAGGTCTATTTGTTGTGTTATTGTTGATAATGTAGGTACTAACAACTTGGCTATTGCATATTTAAATAGAGGCATGACTGCTTAGAAATGTGATACTTTATTTAATGGGGAGTACTTACATATGAGATGTAGTGCATATGTATTGAACTTGATTATCATTGATGGCTTGAAGGAAACTGACTCATCAATTGCTAAAATAAGGGCTGCATGGAATTTTTTCAAGTCTTCTTCTAGTAGGTTGGCTACTTTTAAGAAGTGCGCAGAAGTTGTGAATGTATGTTCTAAAGCAATGGTAACACTTGATCTACAAACTAGGTGGAATTCCACCTTTTTTATGTTGGATATTGCTGAACAATATGAGCATGCATTTCATGGTTTAGAATATGTTGATGTGACATTTGTGTCTAATGGTGGTGAGATAAGAGGATGTCCTAATGAAACTGATTGGGAACGTTCCCATGATTTTGTGAAGATTTTGAAGACTTTCTATGAAGCAACCCTTTCTTTTTCTAGGCCATTACATGTTACAACCAACTTTTTTTTAAGCAGCTGATTGAAATTCAGAAAACATTAACTAAATGGAAGAACATAGAGGATGTTGGATTTTTTAAGAATTGAATGAAGTGATTGAATTTTATGGTTTTTGAGACATTCTAGTATTAAATGTATTTTCATTTAATTAAATTGTTGTTGTTGTTACTTGTGTTTCTCCTGTAAAATAAAATACAGGTTACTATTTATGTATAACTTGTCAACCCAATCCAACTCGTTCTTGATCAGGTTGTTTCAATATATGTTAAATGAAAAAAAATACGGATTTAGAACTCAATCCAACCCAAAGATAATCGATTGAGTCAGGTATCAGATTTTGTCAAAACCGGCTCAACCCAACCCACGTACACCCCTATCTTTAACAACACCCTTATGAAACACCTTAGGTACCGAGGCCTTTATTAGTGGGTCATCTAGGATAGAGTCTATCTCCATATTTTCTATTTTTCAACATCAATAACATGTATAGTAATACACTATATAAAGTGTTGTTGTTGAAATACTATACGACTGATTTATGTCACAATATAACTTGAGCGGTCTTTCAATACCTTTAACTATATGTAACCAAGTGACATAAATAAATCAACCATTTCCTAAGTATAAGTGTTCGCTTTATATAGACATCTAAAAGATCAAAGTATAATATATTGGTGATCTCCAAATCGTTAGATATCTAATTTGTGAACACAACCTCTACTGTTCTCTTTAACAATTCTTATGGTTGCCTTTGTTAGCAATTCAAACATGAATTGCTCAAGTTTCTATCAATTGATCATACTATATACGCTATTTCTAGATACATATAAATAAGATCATATATTAAACTCCCCACAACTAAAGCACATAGAAATACCTAATGGTTCTGAATTTCCAAATTTTCTATTTAGCCAAATTTGAGACTAAAATAGTATCCTTTTAGTGATTGAGATGTCAATTTATTATCTTTAATGTTGAATTTACTTATAACTTTATTGATACATCTTTCATGTAATAACCCAAGAATACCATAAGAATGATCGCTAAGTATTACAATGCCAAATACAAAAGAGATGTCTCCAAGATCTTTCATCGTTAAACTTTTATTAGAGATATCTTGGTTTCGCGTAACAAGCATATATCACAATTGACTAAATAAAGTAAAATCGATACATTATACTGGAAGTATAAACTTACTCTCACTAACCTAATAATACCCACATTTGTCTGCAATAGTTATCTCAAAGCCAAATGAAATAATTGTTAGGGCAAAATCTCAAATCAAGTGTTTTGAGGATAAACAAACAGTTAATTAATCACTAATCATGATTTTGATTATGTTGCTATTTAACTTGTGTTTTTGAGTGATTTATTCAAATATAGGTGATCAAATACATTCATACAATAATAAACGATCTCACCATAAAATAAATCAAGAGCATAATGTCTTACTTGAACTGAAGATTGATTACAAGAACATTTTGGTTTATAAAATAACATTTTGTTTTTTATAAAAATATCATTCTGATTATTTCTTTTTAAGGACATAATTAAAACATAACGTTCTCCATAATTCAAAACCTAACTTAAAGAATATCAAGAATACTCAAATGACTAATGAAGCCCAGATCTCAAGCTGAAGGCCCAAAGAAGCAAAATAGCCTCCAAACTGATGACCAGATTGATGAGTTGTGAGCAAGGACAATGGTACACTGTTGTTGCACTTTTTGCAGAAAGCTCAACATGCTTATGAGACAAAGGACTGGCACTTTACAACTATTCAATCACTCATCCACGTTTTCCATACAACATATAACAAAGAAAGTTATGGTTTTGTAGAAGAATATTCTGGATCGAATATCACACATGCCTATTAAAGTTCAATCTAGACAAATGTTTTGCTCATGTTAAGTGACAGCTATATTGAGCCTTTATGACCCTCTCTTCATCTATAAAAGGAACATCAAAGAGAACACAACAACAAGAGTTGTTAAAGCAATCATTCCAATACTTAAATAATCATACTCAAGCAACAAAACTCTTCACTCAATCAAAACTCCAGCTCTCGTTTATTATATTCAAGGATCTCTTTATTGAGTTATTGCTGATAATCAATCTCAAACAAATGTTGAGTAGATTTTGATCATAAACCCTTTTATCATACACATCATTTGAAACTCTAGTCTATCTCTTAAGATAGTTTGAGTATATTGTAAAAATCCTTTTAGTTATTAAAAGATAACTTGTAAAAATATTTTCAGGACTAGAAGGTAACAGTAAAAATCCTTTCAAGATTGCAAGGTGAATTATGAAACTGATCAAGAGTGATCGAGAAAGATAGTGTGAAAGTAAGAACGTTCGTGTGCCAAACACATTAGTGGAAAACTCACAATTGTGAGGATTGGATGTAGCCCACCTTGGGTGAACTATGATACATCATTGTGTTATCTTCTTATCCTTATCCTTATTTATTTCTCACTCATTAATCACGTATCACCTAGAAATAATAAGTTTTATTCATTTTTAACTCACCTAGAACATTCTGGACTTTTTGTTTGAAACCAAGATTGATCTTAAGTTATTTTGAATATGATTCATGAATTAAGATTTTAAAAGGGATCACAATTCAAACCTTATTCCTTGTAATTGATATTGCTACTTAAATAATTACCTTATGAGATAGTGGTATCACTAATGAAACTTATTCATTAACTCAAAGATGGGTTACATTAGCTTGAAAATCATTTACTTTGTGTTTATGACATAAAGTTTCCTTTGATTTGCACTATATTGTTTTGTTAATGTTGTCATTAAGAAACACTTTATTGACATCCATATTATGAAGCTTCAAAAAGTTATAACGAGCAAAAGAGTTTCATGATTGTCCCAACATATTCTTTCAGGAAGTCTGAATAGAATTTCTTTTTATAGTCAATTCTTTTTGACATCAGATGCTCTAGTTCTTGAAGGTGTTGAGTTTGATCATTATAAACAATTTTCTTAACTTGATTGGGAGGAAAAATAATAATATCCTTATGAGGACCTAAATTTGCTACATTAATAGCAACTATATGAATTGGTCTATAACCGATTCTTCCTCACTCAATTTTATTTTTTTAACCATATCTCTCCGTCAAACTCAATATACTCAAAGAAATTTGCATTTATTGTCTCAAAAAATTATATATGTTGGGAACGAAATATATATTTGTTAAACCTTTCAGCAATTATAGATTCTCACAAGTTATAATTGAATTGAATTTAAATATAAACAACTAACGACAATCTAAAAATACTCAAAAGCTTCGATCTTGACTGACTTTATCCTTTTTAAATTGATGTGTGTTTTCAACACCATTGAACGTTTATCGTTTTAATTTTAATTTTCTTTATTTGCCCTTATCTTTCTAGGTATTTTTCTAATGATCACTATTTATTTTCTCTTGCTTCACTATTTTCTTTTTTTGCACATATTATAAAATAATCTTATTTAAATGATTATTTATAATTTTAAGAGTTACAACTTAATTGTGCAAGGATAATATCAAATGCTAAAATTTTGATCAAGTTACCTAATTGTCAAAATGTTAGCTTATTTGTATGATTAAATATTTACTTAATGTGTTCCTTCTATTTTTCTTTGCCTAATAATCTTATGGAAATGTTAGCTTTCTAATCGGTGCTTGTTTTCTCTTTATTGCTTTAAAAATACTTTAATTTAAGGAGAAAAAATATGACAAACATGTAGCCTTAATTAAAACCTCTAATATCTTTGTAACATCACAATCTATAATCAAATAACCAATGTGTTTTAGAGAAAACTCACCTTCTAGATTTAACTCTTACTTTAGAAATATTAAATTGTGAGAGGATTAAAGTTCCACCATCCTTATACGAGATCTAAATCCAAGAAGGATGTTGATGTTTTATTAATCCTAAAAGTTAGAACTTTTAAGATTATAAAATTATAAAAAACTCAATATAACATATACACAAGTTATAATTGTTTAAAGAGAACAACAACAAAATGTGCCCATCAAAATACCTATTGCATCATTAATATAATGTCTTTAGGCAGTAAAGTTAATTGCTAGTGGTATTTTGTTGCAATCAACGATCAAACAATAACAATTATTATTGTTAAATAATAAATTCTTATAATTGTCACATATTTACCATAATAGGTGTTAGTTATACAAACAATTATAAGCATCCGCACTATTTACCTTTATTTGTAAATTAAAAGACCAAGGCAAGATATCAAAACCATTAATCCGCAATCTTTTGACTACATAACTTAATTGCAAGTGGTGCTTTCAACGAAATGATCAAATATGGTAATAATTTTTGTCAAATAATGGGTGCCTTTTGATATCCTCATTATCCACGTGAAAAAAATTAATAATTCTCAGTATATTTATCGTAAAAGGTATGAAATTATCCAACCAAATTGTGTCTGCCTTTTGACCGACCATAACCGCTCCAGTCCGCTCACAAGAACAATTCTATACCACATCTTTTATCTTTTGTACGGAGGATACTTTTGCAACTTGTTATTTCAACTAGTTCAAGTAAAATTACTAGATAATTTAATAAATTATATGTAACAAGACCAAGTTTTGCCTTCCTTCAATCCGACAACAACCCACGTGAATAATTTCATATTACATATTTTATAATTTTGGTCGGTTAAATCTACACAACAAATGTTATTTTGTGCAGCTTGTTGTTACAATCAATTCTACCATAATTACTAAACAAATTAATTTATAAAATTAAATGTGAAAAATCTTAAATCTCACAATGTAACTCAAATCTATTTATTAGGCTATTCGGTAACTAGAAGATTACTTGACAACGTTAGTGTAAACACAAACTCCCAAGTAAACGAAAATAGCATGATTAAGAAAAACATGTATTATCGCTTAAGACTTAATAATAATATACTAAACCTTTATAATCATGCTACAAGTCATATATTCAATTTTAAATTAGATAAAAAATTGAATCTTAATATACCAAAATATTCATGCCACAAAGATTGATGTATACACCAAAGGATTGTTTAAATAAATAAATAAATAAATACAAAATCATTTCCCAGAAATTTAAATAATCAAATCTTTACACGACCTACCAAATTGGTTCAAAATATTTTGGCAAGACACGATAATACTGTTGTACAACTCTTGCAACAAGAATAAAACAAAATCAAGGCTAATAATAATAAAAAGCAAATGGAATCAAATTGATTGTTGCACTAATGAGGCAAATGTGCCGCTAGCATTGATAGACACCATATATGCAACGGTTGATTAATTGCATTACTGAAAATAGTACACGTCCTCCGTTAACTTAATTTTAGTTAACGTTTTAGTTTTTTATTTATTTATTTATTTTTTTCGATTTGGTCATTTATTTTAATTTTAAGTGAAATACAGAATGAAAATATGAGTTTATTTAAAGATTTGAGTTACAAATTTGATAAAATTTGTATTATATGAAAGAATATAATTAATTTTATGGGTTTTGATTGAAATTTTTTAATGAATTTTTATAAAAAAAAAAGATAATATTGTTGACATTTTAAAACATAAAAGATCAAATTGTTACTTAAAATTAAAATAAATGACCAAACCGAGAAGAAAAACAATAAAGAATTAAAACATTAACTAAGTTAAAAGACCGTGCTATTTAGCCTAAAAAATATTTAACCAATCTTTCATAACCGATTGTTGAGTAACACAAACTGTCAAAATTGATATTCGCACCGAAGTTTGAATTAACAAATAAAATAAAAACTTTAAATTCATCGTACTGTCACGATGAACGTATTCTCAAATAAGTTCAAAGGCTTCGACCAAACGTTTTCTCATCGTATCAGAACAATTTGATACGATTTTTTCTTTGCATTAAAAATCACTATAGAAAACGGGAAAAAAAAGAAGTACCATATATATAAGTAATTAAACGGTACGTGTTATGTGTATCATGACAAAATCGAAATAGCTATATATCATCGATTCATCGTGTACGGTCCATTTCATAATATGCACTTTTTGTTAAAAAGAAAAAGATTTAAAACGATTTTGTAATTAAAAAATTTAATACATTCTTTATTGGAGCATTAATAATGTTTTCTCTATAGATAATACATCTTTGTCATTAATATTTTTTTTACCAAAAATTAATATTTTTAATTTATTATTTTATTTTTTTCAAGAATAATTAGCGATCAAAAAGATTAATTCATCCTTAAAGATTAATTCTCTATATAGATAAAGAGTTGATTTACATCCTTAAAGTTGTAGGTTGAATTGCTGCCGCTAAGTTATTTTTCACTGTTATTATTAATGAAATGAGTTTGAAATATTTATAGAGTATATATTTTTTCCTATCAATTCCGTAATTCCTTTTCACACAAAGAAAGCTTTGTGAACTGCGGAAGCAATAGCTTCTCAATTCTTCCTTATATTATTATTAATAATTTTTATTATCCACTAGTAGTGGCTTCAAAGGCGCAGATTTCATTTTGTCTTTTTAAAATTTCATTTCACTGAGCAGAACGAAACATCGAGTGGCACCTTAACTGAACATGTTTCATGGTTGACTTTAACTAAGCAATGTTAGGGACGATGTTATTGTTGCAACAATCAAACTTCTCGTCAATTCCTTCCTCATTCAAACAAAGGAACCCACTTCTTCACAAGCAAAAATTCCCTTTTTATTTTCCTAGAAGCCCCAAAGCCTCAACCTTTAGAATTTCTTCCCTTGGTGACATCGCTCAAATTGCTCATAATAAGGTATCCCATTTTCATATCTACAAATTATATGTTTCTCTCATGTTTTTGTGTGTTTTTTAAATATTGTTTATTTTTTATTTTTTATTATGAGCTATCTCTAGAAACACGGACACTAGACATGACGACAAGACACCGGTAATAATTTGAAAATTTGAATGAAACCAGTTGTGTCAGTATGATGTTAGATATCGGATACCTGACATTCATACTAATTTAAAAAAATCGAAGAAATTGAATCTAACTACATTAAGCTATCATATCCTAATTATTGTTTTATTTTATTTTATTTTATTTTATTTTTCTGAATTGGCATTTGTATTCTCATTTTGTGATATTATGCTGTTAAGGTTCTGATTGCAGCTGGAGTTTCAATGGCAATTGGGCAAATTTCTAAGCCATTTACTTCTGTGTTTTTGTATGGCAAAGAGTTTGATATCAAGGCTCTTGTTCAACCTGGAGGGTTTCCATCATCACACTCTTCTGTATGACCTTGCAACCCTTTATTAATCTTACTTTCATTTCATCTTCGTCTATGCCAATAGAATTTATTGATTTTTCGCATAGTTGGGTTTCGCTTTTATTCTCACATTGTTGTTTACGTGTTCCTGTGGATAGGCAACAGTGTCTTGTGCAACATTCCTTGGCCTTGAGAGGTAAGATAATTCAGTTATGTCAACTTGGTGTTTGGTTCATGGCATTTTTCTCTTTACCCTCTTGAAATTGCAATTTTCTTAAAAATATAAGACCTGTTTACTTCATGTATTTCCTGTTTTCATTTCCACAAGTTTTTGAAAATGCATTTTAAAGTAGACTGAATACATCTGAAAATTGTGAAAACTGTCAAAACATTGTTTTTAGTGTTTGCGGAAATGCATTCTCTCTAGTTAGCTTCCATCTTCTCTCTATCACAATTAAACGAAAAATTCATAAACAAATGTCATTTCAGCCACTGACATACAAAGTGAAAATTAAAAATGAAAATGAAAATGTTTTTAAGAAAGTAGACAGACCCTAATTTTTCGTATATTATTTTTTTATTGTTTATTATTATCCAAATGCAGGGGCCTTTCAGATCCCATTTTTGGTCTTGCAGTTGTGTATGCTGGTCTGGTTATGTATGATGCTCAGGTGTGATGTTCTTCTGTCAAAATTTGGTGCTTTCTATCTAGTTTTTCATAGTTATTTACATTATGTATTCCTATAATCCTTTCACATCATCGTCTTTTGATTTGTCCTTTTAACTATGTTAGGATTCAATTGTAGTTAGAATAAACCCAAAATTTGTGAGGTCTCTTAAGTGTTGTCAAATAGTGGATATACCTCTATAGCAGAGAGGAATTTAAACAAACTGCTATTGCTCTGTGATATGCAATTCAGTATTAAGTGTTGTCTCAATTAGCTGCTAGAGTGGCACTGTAGTGTAGTAGCATAGCAAATTTTGAACAAACAACTATTTTCTGTAATTGGCAACACTTAATCTATTTGAGAAACACCACGAGGCTCGATAGACTATGTCAAACTTAATGAAGGAATCTTAGGCTGGATTAAATTAAGATCTTCTAAGATATTGAGTATTGTCGCTATATGATTGTCTCTAATTAATGATCAAACTATTTGTGGAATTCTTACATGGTATTATTGGTAAACGGGAAGAGATGTTATGTTTCTGGAACTGTGAATATTGGTAAAACATTTCTAATAACTGGACGCACAAAATGTAAGGCAAAATGAAAATGACAGAATTTAACAAGGTTCAACCTATAGTGGTTATGTCCATTGGTTAAACAGAGAAAATTACACAATGAACAATGAAAATTACAAGGAGGAGTCACTCAACACCTAAACTCAAATTGCAGTATAAGATATTATAAGATGATCTAACTACTGAGTTAACAATATTGCATCATGTACTTGATTTGGTCTCCTTTGTATAGGCTACAACTGCATTGACCTTGTCACTTCATTAACATTTTAACCTATATAAAATTTAATGAATGAAGGTTCTACTAGGAAAGAAAGGAAAGGTTGTCACTTGGGGTTATGAGTGGGAGAGAAATTATAGTATGAAATTTGTTAGCTCGGATTTGGTAAAAGACAGCACAACTATATTCAGTGTAATGCTACCAGAACTTTACAGTAACGATTGATCCATATAGTTCCATATAGTTGACCCTAGTTAATGAAACAATGTTGTTGTTGTATTTTTAGATTATTGGTGCCAAATGACGGAAAGATAGCCGAGTCCTCAGATTTAGATGTCTTTTAAAAGGGTTGATAATTTGATATGATGTAGCCTGCAGCTAGATTTGGGTGTGCTCATTTACTTTTAATGCAAATAAGATTTGATATAATGTGCTTAAAACCAATAATAATTTGAAAAAACATAAATAATTGAATATAACTAGGAATTACATTTTTCAGTGTTGCATTGGGGCCCAACACAGATACATGTCGAACACTAGACATGTTTTCAATCTGAAGTGTCGGTGCTACATAGTTAAAACCTTTAATCGCAGCCATGTCTGCAATGCCTACTAGTCTTACCATTTATTCTTCATTGCCCTCACTATAGTTTACTTATTTATTGTGAAACTTCATATATTTCTTGAAACTTTTTGTTTCACCCTGTAATTATCCTCACTATGACCAAACATTGTCCATATTCAGTTGTTTAAGTATGTTTGGATTCACGATGAGTTTGGTTGAATCGTAGTGTGCCATTGTGATTTAAGCAAAAACTACACTTTTGAACTTCAACAAAACCATTCCCTCAATTTTTTTAAATTCACCGTGAATTCAAACATGCAGTTAAGTCCAGCTGACACAACTTTTCTTTAAGCAAGTTGTCACCACAAATGAAAATTTACTGGTACAGTACATGTGGATTAATTATATTAATTAATCTATAAATCTTTTATCCCTGTTCTGCTTATTGAACTCGATTGTTTATTTTATCAATGAGTGTGACCTGTTTGGATGACAATTGAGACTTCATGATTTGCAGGGTGTAAGAAGAGAAGTAGGGATTCATGCTAAGACAGTAAACAAACTACTTCTCCAAATGCATCTCAACTATTTACATTCCAAACATAAAGATGCTTTAATCAACTCTCATCCTGATTCATCCAATCCACCAAAATTAGAAGCTCATGAAAAGTCCCTTTTGTCTCTAGAAGCTACTTCTGTGGAACCACAACAGGCTAATGCAAGTGTATTACTTAAATCAGGAAGCAAAATAAAGCTAAGTGATGAGGAGTTACTATCCTCTGGCTTGTTCTCAGAAGATTCAAAACAAATCTCAAAGTTGGTTGGTAATGGTCTACTGCCATTGAAAGAAACTGTTGGTCATACTGAGGTTGAAGTCATAGCTGGTGCTTTACTAGGATTTTTGGTTGGGTTGGCTGTCTATAATTTCAAGTAAAGTCTTGATTTTTTTTTTATCAATTATTTCATAATGTTACAACTTACATTGACCAGATTATAGAAATGAAAATCAAAGAAAGAGATGTCAAGTCAACAATATGAAACATTTCATAAAAAAATTATCAAACAATTCATAAAAAAAATCAAGACTATACTTCTCTTTCTTTCATACAATTTGATCTCTCACATATTTTTCTCACTTTTTTATTTCCTTCATCTTTCCTAAACATGTATATGTGAAGTATCTTAAAAATATTCGATTAACACTTTTTAAAAATTAAAAATAATAATTTAGAATAACTTAAATAACTCATAAGAAAAATATCCGTTAAACACAACGTGGCAGAAAAAGAAAACAAAAATGACATTTGGCACAAGTCATGGCACACGTGTAGACACATGGCATGTTAACATAACACGTGGGTTGATCTTGGTATAATGCGATGCCACTATAAAAGTGTTAGTACAAATTAAATGAGCACATAAAAAATTGAAAAATCATTAAATATAAAGTGAATTATTAGAGAGGATGTCAGGGGCACAAGGAGCACAACCAAAGGAGTCAAAAACAGCAACAGCATATGAATCAATAGAAGGAGGAGAGAATCGTACAAGGACTAATTTGCTTTCAAAAGAGGATCAAGGTGGTATTCAAGTGGACAAGTTGCAAGAGAAGGTTCATGATCCTGCTGGAAAAGGTGGTCCTGTCTTTGGTGCTGGTAAAGATGAGAATAAGCAAGACCTTGGTGTCACAGGCACTGGCTAGCTAGCTACACCAAAATGTTACATTCAGCCACTTTGTTTTATCTTTTTTCGTTTTTTGGGGTGGTTAGAAATTTTGGAATGGAATTGTAGTATGTATTTCTCATCATGTATAAGATTTTGTGAAATAAAAAGGAAGAAATTGTGGTTGTTGATGTACCAAAGTATTCCTTTTACCTTTAATTGTAATAAAATAATTAATAAAAAAGTTATATATTTTTGTCTAAAATTTTGATAAATATATATTTATTTTTCTGATTCAACTTTTTATATATTACAGTTTGAAGAGAAAACTTAGAAAAAATATTAGAGCTTAGAGAGAACTTCTTAGAAAAAATATTAAAGCGATTTCTATTTTTAACCTTACAAAAATCACATAACTCATGTTAGTATTAGAGCGAGTATACTATTATTGTCCTTCACAAAAACCACAAGTATCTAACAAAATTAAAAATATCTAATTTGGTCACTCTAGTTCCACATTCAATAACAAAAAACACAAGTGGTATTTGTTGGACATAAACTTTATGAAAATACAACTTTTTTAAAAACATAATGCAATTGATCTATTTTGGTATTATTGTGCATGGACTCTTGTTTAGTTATAAATTTATTATCTTACCTTTAGAAGTTTAAAATCAAAACAAAATAAGAAAAACCTGCATGAGGGAAAAGCACCTTATGAGCAAACCAATAGTAGGAACCTTCCAAATTTTCAATCTATCATCTTGAAATCCGCACAAGAATTTTCTCTGCGAAGAGTTTAATCAATTTAACATTTCAATTCAGATTCAAAGTATCTTGAGTACAATATAACATAGGAGCTAGCATAATGTGATAATTTGTTTTTTTTTCAATATGACAAGTTCAACTGTGCTATAAAAAAAATAAAATTGTGCTTCAATACTATCAATATAACTTGATCAATAATTTTCTTCTGACATTATTATAGTCCTAGTTAACTAAATTAAGAGTTTTAATATAATTATTTATTTAATTTTGTTTTTAATAGTTAAATAAATTATTTTTATAATTTAAATTAAGAGTTTTAATATAATTATTTATTCAATTTTATTTTTAATAATTAAATAAATTATTTTTATAATTTTAATTAAAGTCATTATAAAAAAATTATTTTAAAATAGATTCAAATTTAAAATTTAAAGCGTTAAATTTAAAATATGATCAAATTTATTTATATATAATATGTCATTCAATTATTAGTGATCTAATTTGATAACATTAAAATATATTAGTTTTCAAATACATGATATAAATTCTCTTTAAATATTTATAATTTAACTTTTTTGTTTTAAACGTGAACAAGAATTTCTTCTTAGAGGGTAACTAATTTTAACATTTCAATCAATATTCAAAAGATTTTGAATACCGTGTAGCATAAGGTGATAATTTTTTTTGACGTTTAATATATAAATATATTTAATTTCACTTTTTTAAGATAACTTCCGGTAACTTTGTCTATCCCTCCCAAACATGCAATTTTGAAACAAACAAAAAGTTAATAAATTATTAATTTAATAGATATATCTCCTATTATTTTGATATTTTTAATTTTTATTGGAATTTCTTTCTTGGATTAATTTTATGTTGCTCTAATTACTTTTTTTTTATAAATTTTTAGTTTTAATAAAATCTCTACAGTAATTTCAAATGAAATATTGTTAGAAATAAATGTTTTCAAGAGGTTACTCATAGATGAAATATTGAACTTTCTGGAGATTGATAATCAATCTGGAGGTTTAGTTTTGATCATTCTAGATGTCTTCCTGATCTTTTCTTGGATCTGTTTTGATGTAAACATACTTCAAAATCGTTCAACGTTCTTGGCAGTCAAGCTGGAGAATGATGTTCAGTATGCTGGAGAATGATTGTATCATTCTGGACTAATGGTACACTGTTGGAGAATGATGTTAAACATGCTGGAGATTTGATTGTTAACATGCTGGAGATTGATGTTTGATCATTCTAAAGATATTTGTTAATCATGCTGGAGAATGATAATCATTCTAGAGATTGATGATCATTTCTGAGAGACTGTTTTGATCATTCTGGACATTCTGATGTCCAAGAACAGACTTGGTTCTTCCTCTGAATGTATTTTCTGGAGATATCCTCTGATATCGTTTTCTGGAGATATCCTCTGGTATCCTTTGGTTGAGGTATTCTCTGGTTGAGGTATCCTCTGATAGCAGCTTGATTCATGGCCTTTTTTCTTTGCGATTAGAATGGTTCCTTTTGATTCTAATTGATCACATCTGTTCCTTGTCATGTACTCTCAGTACTGATGTAAATTCCAGATGCAATAACTTTAGTTAAGTGGTGGAGAAAGTTTGGTCTTTATGCTATCACAGTCTTGCGAACATTCTCCGTTTTCCAGAATATGTCAAGAATGTTCTCTGCTGCTGTTTTATTCAATTCTTGCTTTGTTCACTTATGCATTTATGTTCCTTAAACAAACTTAAGTGAAATCATTAGTAGATTTCCATTCATAAAACTTAATCATTTAATTTAAAAGGTTTGTTGTCATTAAAACATATATCAAAAAGGTTTTTTCCTCAACAAGAAGATATCACCAGAGGATACATCTAGAGGATACCAGAGGATGTCATCAGAGGATACTAGAGGATCCCATCAGAAGCAATAATCATAGGATGACATCAAAGGAAAACATCAGAGGATATCATCAATCAAAGGATATCATCAGAGGGAAGAAACAATGACATCATCAAAGGATATTATTCTTGGCCAAGACCAGAAGGAAGCATGTCCAGAAGGAGACTTGGTCCAGACCAGAACGAAACATTGTCCACTAGGAAACTTGGTCCAGACCAGAAGATAGCACGGTCCAGAACATAAGACTTGGTCCAGAACAGAAGATAGCATGGTCGAGAACATAAAGACTTGGTCCAGATCAGAAGATCATTGGTTCAGATCAAAAGATCACACAGTCTAGATAATGAGACAAAATGGTTCAAATCAGATCACATGGTTCAGACTTGGTCGAGATCAGCAGATCATACGGTCCAGAATTTAAATCATGATGCAGATCAGTGAAGACTTGATTAAAATTCGAAGAAGACTTGATTGAATTTTGATAAAAATTTGATCAAAGTATTAAGGGGATTTGATTCAAAAAATCACTGAAGACTTTAAGGAAATTCGAATGCAATCTGAAGCTAAAAAGATACATTTTGAAATTAAGAGAAATAGGATTGGCCAACAAAATTTTCAGAGGAAATCTGAGGAGAGAAGATATGGTTCGAAATTAAAAAGAAACATATTGGTCAACAGAATTTTCAAAGGAAATTTGAGCAAGATTTATCTCGAATTTAAGCTTGGACAAAGCCCTAATTGCTGCTATAAAAGGAGGCTCCAAGCAACAACATTATGCATCGAAAAGCACATAACTCAAGCTTCAAATCCAAAGTCACTGAGAGTTCAATAGAGAGAAATTCTTGAGTGCAAAAGCAATATTTTCTAAGTGTTTTCGAGAGAGAAATTCAGTGCAGCAATCAGCTTTCCAGAAGCAACTTTGCAGAGTTCCAAACCCCTGTAATCTAACCCGATAGTGGTGTAGATCCCTTCTTCAATCTGGGGCTGTCAGATTGGTAGGAGAAGACTTGACTTGTAGAGTCAAGGTGCTGTTATCGTTCCTCAAAAGTCTGGGGTTGTCAGACTGTTTGGGAAGACTGACTTGGAGGGTCAGTGATGAGTCTTCATCATATGCATATTTTTCATTGTTTTTAGTTTTATTTATCTTCAATCATTAGTTAATTTAATGATTTATTTGATATATTTTGTTAATTCTAGTTCTTGGGTTTAATAAAAATACTTATGTTCTTATTTCGTTGATTAAGTAGAGATTTTTCGGAGTTTTGCGTCGTTTCTTTGTTTTTAGTGCAGTGTTGAATTCTGGTGAGAAATCAACAGGACCTATATGGATTATTTCAGTGATATATGGAGTTGTAGATGTCCAATTGGAGTTAAACCAAGTGAAAATGAAAGCTAACATCCATAGCTACAAGTTTCATGAAGACACCGGAGCCAAATTCGGAATCAAAATAGTAGAAATATGCAGTATACGTCAGATAGAAGATGCTGTGCGCCTGAAGCGCATTTCTGCACTGCTGATTCTGTTTAAATGCGCTTGAAGCGCAAGGCATGCGCCTAGGGCGCGTGGCACGCTGTAGATTGCATAAAATCAAGTTTTTATGATTTTTTAGGGATCTTTTTGTCAATTGGGAAGTTTAGAGACTTGTGCCCTAGCAGAGAAACTCAGAGACGGCTGTTCTACACCATTGAAGGAGTTTTATCAAGAATCATTCATGAATCTTTCTTGTAATTCTTCTTTAATCTCTATCTCTTTAATATCTATAATGAGTAACTAAACTCTAATTGTTAGGGATGAGTGAAACAAGATGAAACCCTTATTTGTCTGATTTGATTCCTGGTTATATGAATAAATTTATTGAATTATTTTTCTCATCTCTGTGCTTAATGCTTTTTATTGCCTGATCAACGTTTAAAATGTTCTACGATTCGTAATTTGAAACGGAAGTGGACTTTACGAATGCTTGAGATAAGAAATTCATGTGATTGTAGTCTAGGGATAGATGCAGGTCATGAAACCAATTGAATTAGATTCAGAGACAACAGTTTAAAAAGAGAATTTTTGTACTGTAAAGCTTAATCCTAATTTTAAATCCACTAAGGAATTAGGGGTTATTTTGGAATTAAAGGTTCTGTCACTAAGACATTAGGGCAAGAATACTAAAGAAAATTCGGTAATAAATCAATAAAGGAATTCAGTAACTAGGATCAAATTAGAGACCAAGGTTGGACTCGCAGTGAAACTCATCCCTGACATTTTTCTCATTATAAAAGTTCAATTTTATTATTGTTGTTATTTTAAATATTACCTTAATCAACTCAAAAACTTTTTGTTCAATTTCAGTAATTAAATATAATTCGATAGTAAAACGCAATCCTTGAGTTCGACACTCGGTACTACCGTTTTAATTATTACTTGCAACGAATCAGTGCAGCAATCAGCTTTCCAGAAGCAACTTTGCAGAGTTCCAAACCCTTGTAAACTAACACGATAGTGGTGTAGATCCCTTCTTCAATCTGGGGTTGTCAGATTGGTAGGAGAAGACTTGACTTGTAGAGTCAAGGTGCTGTTATCGTTCCTCAAAAGTCTGGGGTTGTCAGACTGTTTTGGAAGACTGACTTTGAGGGTCAGTTGTTGTAATTCAAAGTGTTTTGAATTAGTGGATTAAAGCCTTCGGAGTGAAGGGACTGGATGTAGCCAAGTTAATGGTGAACCAGGATAAATTGTTGTGTTCTTATGTGTTGGAACCAAGTTGGTTCTATACTTAGAATTTTGATGTTTACAAAAGTACTTTTATGTAATCTTATTTTTGACTTAGAATAATAATGAAAAACGTCACCAGAAGATAAAATCAGAAGCAGAAGATGAGAACACCAAAGGATAAAATCAGATAATGACACCAGATGATACACCTCCAGAAGATATCAGAGGATGTCATCAAAGGCAAAACATCAAAGGACAAATAACATCATCAGAGGATATCTTTCTTAGTCTAGAACATAAAACTCAGTTCAAACTTGATCCAGATTTAATCTAGACTTGATCCAGATCAGAGGATAAATGTCCAGATTAAAAGATCAATGTGAAGGTGCAAACACGAGAAGGGGGTTGAATTGTGTTTGACTAACTTGAATAATTTTTAGTTTTAAAACAAAACCTGTTATGTATGAATTAAAACAGAGTTAGCAGCGGATATAAAGTAAATAAGAACTCATAATTTTATACTGGTTCACCGTTAACTAGGCTACGTCCAGTCCCTTCACTTTGAAGGATTTCACTAATTCAAAAACCTTGAATTACAAAGTACCACTGACCCTCCAATTCAGTGTTCTCAAAAAGTCTAACAACCCTAGACTTTTGAGGAAAAGAACCTTGAATCTAATTGCTAAGTAATCTGCTACTCCTTTTGATTCCCTCAGATTATAGACTCTACTTCAACAACTTAGACCTAACACAAGGGAAAGAAAAACTTAGAGTACTTGCTTCTGGAAAGCGGATACTCACAATTGACCTCACTGAAAACTCAAGTATTTTGCTTTTGGAAGTGTATGACTCTCAAGTATTTTCGATGCTAAGTCTTCTGCCTTGAGCCTCCTTTTATAGATGAATAATTAGGGTTTCTTCCATGCTTAAATTCGAGCTGAATCTGCCCAGATTCTCTTGCAAAAGTAACTTGGCCAATCGGTTTTCACTTTAATAAAAAACGTATCTTTTTAGCTTCAGATTGCTTTTGAAAATTCTGTTGACCAATCTTGTTTCTTTTAATTTCAAACCAAATCTTTTTAAGCTTCAGATTGCATTCGAATTTCTCCAAGTCTTCAGTAATTTTTTAATCAAATCCCCTTAATACTTTGATCAAATTTTTATCAAAATTTAATCAAGCCTTCTTCGAATTTTAATCAAGTCATCACTGATTTTCATCATGATTGAAATCTGGACCATCTGATCTTCTGATCTCGACCACATTTGGACCATACAATCTGATCTTCCCCAATTCTGTGATCCTCTGATCTCGGCCAACACTAGACCACATGATCTGATCGTTTGATCTCGGCCAACACTGGGCCATATGCTCTGATCTTCTGATCTCGGCCAACACTGGGCCATCTGATCTCGGCCAATACTGGGCCATGATACCTTAAATCTGGACCATTGATCTAAAAATTTTCCCTCTGATCTGGACCAAGTCTGGACTGAGTCTGGATTGAACCTGAATTAAATCTAGACTTATGATATTTTAATCTGGTCATTTATCTTCTGATTTGGATCAAGTCTGGATTAAATCTGGACAATCATTTCTTCTGATCTGGACTTAGTTTTATACTCTGAACCATGCTTTCTGTAAGACCCTTAAATTTAAAATAAATTATGGATTAATATCAAGTGTAATTTTTGAATGTTTGTAAAATATTTAATATATGTATATTTTACATATATATATATAAATATTTATTTTGAGATGGATTAAAATTATTGGACGAAGGATAATTAATTTAATTACGAGCAATTAAATATCGGACAGTTAATTAAGATGTTATCTGTTAATTACGGCAGGAGTAGTTAGTTAATTGATGGTCAAGTAATATTATAATATTAATATGTATTATGTGTGAGGTGGCAAGGATATATGCTTATATATATATAGAAGTGAAGGCAAGAAATGAAATCAGAAACATTTCCTTTCCTTCCCTCACTAGCCGTGTTCTTCTCTTTCCTTCTCTTCTTTGCAAACTGTTTTGTGTTGGTGGTAACAAAAGAGGGATACTCAAAAGTCAAATTACTTGGAAATCCAAGCGTCGAAATAGAAAGTGCCAAGAAGGAAAGTCGTTCCTCTCATCTTCACGGTGCTAAAGAACTAACTTTCGTAGCGACGACGCGAGCGCAAGTGTCGCCGGCTTTTGTCGCGTTAACTTAAACGGACAAGTAAACGTAACTAATGTAAGGGGCACCTTCCAACTTTCTAGATTGCATTTAGCGATGTAAATGCATGCTGTTGATGCTGTTGTTGATGTTCTGTGTTGTTGATGCTTTGGTTGATGCATTAATGATGTTTTTGTTGTTTTTGATACTGAAATTGCCTTGCATGTGGTTATGAATGATGAAAATGCATGCTGTTGATGCTGTTATTGATGTTCTGTGTTGTTGCTGCTTTGGTTGATGCATTGATGGTGTTTTTGTTGTTTTTTTTATACTGAAACTGCCTTGCATGTGGTTATGAATGATGAAAATGCATGCTGTTGATGCTGTTCTATGTTGTTGCTGCTTTGGTTGATGCATTGATGATGTTTTTGTTGTTGTGTTGATGAGTAGAATCAGTTATATGTGTTGAGCATGTTCTGGGTTTTGTGGTTAAAGAAGCTGTGATTATGTTTGGTGTTTGTGTTATTTTCTCAAAGAAAAGAGTTTGAAAACGTGTTGATGTTTTTTGGAAAATCTTACTGTTTCGAAGGTGTATTCGAATACGGTACTAGTGTATTCGAATACATTCCTGTAAATTTCCAGTTATTATTCAAATTTTGAATGTCGTATTCGAATACGACACTCCATATTCGAATACAAATACATGATTTTTGCCACTGTTTTCGCATCTGTATTCGACTACGACAATCTCGTATTCGAATACAGAGATGTTGATTTTTCACTGTTTTGGCATATGTATTTGAATACAAGGATACTGTATTCGAATACATATTGATTTTTTTCAAAAACTCTATTTTAAACATTGATTTATGCACTTAAAGAGTTGGGAAACATTTGGAAGGTATATGACAAACTTATGTGAAGTTTTTGAGATGGTTTGAGATGATTTGAGATGGTTTGAGCTGGCGATGGAGTGTGTGCATTTCAGATTGGTTTTGCATACTGTTTTTAGTGAAGAGAAAACATAGCATGTCCATGCATTGCATAGTCAGGTGGTGACCGCGATGGGCCATAGAGTTGATGCGGTGACCTTGATGGGCTGCGAAGTTAAGTAGTAACCATGGGTTATAGAATAGTTCCGCGTGTATTAGACAGTCTATTCTATCCGGGGACAGAGTAGTTTCGCGTGTATTAGACGGTCTATTCTATCCGGACTACAGAGGGGTTCCACGTGTATTAGACGGTCCGTTATATCCGTGCGAGGATTTAGCTTCTGTGTATTTGGCCTGTGAGAGGCTAATACACGTAAATGTAGTAACCGTGATGGGTTGTAGAATAGTTCTGCGTGTATTAGACGATCTATTCTATCTGGGCTACGAAATGGTTCCGTGTGTATTAGACGGTCCATTCTATTTGTAAAATCGTGCTGGTCCGTGAGAGGCTGCACGTGTGCTGGTCCGTGAGAGACTGCACCTTGGTAATTCCAAGAGTTTTGTACATTGGCATTTACATATTGCATCGGGATGGTTGATTGTGAGTCATATTTGAAAATGAGTTGATGAGTGGAAACCGAGGGTTGCAAGTATCCTATGATTTCTAAGTGTCAAATGGGTGTTAGTGATTGCTGATTTTGGTTGTACTTGCAATATGATTAATATGTAAAATGACTATTTTGCAAAGATGTTAAGTATATATTTAATAGGTAATCATACTTCATCATTACTGTTGTCATATCATTTAAACATACCATGAAAGTATTTGATCTTTGAAATAATTGCTATGTAGTAATTGTTAATTTCGGTCAGTGACCCTTTACTGTTATTGTGGAAATTGGGCTTTGCCCTCAGATGACCCCCAAACCCGTACCACCGATGGGTACACAGACGACGGAAACGTCGCTAGATTTCATTGACGGCCACTTGCCTACTGCTTGGGTGTATGACCCCGTCTCAAGCAGGGCTACTTACAAGGGGAGATTGACGAGGACATGCAGGATCGATGGGGCAGGGCTACTTTCCGGTAGCTTCCAGACTGATATTGGAGGAGTACGGGGTTTTTGCCGACACGGAGGGTCCGATTGTAGGGGTTGAGACGGAGGCCACAGTAGGTGTGGTGACTCCTAACCCGGTAGCTGGAAGTGTTGTGCGTGAATCCGAGGCGGGAGAGAAGAATAAAGGACCGACACTAGCAACAGTTGATATTCCAGGTCCGTCTAGGACATCAGATGATTGCTTTGAGATTCCGGTACCACCCAAGCGACCCAGATCGTGGGTAGATCTAACTTCGGAGGAGACTGATCCTTCCCTGTATGATGAGGAGGAGGACGTCACATCGAGGCGAGCAGCAAAGTCAGAAGAGACTTGTATGGGATGTGGAGGGAACCCTTGCTACTGTAGCTTTAGTGCATGATCAGTTTAGACTTGTTGTATAGGGTCTTGAGCTCAGTGGATGTAATTATTTATTTTGGGATAATTGTATATTTTTCCGCACTCTGATAGTATTTTGGTGGGCTGCGATCCGGATGTCTTTGGAGATATTATGACACTAACTTTTGTTGACATATTACCGTTTGTTGTATTAAAAGTATTAATTCCCAAAATTAAATTACTTAGTTATATTCACGATGTAATTATTTAATTATTCTTGTAATTTGAATTTAAGATGTATTATTTTATAAAATGACTAAATTTTATTTTATTTTAATTCTTTTGAATTAATTCTGAAAATTCTTTTATTTATTTCGGTTGAAAAAAAAATACACTCGCGCTGTTTAAAACTCGGGGTGTTACACTATCTTCTGGTCTGGACCAAATCTGAACCAAGTCATTTTTTCTGGACCAGTTATCTGAAGCTCTGATTAAGTCTGGACTGTTTCTTATAATTACTACCAGGCTATCTTCTGGTCAGAATTAATTCTGGACCAAGTCTGACTTATGATTCCTTCTGGTCTGGAATAAGTCTCCCTCTGACAAGCTTCCTTCTGGTCTGGACCAGATCTCCTTCTAGACTCTTCTTCCTTTTGATATGGGCCAGGAAAGATATCATTTGATGATGTTATTTAACCTTTGATGATATCCTCTGGAGGTGTATCCTCTGGTGCCTTTAGGATGCATCCTCTGGTACCTTATGGATGCATTATCTGGCCTAACCTTCTGGTGAACTTCCTATCCTCTGGTTGCTTCCTCTGGATGTATCTTCTGGTGGTGTCATCTTCTACCTCTGGTGACGTCATCTTCTGGTGACATTTTATATAGTAATTCTAAGTACAAAATAAGATTACATGGAGTGCTTTTGTAAACATCAAAATCCTAAGTACTTAGAACCAACTTGGTTCCAACACAATGGTCCAGATTAAAAGATCAATGGTATAGATTAAAGTATCATAGTCCAGAGTTGGTCGAGATCAGAGGATCATATGGTCCAAATTTTAATCATGATGAAAATCAGTGAAGACTTGATTAAAATTCGAAAAAGACTTGATTAAATTTTGATAGAAATTTGATCAAAGTATTAAGGGGATTTGATACAAAAATAAATTGAAGTCTCGGAGGGAATTTAAAAGCAATTGGAGGGAAGAAAGATACGGTCCAGAATTAAACAAGAACAGGATTGGCCAAAGTTATTTTCAGAACAAATCTGAAGCAAAAAGGTTCCGATCAAGCATAAAGCTCAAACCCGATTGGCCAAGTTATTTTTGCAAGAGAATTTGGACAGATACAGCTCGAATTTGATCATGGAAGAAACCCTAATTTTCATCTATAAACGGAGGCTCAAGGCAGAAGACTTAGCAATCAAAAATCAGAAAAAGAGTCATAAACTTCCAGAAGCAAACACTCGAGTTTTCGGTGAGGTTAATTGTGAGTATTAGCTTTCCAGAAGCAAGTACTCTTGTTTTTCGTTCCTTTGTGTCAGATCTATATTGTTGAAGTAGAGTCTACAATCTTAAGAGTCAGAAGAAGTAGCAGGTGACTTAGCAATTAGATTCAAGGTGTTGAAATCCCTTCTGCAATCTAGGGTTGTCAGATTGGTAGGAGAAGACTTGACTTGTGAAGTCAAGGTGCTGTGTTCCTCAAAAGTCTAGGATTGTTAGACTGTTTGGGAAGAATGACTTGGAGGGTCAGTAGTGTTGTTGTAATTGAGAGGTTTTAAATTAGTGGAAAAATCCTTCAAGGTGAAGGGAATGGATGTAGCCTAGTTAATGGTGAACCAAGATAAATCTTTGTGTTGATTATTTTACTTTATCCGCTGCTAATTTTGCTTGTTTATATATATTAGATTCTAAATAATCATCAAAACAGAAAAAGAATTCAAGTATTACAAACACAATTCAACCCCCCTTCTCGTGTTTGCACCTTCATTATGTTATTGTTATTGCTGCTAAGTCTGATAATTTATTCATCAAATAATTCGCATCAACATTCAACAAAACAGCAAAAGAATTCAAGTTTGGCAAACACAATTCAACCCCCTTCTTGTGTTTGCACCTTCAATTGGCATCAGAGCTCGGTCCCAAGGCTGAGCACTTTATAGTGTTTGAGGAAAGATCCAAGGGTTCAACATGTCTGGATTCAATGAAGAAGCTGTTGGAGGAAACATCAACAGACCACCTCTGTTTGATGGGGAACAGTTCGAGTACTGGAAGGAAAGGCTGAAGAGTTTCTTTTTTTCACAAGATCCCGAACTTTGAGACTTGGTGGAAGATGGCTATAATGCTCCAGAAGATGCTGATGGTGTTAAAATTCCCAGGCAAGATATGGATGTTGACCAGAAGAAGATGTTCAAGATGCATCACAAATCCAGAACGTTTATGATTAATGCAATCACATTCAAGGAGTTCGACAAGTGCACTAACAAAGAAACAACAAAGAGCATCTATGATAGTCTGATTTTGACTTACAAAGTCAGCAAGCAAGTCCAAGAAGCAAAGGCCAACATTCTAGTCAAGAAGTACGAGTTGTTCAAGATGGAAGAAGAGGAAGACATCGAAGCAATGTTTTCCTGATTTCAAACTCTGGTTTCGGGATTAAGAGTACTCAAGAAGAGTTATACCACTGCTGACCATGTGAAGAAAATTCTTAGAAGTCTGCCAACCAAGTGGAGACCAAAGGTCACTGCCATTCAGGAAGCAAAGGACTTGAACACTCTGAAGCTGGAAGAATTAATTAGCTCCCTCAAGTCACATGAAATAGAGCTGGAAGAACATGAGCCCAAGAAGAAGAAAAAAACCCTAGCCTTAAAATCCAAACAGAAGAAGGTTCTAAAAGCAGAAGCAGAAGTAGTATCAGAAGATTATGATTCTGAGGACCAGAATTAGAAACCAGAAGAAGAAGACATTGCCTTCATAACCAAAAAGGTTATGAAGATATGGCAAAACAGAAGGAAGAAGTTTCCCCAAAGGTATTCCAAGCATTCCAACAGAGGAAAGGATGAACAAGACGAAAAGAGTATCATCTGCTATGGATGCAATGAACAGGGGCACATCAAGTCATAATGTAAAAATTTGGAGAAACAGAAAAATCAGAAGAAATACTCCAGACCCAAGAAGAAGAATCTGATGGCAACATGGGATGATTCTAATGAATCTTCTGAAGATGAAGAAGTAGAATTAGCCATGATGGCTCACATCAACTCTAATTCTGGATCCAACTCTGGAAGAAAATCAGAAGAAGCATAATTGACTCAGACAGTTCGCACTCATTCTGCCTCTGGATTCAACCTTGGAAGGAAATCAAAAGAAGCAAAATTGGCTCTAATGGCACACATTCATTCTGCCTCTGGAAGTGAATCAGAAATAGAACTAGCTCTGATGGCTCACACAAGCTCTGCCTCTAGATCCGATACAGAATCTGATTCTAGAAGTGAATCATCAGAAGATGAAAAAGACGTATTTTCTGAACTCACTCGATCTGATTTAATTACTGGAATGAATGATATTTTAAACATCAATAACAAACTGTCTTTAAAACTGGAAACACTTAGGGAATAAAATAAAACTCTAACCAAAGAAATTGATGCTTTAAAGAATCAAAATGTAGAATGTAAAACAGAGAATGCAACTCTTAAAACTGATATTGCTGAGCTTAAGTCTGAAAACCTAACTCTAAAAAGAAATCTTTGTTCAACATCAAGTAATAATACTGTATGTAATTCTGATATGCATGAACAAAATTTACAAGATTTTATTGTTAATTGTATGGAAAGAAGCAAATATGCTTCTATGATCTATAAAGTTAGTAACAATAGTAAAAGAGGCATAAGATTTGATGAAACTGTAACTGTAACTAAACCTATTTCCTCTTATGTTTTGTGTGTTGTTTGTGCCAAGAAAGGTCACTCAAAATTATCTTGTCCCATGATAAAATCAAGGAGAGACAAGAAACCTTTCAAGACTAACAAACCAAGATCCAACCAGATTTGGGTACCTAAAAACAAAATTATCTTTGTTTCAGATGTCCTCAGCAATCAAGTTGCAACACCAGTCATGGTACTTGGATA
The DNA here is from genome assembly GCA_037974295.1 of Cicer cuneatum. Taxonomy (NCBI): domain Eukaryota; kingdom Viridiplantae; phylum Streptophyta; class Magnoliopsida; order Fabales; family Fabaceae; genus Cicer; species Cicer cuneatum. The sequence goes on along the minus strand of JBBPBO010001984.1, from coordinate 49,251,432 downwards.
GTGGATGCTCGCAACATATGACAAGAGAAAAGTCTATGTTCCAAGAACTAACTTTGAGAAAATGAGGGATAGTGGCTTTTGGAGGAAAGCAAAAAGGCCAAATCATTGGTCAAGGCACGATTGGTAATGATACTTCTTCCTCTATTAAAGATGTACTACTAGTTAAAGGTCTTAGGCATAATTTATTAAGTATTAGTCAATTAAGTGATAGTAATTATGATATTATATTTAACCAAAAAACATGCAAAGCTATTAGTCAGAAGGTTGGATCAGTACTCTACACAGGTCATAGGCCAAACAATATTTACAAGATAAATATGTTTGGTCTAGAGAAACAAAAGGTTAAGTGTTTAGTGTCACTAAATGAAGAGAAATTAATTTGGCATAAAAGATTAGGTTATGCTAACCTTTGATTAGTTTCAAAACTAAAGAAACTTCAACTGGTGAGAGGTCTACCTAAGCTCAGCTTCAAAACTGAAATTATGTGTGAAGCTTGTCAAAAGGTAAAACAAACAAAAAATTAATTCAACCCTAAAAACTGAATATCTACCTCAAAGCCCCTTGAGCTATTACACATAGATCTATTTGGGCCAGTAAAAACAACATCTCTAAGTTGAAAGAAATATGAGTTTGTTATTATAGATGATTACACTAGGTGGACACGGGTAAAATTTTTAAGAAGTAAGGATGAATCCTACAAAGTGTTTATCACTTTTTGCAAACAAATAATGAATGAAAAATGTCTTAAAATTATAACAATTAGAAGTGATCATGGAGGAGAATTTGAGAACAAACTCTTTGAAAGTTTTTGTGATGAGAATGGAATCTCTCACAACTTTTCTTCTCCTAGAACACCCCAACAAAATGGAGTTGTAGAAAGAAAAAATAGAACACTCCAAGAAATGGCCAGAACAATACTAAATGATATGAATGTTGCAAAACACTTTTGGGCAGAAGCAATGAATACCGCATGTTATATTCAAAATACAGTCTATATTAGATCCATATTGAATAAAACACCATATGATATGCGGAAAGGTAAAAAGCCTAACATCTCTTATTTTAAACAATTTGGCTGCACTTGTTATATGTTGAACACTAAAGATAATCTTGGAAAATTTGAATCACGATCTCAAAAGTGTACCTTCATTGGTTACTTTGAAAGATCTAAGGCCATACATGTTAAATTTGATGTCAAGACCTTGAAAAGTCAAAGCAAGATGATGATAGTGCAGGTTTACCAGAACCAAAGGAAGCTGATGTAGACAAACCTAGAGAACTTGAAAAGGTGGAGGATGAAAGCAAAATAGAAGAACTCGACAAATCTTCAAAGGATGAATCCGAAGATAAGTCAGAAGGAAGATGTGGATGGAAGTACAAGTCATCACATCCCGAAACTCTAATCATTGGGAGTGCAAGTGATCCCTTAAGGACCAAATCATCACTTAAAGAAACTAGTATGTTTGGCTTACTCTCATATATTGAGCCTACTTCTGTTGATGAATCATTGAGGGAAGATGGATGGATTCTTGCCATGCAAGAGGAGTTAAATGATTTTAAAGGAATGATGTTTGGGATCTAGTTCCAAGACCAGAAAAGAACATTATTGGAACCAAGTGGTTTTTCAGAAACAAGCTGAATGAAAAAGGAGACGTTGTCAGAAACAAGGCACGACTTGTTGCACAAGGCTACAGTCAGCAAGAAAGTATTGACTACATTGAGACTTTTTCTCCTATGGCCAGGTTAGAAGCTATTGGTATCCTACTTTCCTTTGCTGATAACAATAATATTTCATTATATCAAATGGATGTTAAAAGCGCATTTTTAAATGGTTATATAAGTGAAGAAGTCTATGTTAAACAACCCCCAGGTTTTGAAAGTTATGAATTTCCAAACCATGTTTTTAAACTGAAAAAATCTTTATATGGTTTAAAACAAGCACCTAGGGCATGGTATGATAGACTTAGTAACTTCTTACTTAAAAACGACTTTGAAAGAGGACAAGTAGACAATACTCTTTTTAGAAAATCAATAAAAGATGATATTCTTATTATTCAAGTTTATGTTGATGATATTATCTTTGGATCTACTAATAGCACTCTCTGCCAAGAATTTTCTAAATTGATGCAACAGGAATTTCAAATGAGCATGATGGGAGAACTTAAGTTCTTCCTTGGAATACAAATTCTGCAAAGTCAAAAAGGTATATACATTCATCAATCAAAATACAAAAGAGCTTCTCAAGAAGTTTAAGATGAGTGACTGCAAACCTATGGCTACCCCAATGCACCCTACCTGCTCACTTGAAAAGGATGACTCAGGCCAAAAAGTTGATCAAAAATCCTACAGAGGTATGATAGGTTCTCTCTTTTACCTCACTACTTCTAGACCTGACATTATGTTTAGTGTATGTGCATGTGCACGATTTCAGTCTGACCCTAGGGAATCCGATTTAACTACCGTTAAGAGAATCCTTAGATACCTGAAAGGCACTACCAACCTCACCTTGTTCTACAAGAAAACTCCTACATACAAATTGAGTGGATATTGTGACTCTGATTATGCTGGAGATAAACTCGAAAGAAAGAGTACAAGTGGAAACTACACATTCTTGGGAGACAATCTAATATCCTGATCAAGTAAGAGACAAAGCACCATTGCCTTGTCAACAGCAGAAGCTGAATACATTTCAGCAGCCGGATGTAGCTCTCAACTCATTTGGATGAAACATTAGCTGGAATACTACAAACTCATGGAGACAAACATCCCTTTATACTGTGACAACACTTCAGCCATCAACCTAACCAAAAACGCTATCCTACATTCTAGAGTGAAATACATAGAGATCAAACACAACTTCATCAGAGATTATGTTCAAAAAGGGGTACTTAACATTCAGTTTGTAGACACTGACTGTAATGCCCCAGATTTTTGGTCTAAAATGTTATGATCCTAAAACTATAAAAAATGCACAAACAGTAAATCGTATATAAAAAAATTTTTGGTCTAAAACGTTATGATCCAATTTAATAGAAAAAATGCGCAAATAGTAAATCGTATATAAAAAAATATATGTATAATGCATGCTCCTAAAACTATATGATCCAGATATAAACCTGTCACTAAGGCAACTTCCACACAGAAAAATTACCTATACCAATGGGGAAAATAAACCTGCCACTAAGGCAACTCCCACAAAGATGCATATGCCATGACATGACCATATATTATCAAAACTATACTCGCACACAGCCCACTAAGAATCATGTCATATGCATTCAACAAAAAAAAAAAATTTTAAAACCATCATCGTATTCACACATCACAAAGATCACATATCACACATCCTTATCATGAGAATCATATATTCATAGATAAATAATAATTAAATAATAATTTTCACCACATACGCATAAAAATCGGGACTTGACTTCATTTACACCATGAAGATTAAAACTTTATATATAACACGAAACTTCAAACTTCAACTCATATATATCATCGAATCAAAACCTTATCATATATATATATAACATAAAAAAATCATATTTTGCTTCATACCCATCATTAAAATTAAAACTTTATCACGTAAAATATAAAAATTCATATTTTACTTCTTAAAAAGACATACATTACAAGTAAAGGATTTCGGATTTCATTATTTTATTTTATTAGTCTACATTTATTTCTTTCAAAAGCAAGCAATTACAATTATTAATTTCATGTCATCCAACTAACGGTCTAACTATAATTTGTGCGGGGAAAAGCCCTTACCTTGGCCGCTTTTCTTCCTAGTACGAAGCTCTAAACCGCGACGAAGTTGTTCACAAGAAATGTTTGATGCACGAAGAAGAGGAGGTGTGAAGGAGATGACAGCTAGGGTTTTTGGTATTCTTTTCTGCTTATTATTACTTAGTATGAAAATATTGTGGACTTTAGGGAAAATTTAAAGTGGAGATTATTGAGTAGATAGTGTTGGGTCCAAATAAAGAATAGAAGGGAGAAAATATTATTTTATTTATTTATTTATTTTTGTTTTTTTTCTTAACCTTGATCATACAAAAACTAAGCCACAAACTCCAAGCCCGAATTTCTATTATGGGTTGGGTTACACCAAGCCACAAACCCTTAGCCCAAATTCTTCTTGTATAATTTTATCAACTACAATAAGTCGAACAAGGAAAATAATTATCGCACCTAAATTAATATTGAGAAATATATATTTATAGGTCTTAATTATTTTAAATAATAAATTTAGAGGATGTTACACTGACCATCAATGTCACCAAACCATTACCTAAAGATAGGTTTGACTTCATCAAGAAAAACCTAAACCTTACCTTCATCCCTGACCAACAGCTTAGTAAGTTTTTATCATATTTTACGTTATTGTTATATGTATTTTATTATTTTTGTGTACTTTTATTAAAAAAAAAGTAGAAGATGAAAAAAAAAACAAAGTATCTCCTTTATTCCTTTAATCCTTTTTGTCTGATGACAAAGGGGGAGAAGATATATTTGATAAAGTATCTGGGGAATTAGACTTAGGGGGAGAAAAATAAAATTGGAGCTTAGTTTTAGGGGGAGTCAAAGTCAAAAGAAAGAAAAATAGTTATAAAAAATACAAAGTTTTGTCATCATCAAAAATGGGGAGATCGTTGGAACCAAGTTGGTTCTTTCAATTAAAGATTTGATGTTAAAAAAAGTATTTTATGAAAATTATATTTTGACTTAGAAGAAGTATGAAACATCAGAAGATACATCCAAAAGATACCTCCAGAAGATACAAATCAGAATCAGAATATGTCATCAGAGGATGACGTTTCCAGAAGATAAAAATGCCACCAGAGGTTACGGCCAGAAGATATCACCAGAGGATACATCCAGAGGATGTCATCTGAGGATGCATCCAGAGGATACGAGAGGATGCCATCAGAGGATACAAGAGGATATCACCAGAGGATCCCATCAGAAGCAAGAACAAAAGGATGTCATCAAAGGCAAACATTAGAGGATATCATCAGAGGGAAGAAAAATTGACATCATCAAAGGATATTATTCTTGGCCCAGACCAGAAGGAAGCATGTCCAGAAGGAGACTTGGTCCAGACCAGAAGGAAACATTGTCCAGTAGGAAACTTGGTCTAGACCAGAAGATAGCATGGTCCATAACATAGACTTGGTCCAGACCATAAGATATCATGGTCGAGAACTTAAAGACTTGGTCTAGATCAGAAGATCAATGGTCCAGATAAGAAGGTCAATGGTTCAGATAAAAAGATCACACAGTCCAGATCATGAGACATAATGGTTTAGATCAGATTACATGGTCTAGACTTGGTCGAGATCAGCAGATCATACGGTCCAGAATTTAAGTCATGATGCAGATCAGTGAAGACTTGATTAAAATTCAAAGAAGACTTGATTGAATTTTGATAGAAATTTGATTCAAAAAATCACTGAAAACTTGAAGGAAATTCGAATGCAATCTGAAGGTAAAAAGATACGTTTTGAAATTAAGAGAAATAGGATTGGCCAATAGAATTTTCAAAGGAAATCTGAGTAGAGAAGATATGGTTCAAAATTAAAAAGAAACAGGATTGGTCAACAGAATTTTCAAAGAAAATATGAGCAAAATTTATCTCGAATTTAAGCTTGGACAAAGCCCTAATTGCAGCTATAAAAGGAGGCTTCAGGCAGCAACATTATGCATCGAAAAACACAAAACTCAAGCTTCAAATCCAAATTTATTCGAGAGTTCAATAGAGAGAAATTCTTGAGTGCAAAAGCAGTATTTTATAAGTGTTTTCGAGAGAGAAATTCAGTGCAACAATTAGCTTTCCAGAAGCAACAAAAGAGTGCAAGAATCAGTGCAGCAATCAGCTTTCCAGAAGCAAATTTGCAGAGTTCCAAACCCTTGTAATCTAACACGATAGTGGTTTAGATCTCTTCTTCAATCTGGGGTTGTCATATTGGTAGGAGAAGACTTGACTTGTAGAGTCAAGGTGCTGTTATCGTTCCTCAAAAGTATGGGTTGTCAGATTTTTTGGGAAGACTGACTTGGAGGGCTAGGTGTTGTAATTCAAAGTGTTTTGAATTTGTGGATTAAAGCCTTTGGAGTGAAGGGACTAGATGTAGCCAAGTTAATGGTGAACCAGGATTATCCGCTGCTAAGTCTGATAATTTATTCATCAAATAATTCGCATCAACATTCAACAAAACAACAAAAGAATTCAAGTTTGACAAACACAATTCAACCCCCCTTCTTGTGTTTGCACCTTCAATTTATAATTTTTTATATAAGGCTAACTTCACAACTGATATAAAATATGTTTAACAAAAGCATCTAGTAATTTTAAAAGGGTGTTATGTTACTTAGAAACAAAATTTCTTCTCAAAGGCCTTATTACTAGGGAAGGACATAATATTTATCTCAAATTTATTAATTTTATAGACATGATACGCTCTTTATAGATTTAAAGAAAAATAATTTTTATGATAATTTATCAAAAATAGTTGTATTTATTTTTGATTCATCTGTTATAGATTAAAAAAATTATTTTAAATTTCAATAATTTAGATAATTATTATTAGAAATTTTAACATAATAAAAAATATATTTTTTATAAAAAAATGTCTCGCCAAAGTGATTTTAAAAGAAACTACTTATACCTTCTTATTTTGAGTACTTTTCGAATTTTCATTATCGAAAACCAATTCTAGTAAAAAGATGAAATGTTTAAAATAATTTTGATAATTAGTTATTTAAACCAGTTTCTATTTTTAACATTCTATTTGAAAACAATTATAACAAAAAATGATATACTTTAAAAATCATTTAAAAAAGATTCAATATTTCGAAGAGCGCTAGTAACACACATTTAAACACACTCTCTTCAATTGGTTGAAATTACATGGATTCCATTTAAATTTAATGGGACCTATGTGAATTTCAACTAATAAAAAATAGTATGTTGAAAAGTGTGTTGCTACCGTTATTCTTATCTTAAATATTGACTAGATATTGGTCCGCGCTTTGCATGGGAATATTTGATATATTAAATTAAGATTAAATTGTAGTTTAATTTTATAAATATTACTATTTGAATTTAGATCAAAGATGATTAGTAGATAATAATTGTTGAATGATATATTAGAAGTAGGAAATTTTATGTTAAACAAGTGAGGTAAGCTTTGCATCATGCACAAAAAATTTATTGGCCATTGGATTAATAAGTTTCATCATTGAATCAAATAAGATATTACAAGACTTAATGATCCAATGGTGGAAAATAAACTTATGCATTGTGCAAGGTGGTCTTACCTATGTACATTAGATAAAGCTAAAACGTAACCATATTTAGTATGATATTTATTGTAATTATCTGTCACCTTTTTGGATATGTTCAAGATAATTGATAAACAGTCGAAATTAAAATATTTATTTTAACTAATTAATTTTGGCTTCGTATTTTGTACACATATATTAAAATTTATCTGATAATAATATACTAAAATTTTCTATCACTTTTTGAAATTTGTTTAAATAAAATAGACAATGTATTTTAAGAATTATGTAAAAGTTTGTATAAATCAAATTATCTCATAATATGTTATTGTTTGTGTGCTCATATTTGATATTCAACTAAATAATACTTCTCTAAGATGAAAAACAATTATGAGTCTTTTATTAGATAACCTTTTGAAAGTTTCCAAGGAAAAATATATGATAGATCTTTTAGCAAGACGATTTGAAATGAAATTTAAGTTGTAAATATTAAAATATAGAAAAAATGAAACATCAAAGTTGAAATAGTTTAGAAATGTGGCATTCATAAAAATTGGTATGTTGTTGAAGAAAACTTAATCAGAACTATGCAATTGCATTTAAATAGTGTATTTGAGGTAGACATTTTAAAATATTAAGAAGATCATATTATAATAAGTTAGACTAATAATATGCAAGCTACCAAACTAATATATTATGAACTCCAAGAAATTGAAACATTATAACAATGAAGCTATAGAACTCACATATTGAGCTCTTTCAACTTGGTGATTGAATGAACCGTTGCAAATAGGAGTTTATGAGGATGCAATAAATTCTACGATATGACAAGCTTAAGCTACAATGTAATTTTATATATAAAACCGAATGATTTTTATAGACAAATGGGAATACCAATTTTATTATATGATATAATTATGTAATAATGGTGTGGTAGAGAGTTGGTTTTGGTTATAAAATTGGTGCAAGAACAAATAAAGAACAAAAAGGAAATATTAATTAATGGAAGAATGGATGTAATGAAGTCTTAGAGAAGAGTGGTAGCCAGACGAATTTTGAAGGTGCCACGTCTGAATATATTTGATGTGGCAGGATTTAGATGAAGTGTTAATAGATATCGTAGGGAGATTGTTTTAATATATTATAAATAGATAAACATTTTGTTTTATGATTTTACCAATTTTTACCAAAGACAGCTATAGAAGATAAAGTATCATACCACAAGACTATAGTTATAGTATACATATATTCTCATAAAATAGGTAAATATTAAAAAATTATAGATAAATGGTTACATAGATCAAAATAAAATAATAATAACAATTCAAAATTAATATCTAAATATATTATTCACAAAAGAGTAATTGAATTTGATCTGACCGACATGTGGCACAACTTATATAGACTCCTCTCTACCTACATTGTCTATATTGCTTTCAATCTTTATATCGTATATGAAAATAATTATAAAAAATAAATAACATAAAAAAGGAATATCAAATGCATATATAAGAAACTGAAACAAAAATTTGAGGCATTAATTACCTAACTAAAATTAAATACACACACACATATATATATATATATATATATATATTGAAATAGGTTTAGAATATGAACAATAAAACTAACAAAAAAATCGAGAGATAACAATAATCGTCTCTAAATAAATATCTAAAAATATTATTAAAAAAGTATATCTGACCAACTTGTGGCACAACTTATATAGACTTCTCTCTTCTGACATTTTTATTTTGCTTTCAATCTTATATCATATATAAAAATGAATAAAAAGAATAAATGACATAAAAATAGGAATATCAAATGGCTATATAAGAAATTGAAACAGAAATTTGAGGCATTAATCACCTAACTAATATATATATATATATATATATATATATATATATATATATATATATTTTGTTTGAAATAGGTTTAGGACAAAAAATTAATAAAAAGGGAATTTGAATGATCTTAAACAAAGGAAGTAAATATACATGATACCATAGAAATTCATCTTATGGATAACCATGTCCAGACAAATGATATTACTAATCGTGGAATTTATTTTAGGTCACCTTTTTAAATAAAATATTTGTTATGCAAATAATTTGGGTTACATTTAACCATTTAGCATATACATAGTGAAACACGTAATGTTGTAGTGATGAAGAATAGACATCAAAATATTCCACCCAACATTTGTGTTGCTCCCAAATAGTTCATGTAAATTGTGGCAAACAAATGATAAAGAAGAGAACATTGAATTAGTATTGTAACGTACCGGTGAAAAAGAGTGAATAGATACATTATCCATGATCAAGTCACGACCCATCTTTTGAAATCATAAAAACAAATAAAATAAAATTTGAAAAGGGAACATACACTAAATGGTGATATTAGAACATGTGATTAAGACTTGTACCAACAAAAATAAGAAATAAAAAATGTGGGATAGGTCAATCTCATAGACATGAATTATATATTATTCTACATCTAAGGAAATGTAAAGATGAGGTGAGATATTTCAGTATCACTGAAATTTAACTGATGTGCATTGGTGTTGGAAACATATTTCAAGTTTCAACATATATCCGACAAATACATTGAATGACACATAATATACTATGTAATGAAATATAAGCATAATTTGGCAAAGAAGTGATGTATTTGGACGAAATGTCAACAACAACAATTAATCACAAATATATCAAAACTTATAAATAGAATTCAAGCTCAAAGATGTAAACTAAAAAAATGTAAAAATTTTCACACTTTTTGTATATCTAAAAAGAAAAAAGTTTGAAAGCATGTAAACGATCATACAAAGAGTTGCATAGGGATTAATCATATATGTCATTGTCTTCATATTTCCATATATAAAATAACTTCCACTAATTATAGTCATGTATGTTTTTCTTGAGAAACCTTTAAAAAGATCAATATATTAATTGAAAGTTAAAATCATAGGAAAAACCTTTATCAATAATGATAGAGGAGCAATGTGTGAAGATATGCCTCAAATCAGCAACTAATTAGAGTTAGTTATTGTTATAACTAACTATGGTTATAACAAGGTAGTTATAGTTAGTTAAGCTAGCTTGTTATTGCATACTATATATAATTATATAATGCACTTGTTGTATTTAATGGATGTTGTGCATGAGAGAGTGATATAGTATCTTAGTTAGTCAACCAAGAAAGGATTCAAAGATTCAGAAGAAAGGAGATTAAAGGAGTGAGAAAGGAGATTGTAGAGAAAACTAGTATTGTTGTGTTCTCAATAGTGAAAGATACTAGGAGTGTACAATTGAAGAGTATTTAATCTTGTAATTCGATACTCATAGTGAATTGCTTTGCTTCATTGCCCGTGACGTAGGTCTCAAGTAATTGAGACCGAACACGTATATCCTGTTGTTATCCTTGCCTTTATCTTTCTTTAATTTCGTTTAACATTGATATTGAAAATTGCAGTTCTGTTTTACTAGAGAACGTTCTCCGTTTCAGTTTTCACAAAACCAAGAACGTTCTCCATTTTCTACATTTTATGTTCTTCTGTTTTTGCTTTTGATGGTTATTCATTGTTGCAGATCCCAATCATTATTTTAACAATTGGCACCGTCCGTGGGAAAGAAAGGAAACAATGGGTGGAACCACAAAGTTTGATATTGAAAAGTTCAACTGATCAAATGATTTTGGTCTTTGGAAGATAAAGATACGTGCTGTTCTGGTACAACATGGTTTGGTGAATGCATTGAAGGGTGAATCAGCGCTTCTTGTAACAATGATTGCTCATGAAAAGGAGGAACTGATTGAAAAGGAAAAGAGTGCTATCATCTTGTGTCTTAGAGATAAAACTTTAAGGGAAGTTGCAAGAGAACCAACAGCAATAGCCTTATGGCTTAAACTTGAGTCTCTTTATATGACTAAATCAGTTTCAAATAGGCTTTTCTTGAAACATCAACAGTTTTCTTTTAAAATGAATGAAGAAAAATCTGTTGAAGTACAAATTGTTGATTTTAACAAGATTCTTGATGATTTAGAAAATCTAGAAGTCATGTTGGATGATGAAGACAAAGCTCTGATTCTTTTGAATGCCCTGCCAAGTTCATATGAACACTTCAAGGATGCTATCATGTTTGGAAGAGAACAAACAATTACTCTTGAAGAAGTGCATGCTTCGATCTAGAAAAAGGACAGTTATAAAAGACACGAAATCAATAACGATAATCATGCTGAAAGTCTAAATGTTACCAGAGGAAGAACTGACAAGAAAGGATCAAATGAAATAAGCATGGGTCCAAGTCAGAAACTAATCCTGAAGGGAAGTATAAATGCTTTCATTGTCATAAGAAGGGACATTTTAAGAAAGACTGCCCTGAAAGGAAGGAATCAAGAATGTGCTCTGATTCTGGAAATGCTGCGTTTGTTAATGCTGGCTATGAATCTACAGAAGCCTTGATGATTTCAAACTTTGAAGGTGAAAAGAACTGGGTATTAGACTCAGGATGTACGTTCCACATGTGCCCAAGGAAAGATTATTTTGAATCAATAGATCTTTGTGATGGTGGAGTCATTTTGCTTGGCAACAACAAACCATGCAAGGTACAAGGCAAAAGGAACCATCAGATTCAGAATGTTCAATGGCAAGGAGGTATTGTTAAAGGATGTAAGGTACATACCTGAATTAAAAAGAAATTTAATTTCAGTTGGAATGTTTGATATATTAGGATATTCTACAAATATAATGAATGGTATCATGACTATTAACAATAAAGATTATATCATTGTTAAAGGCATAAAAAGAAATGGTTTGTACATTTTAGATGGTTCTACCATAATTGCACAAGCTTGCTAGATCCAATTTACATTCATCTACTAGAATATGGTATATGAGGTTAGGACATGTAAGTGAAAAAGGTTTAATTGAGTTATCAAAACAGAATTTGCTTAATGGTGACAAAATTGAAAAATTGGAATTTTGTGATCATTGTATTCTAGGAAAATCTAAGAGGATCAGTTTTGGTGTTGGCCAACACAATACTTCTGGACCTTTTGAATATGCTCATTCTGATTTGTGGGGACCTTCTAGGAAAAAAACTCATGCTGGTTGTTCTTACTTCTTAACTATCATTGATGATTATTCTAGGAAAGTATGGATTTATATCATTAAAAATAAAAGTGACACTTTTATGAAATTTAAAGAACGGCATATGCAAATTGGAACTCAAAAGGAAACAAAACTGAAGTGTTTAAGAACTGACAATGGCCTGGAATATCTTTCAGAGCAGTGTAATAAGTATTGCAGCGGGACTTAAGAATTGAAAGACATAAAACAGTTGTCGACGCTCCTCAGCAAAACGACATTGCTGAAAGGATGAACATATACAATCTTGGAAAGGGTTAGATGTATGATCTTGAGTGCAGGACTTCCTAAGACATTCTGGGGTGAAATTGTAGTAATAGTAGGATACTTGATCAATAGATGTCCCTCATTAGCTATTGAATTCAAGACTCCAATTGAGATGTGGAGTGGCAAATCAGCTAACTACTCAAATATGAAGGTATTTGGTTGATTACCATTTTTTCACACCAGGCATGATAAAATGGACACCAGAGCAATCAAATGTGTTTTTATTGGATCTCCTAAAGGAATTAAAGGTTACAAGTTGTGGAGAATTGATCAAGATTCGCCCTAGTGCATCATATCAAGAGATGTAGTGTTTGATGAAACAAGAATGGCCATGATTGACAAGGACCATCAACAAGACAATGTCACAAGCTGTCATACTGAGAGTATTCAGATTGAGGTGGAGTCACCTAAAAATTAGGAGATTAATCATGAAGACATAATTGATACATCACTGGAGGATAATGCTGAAATAGAATTAGATTTGGACAATTACAACTTGGCAAGAGATAGAGAAAGAAGGATTATTAAGCCTCTAATCAGGTATGGTGAAGTAGATTTAATTTGTTATGCTTTAAGTGTTGCTAAAGATCTTCAAGGAGTTGAACCAAGCAACTACAAGGAAGCAATTAACAGTAAAGACAAAGAAGCTTGATTGACAGTTATGAATGTAGAGATGCAGTCACTAGAAAAGAATCAAACCTGGATTTTAGTTGACATTCCGAAGAATCAAAGGATAATTGGATCAAAATGGGTGTTCAAGAGAAAAGAAGGCATTCAAGGACTAGATATGATAAGGTTCAAAGCAAGGTTAGTTGCAAAAGGATTTTCTCAGCATGAACGGATAGATTAAAATGAAGTCTTTGCACCTGTTGTGAAACATTGTTCTATCAAAATTTTATTTTCAATTGTAACTCATAATGACTTGGAGTTAGAGCAACTGAATGTCAAAACAGCATTCCTTCATGGTGATCTTGAAGAAACCATTTATATGCAGCAACCTGAAGGTTTTACTAAAGGTAGTAACAAGGTTTGTCTCATAAAGAAATCATTCTATGGTCTGAAGCAAAGTCCTCGACAATGGTACAGAAAGTTTGATGATTTCATGATAAGGAGTGGTTTCCAAAGATGCAGTTTTGACAGTTGCGTTTACATTCTGAAGGAAGAAGGTCGAGAGTGTTTTCTGGCGCAGAATAGAAACAGAGAATGTTCTGCAGAAAGTCTAGAATGTTCATTGGCGGAGAACAGAAACGGAGAATATTCTGCAGAAGGTCCAGAATGTTCACTGGCGCAGAACAGAAACGAAGAATCTTCTACAGAAAGTCTAGAATGTTCACTGGCACAGAACAGAAACAGAGAATGTTATGCAGAAGGTCCAGAATGTTCTCTTAAGCAGAACAAAAACGGAGAATGTTCTCCTATTTACCTATTACTCTATGTAGATGATATTCTTCTTGCAAGCTCAAATAAGGACCAAATTAAAAGACTCAAATCTAGCCTTAGTAATGAGTTTGAGATGAAAGAACTTGGAGAGGCCAAGAGGATCTTAGGTATGGATATAAAAAGGGACAGAATGAAGGGAGAATTATTTCTTTCACAAGCTAACTACTTGAAGAAAGTTGTCACTAAATTCCTAATGCATGAATCAAGGCATGTAACTACTCCCTTGGGACAAAATTTCAAATTGTCCATGCAGAAATCACCTAAGACTGATGAAGAAAGACATAGAATGAGTACCATTCCGTATGCTAGTGGAGTTGGCAGCATAATGTATGGCATGATCTGCAGCAGACCAGATTTGGCGCATGCTGTGAATATTGTAAGCAGATTTATGACAGATCCAGGGGCCTTACATTGGTCAGCACTCAAGTGGATTATAAGGTACTTAAATGGCTATCTGACAGTAGGCTTGAAGTTCAAGAAGGTTCATCATGACAAGGAACCAATTAAGGGATATGTGGATTCAGATTATGCTGGAAACATGGATATTAGAAAATTAATTTCTGGTTATGTTTTCACTTTATATGGAATAGCAGTAAGTTGGAAAGCAATTACACAGTCTATGGTAGCACTCTCCACAACTCAAGCTGAATTCATTGCTTTTCATAAGGGATGTGATTGATTCAAAACAACTTTCAGTTGAAAAAATTGCAACTGAGGAGAATCCTACAGATGCCTTCACAAAGTCAATTTCACAAACTATGTTCAAGCATTGCTTGAACATAGTTGGTTTCTGCAAAGAGTAAAGTTGGTACATTGAAGGAAAGACTATGGATGAATTATTCTGATATTGAGTCAAGGTGGAGAATTGTGAAGATATGCCTCAAATCAGCAACTAATTAGAGTTAGTTATTGTTATAACTAACTATGGTTATAACAAGGTAGTTATAGTTAGTTAAGCTAGCTTGTTATTGCATACTATATATAATTGTATAATGCACTTGTTGTATTTAATGGATGTTGTGCATGAGAGAGTGATATAGTATCTTAGTCACTCAACCAAGAAAGAATTCATAGATTCAGAAGAAAGGAGTGAGAAAGAAGATTGTAGAGAATGCTAGTATTGCTGTGTTATCAACAGTGAAAGATACTAGGAGAGTACAATTGAAGAGTCTTTAATCTTGTAACTCGATACTCATAGATTGCTTTGCCTCCTTGCCCGTGACGTAGGTCTCAAGTAATTGAGACTGAACACGTATATCCTGTTGTTATCCTTGCCTTTATCTTTCTTTAATTTCATTTAACATTAATATTGAAAATTGCAGCTTTGATACCACTAATGTAACACCCTGATTTTTAACAGCGCGAGTGTATTTTTTTTCTTCAAAAACCACTTAACAAAATAATATGCGTGTCACAAAACGACAAGAGAAATAATTAATTTTATCATAAATATAAATAAGCTAAAATAGTTTTCAGAATTAATACTCAAAATATACAAATAGAAAATACACCGGGGCTATGAGACCTGTCAGATATCGCTCATAACCCTGGGGTATTCTCGACAGACACCTAAACAGAAGTACTGCTCCAAGAATGTTATCCCCCATGGTCACGTCAAAAAAAATGGAACATGGACCCACCAACAATAGTCATTGTCAAAGTAAGTCATAGGTATAGTCACCCCAAAAGAAAATATGTACAACCACCAAAATACTAAGGCCCTATACAATAAAACTAATCCGATCATCCACTAACAACTACAGTAACAAGGGTGACCACCACACTATGCACAAGTCTCGTCTGACGCAGTATCTCTCCTCGAAGTGACATCCTCCTCCTCATCAGCCATAGAAGGATCAGTCTCCTTAGAAGTCAGATCCACCCAAGATATAGGTCGCTTCGGCGGTGCTGGAATCTCAAAACAGTCCTCTACCGGCCTAGACAGACCTGGAATGTCAACCCCCGCTGGCGTCGGCCCCTTGCCCTTCTCACCTGTTCCTGGTTCAGGCACCGCATCCTCTGCTACTATAGTAGGAGTCACCACACCTACGGTGGCCTCCGTCTCACCTCCAACTACAGGACCTTCTGCATCTGCATATACCCTATTCGCCTCGAGTACCAATCCTTAAGGTACAGGAAAGTCGATCCACCCGTGAGTGTATTCCACATACGACACTGCCCCAACACTCCTACTGGTTCTCACCACTCTCCCCGTATAAGTAGCCCTGCTTGAGATGGGGTCGTATACCCAAGCAGTCGGCGTATTTCAATCAAGGAAGTCTAACGACGTCTCTGTTGTCAGGGTAACCATCGGTGGTACGAACTCGAGTATCATCTGAGGGCAAAGCCCAATTTTCCACAATAATTGTAAAAGGTCACCAACCGAAAATAACAGTTAACAATTAACAATTATGTCAAAAGACCACAATAATACATAGCAGCTCCAGTAAGATAACAACAGTGACAAAAAAGTATACCCACTTATTGAAATGTACAATATCTATGTTTTTATGAAACAAGAGATTAAAAATACAGATCATGTTGCAAGCCCAAGTACAATCAACAATCAAAACAACTTATTAGGAACTTAGAATTTAAGATACTTGCACATATCATTTACACATATCAGATCATAACAATCATAACTCGCATGTCAAACACCCTAATGCAATGCATATGTGCCAATGCACATGATCTCAGAATTCTCAAAAAACAAAACCCTCATCGAGGGGCGTAAATCATAATTGTACCGCCTATCACAGGCCTTAGTACTGATTACCATGGTGCAGTCACATCACAGACTAACACGATTTACTTAGGGTGTAGCCTCTCACAGGTTTTACACATCAGTTTAATCCTCGTAAGGATAAGATGGACCAACTTATCACATGGAACCACCCCGTAGCCCATCACGGTCACTACTTAACTTTATGGGTGCAGTCTCTCACGGAGTAGCACGAATTACTTAGAGTGTAGCCTCTCACATGCTTTACACATTAGTTAAATCCTCGTAAGGATAAGATGGACCAAATTATCACATGGAACCACCCCGTAGCCCATCACGGTCACTACTTAACTTTACGGCCCATCACGGTCACAGCTTAACTCTGTGGCCCATCGCGATCACCACTTAACTATGACATGCATGAGCGTACTCTAACTCTCTTCACTATAATTATTCAGTAAATGCAACAACGATACTCGGATACGTCATAACTATTAAAGAAACAACATCAAGAGGACCTCATATGATTTAGCATATGCATTAAAAATGTTTTCCAAGTAATTAAGTGCATAAACAAATATTTAAAAATAGAATTTTTGACAAAAATCAAGGTTGTATTTGAATACAGCTTCTCGTAGCCAAATACAGATGTGAAGTCAAAAGCAAAATCTGGAGATTTGTATTCGAATACGAAGAGTCGTAGTCGAATACAAATGCGAATTTAGTAGCAAAATCTAGAGATTTGTATTCGAATACGAAGAGTCGTAGCCGAATATAGATGTGAAGTCAGTAGCAAAATATGGAGATTTGTTTTCGAATAAGAAGAGTCATAGCCGGATACAGATGACAAGTTAGTAGCAAAATCAAAACTTTTGTATTCGACTACATCCTCGTGTATTCGAATATGCTCCCCAAGTCAGTGGCTAAAATCACGTAATTGTATTCGAATACGGAGGTATCGTATTCGAATACAAGGTTCAAAATTTAAATAAGAACTGAACGTTTTCATAAGTGTATTCAAAATACGCTAGGGCCGTATTCGAATACATCTTCCTAAACAGTGCAACTTTTCAAGTAAATTTCAACTTCATTTCAAACTCTTTTATTTGAAAATAACTCATTGCATAACTCCAGTACAACAACAATCAATCTCTCAAATCCAACCATTACCAACAACATTGATAACGACAACAACTCAATCAAAAGCATATTCAACACAGTAACACAACAACAACATCATCACCAACAATATCACAACAACAATGAGTCTTTATCATTAACAACACAACAATGACATCTTTATCAACAACAACACATTACTCATCCTTCAATCACACATATAGAGTTCCTATATGCAAACTAAAAAGTTGGAAGGAGCCCCTTACCTTCGTTAGCGTTTTCTTAACTATTTTTCGCTACTGCGATCAAATACGGCGAAATTCTCGCTCGCGTCGACGCTACAAAATTTAGCTCACAAGCGCTGTAGTATGGAGAGGAGTAACTTTCCCTCTTGCCACTTCTCGAATGGAAGCTCAGATCTTGAAGTAATGGAGGTTAGGGAAAATGTTTCCTTTCTGTTTTTCCTTTTCTTGAACTTTCCCTCAACACTTAGTGAAAACAGAGCAAGAAAAGAAAATGAACTCGCGGGCTGGTTAGGGAAAATGTTTCCTTTCTGTTTTTCCTTTTCTTGCCTTCCTTCTCACATGTATATTTATATATATTACTTACTTACTTACTAAGTTTATGTGTGTATATATATATATTATAATTAAAACTAACCCACAAATATCTAAATATCCTCACACACATTACTTCACTCACATCTCAAACTATTTTGATAAAATATCTACTCTCGTCGCAACTCTAATGACAGATAAATATTTGATAAACTGCCCGGTATTAAATTCCTCGTAATATAATTAAATTATTCTTCGACAAATAATTTTAGTCGGGTCTCAATATATACATATAAATATATACAAATATTAATCATATTACAAACATCTCAAAATATATTTTTGATACTTAATCCAAAAAATAATTTAAAATTAAGGGTCTTACAGAACCCCTCAATGCTGTTGGTAAGTCTGAAAAGCAACAGACCAAATGATCCAAAATCCACAAAAGACTTTGATACCACATCTCAACCGAAAACTCTAAAGCAATGGATATATGAGTCACCTATCTAATATATCTAACATTTTCCTCCATTCCTAGTCGATGTGGGACTAATCACTCACACTTGAATTACAATAATCTCCATCTCAAGTGTGAGTCAACTACACCACCAGACTTGATCTACACTAGGATCTCACTCTCTCTCCACTGCCAAACCAAATCATGGCTCTGAAACCACTTGGTGGAGATTGTGGGGTGCGTGAGAAAACAACGGGACAAATGTTTTAGGATCTACAAGAGAATTTGACGTTACATCTCAACCCAAGCCTTAAGGCAATGGATGTATGAGTCACATCTCTTATATATCCAACATTGTCCTCTATTCCTAGTCGATGTAGGACTCATTGAAGTAACAATGTCAATCACAAGGAAGGGGGTTTGAATTGGGATTCCCTTTTTTAAAAATTAATTCTTGTATTAAGTTTAGTTAACTCAAGATTAATCTTGGTTTGAAACACAACAAAAGCACAACGTTCTTGGTTAGTAATATCAAAAGAAAAAAAATTCTCTATGTGATTCCTGCTAAGTGAGTAAGAAATAAATAGAGATAAGGGAAAGAGAATTCACAATTTGTGAGATTTTTCACTAAAGTGCTCAAACAAGAATGTTCTTGCTTTTCACACCAACCGTTGAGATCAATATTGATCAGTTACAATATTTCACCTTTCAACCTTGAAAGGATTTTCAATGATTACCTTTCAGTTTATAAAGGATTTTTACAAGTCACCTTTTAATCCCAAAGAATTTTTACAATACGCTCAAACTATCTTTAACTCTATAGTTGAGTTTCAAATAAACTGATTTAAAAAGGATTGATGGATCAGACTATACTCAACACTTGTTTGAGTTTTGATTCTCGACAAAAAGACTCATAAAATAGATCCTTAAATCTAGTGAAGAAGAACTGGAGCTTTTGCTTAATTGAATAGCTTAGATTTCTAAAGAATGATTGTTTAAGTGAATGATTGCTTGCACTTTAAACTTTTGTTGTTTCTTTTGCCTTGAGGTTCCTTTTATAGGCTTGATGAAGGCTTATGATAGCTCATATAGCCATTGGGAAACCAGCTGTCCAACTATTGTTTTAATAGACATGTGTTGTAATATGATAAGAATGTTCTTACTTTACCACTAGAATGTTATTCATTTCTGTTTTGAGTGAATGTTGGATTTAGAGCCTCTGACAGCTATTGTGTGTCATGCTTTTCTGTTCTGTATGCATGTCAAAGATGTTGTGTTTTTATCATTTTTGTCTTGGTTGTACTTGCTTATTTTAGCTATCAATCTAGAGATTGATCTTCTTGTTTTGTTCTTGATGCTTTGCTTTGCCTTTGTTGATCCTTTTTTGAACGAATATGACCAAAGCGATCTTGTGTATATAATTATGTTCTTTTATAATGAAGACTGGTGATTTGTCATGAAGATTAATATATTTTCGCAGCAAAAAACGATCTAGATTTATTGATAACTTTGTTCTTTCGTAAACCATAATTTTCTTAGATTGATTATACTGAATGCTGTGAAAACCAGAATGATCTTCGTTTTTCTAGACTTCAGTTTTTTAATAATCAAAACAATTTTGCTTTCTCAAAATGATATTGCTTCTTCCAAAATGATCTTTTGTTGTTACATTTGATGCATATCTTTAATTAATACACTCAAAAACACATGATAAATAGCAACACACTTTTAGAATCATAATTAGAAGATTAATTAACTTCGTTTGATTATCATCAAAACATTATATTTGGAATTTTGCCTCAACACTCATCACTCACACTTGATTTCTAACAACTGTAACCACACTTTAACATACTAAGGTACAGTGGCGGAGCTTGACTAAAAAATTTGGGGTGGCCGACAAAAAAAAATGTATTAATTAGAATCACCAATTTCTTCACAGATATGTTTTCTCACCCAACTAGAAAGAATATGCAAGAGCTCTTTTTGAATTTGATGTGAAGTATACTTGGAATTATATGGAGCATTTTCCAACACAACTTTTGCAACTTCATCATTGTAAGTTGCCAAGAGTTTTATCAATTGAAGAAAATTACCTTGATTTTTTGACCCGCTAGTTTCATCATGTCCCCTA
This sequence comes from Cicer cuneatum, assembly GCA_037974295.1. NCBI lineage: Eukaryota > Viridiplantae > Streptophyta > Magnoliopsida > Fabales > Fabaceae > Cicer > Cicer cuneatum. The sequence continues at coordinate 49,230,294 of JBBPBO010001984.1, read as the reverse complement.
AAAGCACAAGCTTGAAGTGTTAACCAACGAACAGTGTCAATTGATGTCTTGAGACGTGTTCGATTCTTCAAAATTTGTTCCGAGCTTTGCACTTGAAAAGCATTCATAATATGTACATCCTGATTCAACAAGTCTCGACATGATTTCATTGCATTGTTGTGTGGTGAGCAAGGATCCATCCCTATGTGTTTGAGAAAGGCGCAATGTTTTCCATCTTTAATTTTCTTCCAATTTCTAAAACCCGTACCAATGAAGACATCTGATCCGGGACGTCCACTTGGTCTTTTGCTAAATAGATAGCATGGTAAGCAATATGCAGCATCTTTATAAGGTGAATATTCTAGCCATGAAGAAAAGATGTTAAACCAGGCATATTGAAACCGTCTTGGATGAAGCTCGTTGCCAGATAAAGGATATTCTTTTAAATTTATTTGATAAGGACCAAATTTTAGATCGTCTGTACGTATTGCATCCAATTGATTTGGTGGAAATTCCCAAATTTGAGGGCGCTTTCCAGGGTCACGCTCTAAACATTTCTCAAAGTCATCTTCGAAAATTCTAGGAACCTTGGAAAGATGATTCTCATTTTCTTCAATCCTTGGATTCTCATATATAGTTTCTGAAGGTGCAAACACGAGAAGGGGGGTTGAATTGTGTTTGACAACTTGATTACTTTTCCTGTTTTTATACTTTTAAAACAAAACTTGATGAATAAAAAACAAAGTTAGCAGCGGATATAAAGTAAAAAATAAAACACAGAATTTTTATACTGGTTCACCGTTAACAAGGCTACGTCCAGTCCCTTCACCTTGAAGGATTTCACTAATTCAAACCTTGAATTACAGCAGTTCTACGGACCCTCCAAGTCAATCTTCTCAAACAGTCTAACAATCCTAGACTCTTGAGGAATACAACACCTTTCTTCTCCTGCCAATCTGACAACCCCAGATTGTAGAAGGAATTACAACACTTTGAATCTAATTGCCAAGTAATCTGCTACCCCTTCTGACTCCCTCAGATTGTAGACTCTACTTCAACAACATAGATCACACGAGAAAGAAAATAACAAGAGTGCTTGCTTCTTGAAAGCTGGAACTCACAATTGACCTCACTGAAAACTTGAGTGTTTGCTTTGGAAGTGTGTGACTCTTTTTAATTTTCGATGCTAAGTATTCTACCTTGAGCCTCCTTTTATAGATGCAGATTTAGGCCTCTTCCAAGCTTAATTTTGAGCTGAATCTTGCTGGATTCTCTTGCAAAAATAACTTGACCAATTGGGCTTTATTTAAATAAAAAACATATCTTTTATTAAGCTTCAGATTTTCTTTCAAAATAACTGGCCAATCAAGTCTTTAGTTCCTTCCCGCCAACAGCTCCTGAGTTCCACAATACTTCAATTTATTTTTGTAACAAATCTTTTTAATACTTTGATCAAAATAGATTAAAATCTCCACTGTTAATCCTCATGATTAAATCTGGACCATTTGATCTTCCTGTGCTAGTCCACATCTGGACCATACTAATTGATATGCCGTGATCCTCTGATTTCGGCAATCCCTAGACCACACTTCCTAACCTTCTGATCTTCTGATCTCAGCCATCCTGGTCCAGCAAACTGATCTGCTGTGATCCTCTAATCTCGGCCACTGCTGGTCCACTCATTTTGACCTTCTGATTTCGGCCAACACTGGGCCATGGTCTGATCTTCTGATCTCAGCCAACACTGAGCCAAATAATTAAATCTGAACCATTGATCTGAAAATCTTCCCTCTGATCTGGACCAATTCTGGACTTGGTCTAGATTAAACTGAAATTAAATCTGGACAAGTAATATTTCAGTCTGGACTTTTTACCTTTGATTTTGGATCAGGTTTGGATCAATTCTGGAAATCATTTCTTCTGGTCTGGACTTAGTTTCATACCCTGAACCATGCTATCCTTTGGTCTGGGTCAAATATGGATTAATTCCTTTGTTCTGGACCCATTAATTCATCCTCTGATTAAGTCTGGAACAAGTCTGGACTGTTTATCATTTCACTGCCAGGCCATCTTCTGGTCAGAATAACTTCTAGAATAAATCTGACATTTGATTCCTTCTGGTCTGGAATAACTCTCCCTATGGCAGGCTTCCTTCTGGTCTGGTCCAGGTCTCCTTCTGACTTTGCTTCCTTCTGATCTGGGCCAGCAAAGATATCCTCTGGTATTGTTTTCACATCCTGGTGTATCCTCTGGTAATTCCAGAATGCATTTTCTGCTTCTGCAATCTTCAACTTCTGGTGACATTTGATTTAATAATTCAAGGTTCAAAATAAGATTACATGGAGTGCTTTTGTAAACATCAAAATCCTAAGTACTTAGAACCAACTTGGTTCCAACAGTTTCAAATGCAGAAATTATAATTTCTTCATCTCTTTCACTCTCACAAATTTTCCTCTTGAAAAAAGAATCAATTCTTTTACTCTTCTTCATTCTCACATACTTCTCTAAATCAACAAATTTAGAAAACATATAACATATTTTTAGTGAAAATTAAATGGAAACAAAAATTAAACATTTTATATGCAACAAAAAAAACTCAATTCATTCAACATATCAATTTATAAACATTTTTGAACCTATGTTGTTTCTTGTGTTGGTAATCCTTATGGTGTCCGCAAGTAAAACTTATAAAAAACATCAATTAAAGGAAAACTTCAATAAAACAGAGATCAAACTTTGTTTAACAAAGATAACAAAAATTGCAAAGACATCAATTTTTTTAAAAAGTGTTTGTGTTTATTGTTGAAAGAGGGGGCATTTTGGCTGAAGTTAGACAAAATGAAAGAATTTTTGGATGAAGCTTAAATTTTTGGATGAAGCTTAAGTTTGTGTAAAAGCTTTGTTCAATTCTAACATGATGTAACACTCCAAATCCAATTCGTTTGAAGTTTAAAACTGTAGAAAAATGGACTCTTGACTTTCCTAGTTAGAAGTTTGATAAACACAAACAATTCAATTCTGGAATGGTAGGCAGCGGTTGAACTTTGACAAACAACAGAATAATAATATAATATAGTCAGAGAAAAAGAAAATAAAGAATAATTTGACTGTTAAACCGTTCAAAAATGGAATTAATTATTCGTGCACGTTTACACATTACAGCTACCGCAACTTGACCAGAAAAGCGATTCTCAAAATGTTTTCCCATACACATACACATAGAGAGGAGATGGTATTGGCAGTTAGTAAAGAAAATTGTAACAATAATGCATAAAATTGTAACAATAATGCAAACCACTGAACCGGCATAAAATTGAAACAATAATGCAGTAACTTAGATGATCACAAGAGAACCCAACAGAAAACACAGGAAAACGAATCACAAGAGAACCTACCGAAGGGAGGCGGAGACAGCAGGCTGTCTGTTGCGGGCACGACGGCGCAACGCAAATCGACGATGAGGAAGGAGGTTGTGTGCCTGTGTCAGCTGTTGCGAGTCAGAGAGAGAGGAAGGAAGAGATGGCTGTTGCGAGTCAGAGAGAGAGGAAGGATGAGAGAGGAGAAAATTAGGGTTTTGGTAAAACCGTAAATTTCTAATTTTATTAAGGGCAGTTTAGTAATTTTACCTTTTTTTTTTTTTGGTGGCCGTGGCCCCCCTGTCCCTACAATAATCCGCCCCTGCTAAGGCATGAAATATTATCTTTTATATTAGATTAGACGTCGTGGTTATACGGGATTGAATCTAAAATTGTGGGACTCATAAGAATATTTGATATGTCATAGCACAATTTCGAACTCAAGATCTCCTACTTCTCCTTAATTATGTATGTGTTTCACCACTAGGTTATTTTAAATAAAAACTCAGAGTTTAAATTCCCACAATAATAAACCAAAAACTTTGTCCCTCGTAATTGAAAAATTCGTAGTTCAAATTCCCGTGATTTCTCAAATCTAGAGGGGTGAATCTATTTCAAATACGCAGCGGATAAAAACAGTTTCAATTTTTTTTCCCCTGAATTGAAAGCTATCCTGATTGGAACTATTGGTAGAAATGATGAAATTGATTTCAAAATACTTAACTAGAATAACAACAAATCAATGACTTTATTTTCTAATTGAAATGAGAATTTCGATTAGACAATTAATAAAAATCAATTAAACCACCAAATACAAGTTGATATTACACTTTGAATAAGATCCATATCAAACCAATAGCACCAAAACAAATTTGATACAAATTTGAGTAAGTATAGCGAAATTAATTCAATTAAGACTTATGTACAAAATTGACATATAAAGTTTGTATCCTTAGTCAAATATTCTGAAGTTAAGAACCTAATCTTTTATGAAAACATAAATTACAACACAATTTTCTAAAGAATAAGATTTTATGTGATTTTACGTGTATATATGCTTTCGTAGTTAAGTGTGCATATATTTATATTTTAATTATTTCTAAGTATATTTTATTTTAGTTATTTATTTTACAAATAATTATCTTTGGATAGTAGTAATATTGTGTTTGATTTCTTTTATTTTTATATAGTTGTTATAGTATGATGATTTTATAAGTACTTATTGTGATTTAGTAATTAATATAAATTGTTGATATTATATTTATTTATTTTATCATTTTGACTATTATATAAAGATGGTAGTATTTTTACGTGATTATTTGAAAAATATTATAGTAATAATTATAGTTATTATTTTGAATATGAGAGTTTTGGTTATTAATTTATTTTAAAATATTAATTACTTTAATTACTTTATTGTATAAAATATTATTTTTGAAATATTAGTAATGTTTTATTAATGAGATTGTGTTTAAAAAAAGATTTAAAAAAATTAGTTTTAATAATTGTTGATTTATTTTTAAAAAAATAAAAGAAAAGAGTAAAATATGTATTATGGGTTAGGTCCATATGGAAAAGTAAAACCTAATTAAATAATTATAAACAAAAAAAAAAATGAATTGAAAAGGGAAAAGAAAGAAAAGTAGGAGAAAGAGAGAGGTGATGGACAAGTTAGATCGATTGAAGGACAAGGAGTCAAAGAACAAAGACTTTTTGCTTGTGAACTCATATTTGTGTGTGAAAGTGTCGAAATAAGGTAAGGATGAGAGAGCGTTTGAATTCATGAGTATAATATATTATGAGATGAACGGGAAAATCATATTTCCCAATGATTCATTCAAAGCTTGCTACATACAACAATAGCCCTTTGAGAAATAATTACTTAATGTATAAATATGAAAATTGTGAGATTAAAATGTGAATAGAAACATTTATAAGGTGTTGATTAATTTAATTTCGTTGAATGTGTGACATTGGATATTGTTGGGATATTGGATGTTAAATGAATATTGTGCATATGTTTGATTAAATGAGTTTATGTGAGGTGATAATAAAACATGAATGCATTGTATGATATAAGTTTATGTGATGATGTATGATTGATGATAGTGGTGTTATAAATTGTGATGCGATGATAAACCTTGAAGAATGTATTGTGTGAAATAATAATATATGATGATGATGATGATGATGGTGAATGAAGATTGAGGTGTTATTAAATTGTGATGAGTATGTTGATGTCACCCCATAGTTAATGAAATAGTGATGATTCCAACTTGTGCTAAAGATTGTGCTCTTAATATAGTAGTCTAGGCCAACAAGGGGAGACAATAGATGTTGAGAATTTTTGAAGTTGATGAGAATATTTGAAGGGAAGAAGATTATTTTATCATCATATAGGTAGGGTCTGACAAGTCTAGTGATTTCGGCGAAGTACAACTGAATGAGTCTGATCGTGGCAGTCTACTGTTGAGCCTTAAGGCAAGATTGTTAGTCTTTGGAGGTATTCGGCTGGTGAATTCTTAGGTGACTTGGAAGTAGCACTCCAATGTCGGGAGCTACCATGCAACACACGTTTACCTCAACTGTCGCGTATATGTGTCTCGGGTTAAGTTGAGGGGATCTACGAGGACATGGCCAATTTGAATTATCCATCTACTCGGGTGGTGGCATAGTATCAAACCTCATAACCAATTATTTCAGAGTTAGAATGGTACCACATTGTGAAGTAGAGTGTAAGCCCATGCATTTTCCTTGAGTGATTTTGACTTTAGAATGTGATATTTTTCTTGAGGAATGTTTGTGTGACGATACAATTTTATTATGATTAATTGCGTGTTCTTCTTACTTATATTATATTATCAACATGTTTTCGAAATTCAACTACTTCGTTGTTTGTGTTTGACTAACTTGGCCATGCGTTTGTAAAATTGCAATTAAGACAAGTTAATGAGTCTTGAAGTTCAAGTTTAGGAAAAACCTGCTCTGATAGGTGATACCGAGAATAAGAGTTGTAAATTGTATTTTACTTTTACTTTTACTTTTTTAATTAGGAACAACTTTTTGTATGAAATTATAGTTAAGTCAAGTTCATAGAGATTGCACTGTTTTAATTGAGGAATAAAGTTGAATTGTTACATATGTATTTAGAGAAACGTAATATTCTAAATTAGTTATAAAAGTTTTGTTTCCTTGGAAACATATTTCTTTATCCGCTGCAAATTTTATTCAAAAAATCTAGTATAAATTATTATATATGTTATTTCGGGGTTTAGGGTGCCACAAATCACACAAACAATCACTCACATCAAAGATTTACTAAGAGTTTTCAAAGTGATCTTTGAATGAAAGAATGTAAAGAATTTTACAAAATGAATGTTATGTTAGAATGAAATAGGGTAAAAAAGTATTTATAGTGGAACATGAAAAACCATTTCTAATGCATTAAAAAAGAAAATTCGAAAATGACAAAGTGATTCGAGTCATCTATATGTTGATTCAAATCAACCTATTGTTACTAATAAGATCTAGAAAATGTTGTTCTAGACCATTATGTATGTTGTTTTTGAGAGGGTGATTTGAATCAACCCAGAGGTGATTCAAATCAACATAATTTTACTCATATGATTCAAATCATGCACTTATTTGAATTGAATCATAGTCCAGACAAATGATTTCTAAATGCAACTTTTGACATTTTTCATGATGCATATTTTTAAAAGTTTTTCCACCATGATATTCATGTTTTTAAGGAAGTTTCAAAAACAACTAAGGTCTAACGGAGTATTGAGATCACTTAGATACATATACCTAATTTAATTACTAGATTTTGTAAATATGCAAGAATACTTATGTTTTTGATGAAGACAAAGACCAAGCAAAGTAATCAAGTTGCAAATTCAAAATGAAGTCAACAGTCAAGTCAATTATTGTCAATATGCTGGAAGACTTAGAGTTTAAGTTATATGATGCAATCTAATATTGTTATATTTCAAATGCACATGAGAACCTTATACTTTTACATATGCATCAAAAGAATTTTCAAAGTGTCAAAATGAATGAACAATGTTTGAAAATCAAGTTTTTGACAAAGGTAAAGTTGTATTCGACTACATATATGTGTAGCCAAATACAGATGAAGTCAGTAGCAAAAACTACACATATGTATTCAACTACAATATGTTGTAGCCGAATACAAACTCAAGTTAGTAGCAAAAACTTCATATATGTATTCGACTACCGGATGTCGTAACCGAATACAAAACCAATTCAGTAGCTAAAACTCCAGTTCTGTATTCAACTACAGTAGGATGTAGCCGAATACAAAATCAAGTCAGTGGCAAAATTCACTCATATGTATTTGACTACAAGGACTCGTATTCGAATACATGCTTGAAATTTTGAAATAAATCTGAACGTTACAAACGTGTATTTTATGTTGTAGCCGAATACAACTATGAAACAATGTGATTTTTTAGTTCATATTGATTCTTGATCATTGCATATATTCATCAAACTTCTTTGGAAGATTGTCATTGATCTGAAGTGATGTCTTAGGAGTATAAATACCTCCTAGGCTAAAGTTTAACTTAACAGCTTTCAAAAATATTTTCAGAATTATTAAGATTCATTAAAAGTCAGATTTTCATATTTGAAGTACATGTTTTACATTTTCATATCATTGAGAAAGGTTCTCTGTTGTACTTGAAATTACATTAGACTGTGATCATTATACAAGAAAGCATCAACTGTTATACCTTCTTGATTTCAGTCAAAACTATTATTGTAAATTAACTAAGTTAGTGTGTCGGTTGAGGAAAGTGGGTACTTTCTTCAAGTATTGTAAACTAAGACAGTGGTGTGCTATCTTAGGCAAATTGTTAGGAGTTAGTCACTAAAGTCTTAGAGTTAGACTTGTACCTATTCTAACAATATTTGGAAAATCTCTTGTGGTGTGCAAGAGGACTGGATGTACCTTTGGTTGTAAGGGGAACCAGAATAAATTCTTTGTGTTCTTTATTTTTCTGCCATTTACATTTTACTATACACTAATCATATCAGAAAAATAATCCACTAAGTCTCTAAAAACCAGAAAATTTATAAACACCTAATTCACCCCCCTATTAGGTGCGCCTCTGAACTAATGGATTAGACATCAATCAATATAACCTAGAAACTAGACCTCAGAAACATACACTCCCATCCTTATCACTTGACGTCAGCATCTCTAATGGCAACTTCATAAGGAGTGGAAGATGGTATCGTCCTTCATCATAGACTCTTCGTCAGCACCCAAAGAATATAAAAAGTGCATAAGACGAAACATACATGGGCTAAGATTCTCATACATGTCAAAAGGGGGAAAGAAAGGTAAAATATGCATGTAATATTCTACAGACAAGTCGACACCCTATAATATCCTCCTAGTTTTCATCTAACCATTATCATTAAGCCCCATCCATGTGCAGGTGATGATTGACCTCATGTGTTTCATTTTACATTACTATGATTTCCAATTATACGAAATGTAGTAAATGTGATCTCTCATGTTATATCTTGGCATCTCAAACCATAAGTTCTAACTCTTCATCTAGGGTTTCATCATAACATCATCTATTGAGAGAAAATATCTTTTAATGATAACAAAATTATCTCAAGATTATGATTATACTAATGCGTGCATTTAAGTATTGTACTAAGAAAGGAACAGGATTAAAATCCAAAGATTCAAGAACAAAGATCTCAACCTCCTGTCCAGAGGATGAACGTATGTAAGAAACAAAGTCATTAACTCCAGAAGCAGAACACTAGAATATAAAAACCAGAAGCAAAACACCAAAAGCAGAACACCAGAAGCAGAACACCAGAAGCAGAAAACCTGAAGTTGAACACCAAAAGTAGAACACTAGAATATAAAAACTAGAAGCAGAACACTAGAATATAAAAACTAGAAGCAAAACACCAGAAGCAGAACACCAAAAGCAGAAAACCAAAAGCAGAACACCAGAAGCAGAAATCCAGAAGCAGAAAACTAGAAATATAAAAACCTGAAGTTGAACACTAGAAGCAAAAGTTGAACACCAGTAGCAGAACTTCAGAAGATGAACATCAGAAGATATACATCAGAAGATAAACATCAGAAGATGAATATCAGAAGATGAACATCAAAGGATAAATATCAAGAAATGAACATCAGAAGATATACATCAAAAGATGAACATCAGAAGATAAATATCATAAGATGAATTTCAGAAGATAAAAATCAAAGGATAAAAAGATGAACATCAGAGGATAAAAATCAGAAGATGAACTTCAAAGGATAAACATCAGAAGATGAACACCAGAAGATAAACATCAGAAGATGAACACTAGAAGGTAAACATCAGAAGATGAAACACCAGAAGGTAAACATCAGAAGATGAATACCATAAGGTGAACTTCAAGAGATGAACACCAGAAGGTAATCACCAGAGGATGAACTCTAGCTGCTTCTTCATCCTCCTACATTAAAAATAAATAATAGTACCAAAGTATCAAAAGCTGCATCATTCACGAATAGAGAAAGGTCATGTCTTGGAACCCAAAAAGAGCATTTTCCAGTTGTCAAAACGTATGGAAAGATCTAACCTCGTGGAAAGCTATGTAAAGAAGTAACCTTCAAAGTGCTAGGCTGAAAAAGGACAGAATTCAATGGCAAAGCCGTAATTCAAAACAAAACTCAGGATCATTATAACTTGGGTAAACGGTCATAAAGGACAAACTTTCTTGAAGAGAAAGTTTCCTTCTCTCTATAAAAAGAAGGCTGCTCTTCTTCAACAAAATACACAACAATACGCACAAAAAGGAAATATCAAAAGGCTATCAAGAGCATTTCATTCTCCCCTCAAACTTTCTATAATCTTACACTAGATCTTTGATTTATCTTTGTAGAAAGTAATACCAATCAAAACTACTTCATATCATCTTGAAAACTTCAAGTGAGTTACACTTGAGAGGAATCAGAAAGAAAGAATTGTAAGCTTGGTGAAGCTCTAGAATACAAGATTTGTAGTCAACCTCAATAAGAGGCTAATAGCTTTTGATACTTAGTAAAATCTCACAAGTGTGTGAGGACTGGACGTAGCCTTCATTGGGTGAACTAGTATAAAATTTCGTGTGTCATTATTCTCTCTCTATCTCTCAACTTCTGATATTCATCCTCTCGAAGAGGATAGCATTTTAAAACTAAACAGAATTTTTAAAACCTCGAATATCTCTATTCAACCCCCCTTCTAGTGATATTCTAGCTACTTCATCATCTTGGATAGAGTATGATAGATCCAAGTTGGTTTTACAAACAATTTTCCTTAATCGTGGTTTTGTTGGCAACAAAATACAAGAGAACAATTTTTTCCTAACATGCATTCCACGTATGCATTTCCTTTGGTGATTTTAATGAATATCCTCTTTTAAGCAAAACATTAGAGTGCAAAAGCATCGCATAATGAAATAGACATCCCAACTAGATTGAACCCCAATTTGATCACCTATCTTTTGTAGCACCTCAATAAATATGATTGAAATAAAAGAAACAAGAGATACAAATATGGGGGACTAGGCTAAAATTCAAGAGTACACAAATAAAAAACAACTGCCTTGTTAATAAAATATATCCTATGATCACAAACAATCAGAGTTTGTTCTACATTTAAGACAAATAATCTATATCATGCTCTAACTCTATGAAAACTAGACTCTGGAGTCTAGTTTGAAATCGTTTAAAGTCATACTTTGTTAGATGCAACAATACTCTAATAAGAGCTTTAAAGAAATGCCAATCGTCAAGAGGAAAATGAAAAAAATGAAGCAATTTTTGGATAACTCAAATTTGTCTTGAATAAGAAAGTTAAGTTGTCCTAGACAACAGATAAAATTTGAATTTTGTAGGTGTCATACATGACAGTGTTAGACAATACAAGCTATGGTTTGAAAATTGACCAGTGTGCCAACAACGGTCTCAAAATGTCATATCTTAACGACACTCTTCTAAATCCTATAAAAGTAGGATATCTCTCAACTGAAAAGATATCAAACAACATTGGAAAACTCATATGAAACTATCATGCTGAAAAGAGATTAAAAAAAACGCTCAATTTTAAAGTCCTTTCTACGAAAGCTATTCTGAATGTAAGAATGAACAAGACAAACTTTTTGTTTAACTATTTGAAGAAGTGTTGTTCAATTGTAAACTTTGATTTTGTATTTTTTTTTTCCAATACTGGGTGTTTCCTTCGAAGAGCTTGATCCTACAAAGTTGGGAGAAGTTACTCAAGAGCTTTACTAAACTAAGCTAATAGCTTAAGTAAGTATTGGACTAAGCTAGAAGTTTGAGAGAAGTTACTTAAGAGTTTGACTATACTAAGCTAGAAGCTTGAGTAAGCCAATATCTCAAGAGCTTGACTATACCAAACTATAAGCTTGATGTAGTACCCCAATTTTGTCTGAACAATTACAAATAATTCTAAAAGAAAATAATTATATGTTTAATAAGCATTTTGCACTTATTATTATTAAGTAAAAAAATCATCATTTTAAAAATGGTCCAAATTTTGAGTCTATATTTATATAAGTTTCTATTACATTAACAATAATAATAATAATAATAATAATAATAATAACAAAAAGTATATTGTTTGCACTGCACTTCTTTTGTAAGACCATGTTTACGCCTTCCTTCATTCTCAATAATTTTAATCTTTTTTTATTCTATTTTATCCCAATAAGGTTATATCTTCATCATTTGTACAAAAAAAATCAACCACTTATTTCAAGTATTTGAGGTTGCTTGTTTTTGCTGTAAAACAATAAAAAAAATCCAGAACTTGATTTTATCTCATGAACACATTGCTGCAAAATAATAAAAAATCCAGAACTTAATTTTATCTAATGAATACAAAAATTCGCCACTTTGGTCTATAAATTGAGACAGAAAAATCAATCAGAGGGGGGCAGTTTATGGGTAGAGATCTTATACTAATTATCATAAAAAAAAACACTCAAACAAGAGAGTTTTATTTTTCAGAAGATAGAAAAGAGAGAGTTTTTTTTTTTTGTGAAATATTTGTTTATAAAAAAAGAGATTCTGAAACAAAGTTGAGCAGGAAAGAAACAACAACCCAACTCCATTCTCAAAATCATATATTTCAAAATTGAAAAAAAAATAGAAAACGAGAAACACATGACATCATTGTCATTTCAACTTCCGCCAGTAACCGCCGCCAACCATCGTCAACTATGCACCGCCACCGCCTTCTTCTTCGCGACATAGGATCAGCGTCACTATCATGTTTGTTGTTCTGTTCTTTATCCTTTTACTACAACACCTCATTTGGTTTGCTTGTCTTGATTTGAAGTCTAAGTTCACTTTTAAAATGAAAGGATGAGTTATATGAAGCTTATATTATAATTAAAAATGAGATTTTAGTTAGGTTGATTTATTGAAACTTAGATATGCTTGCCTTCTATTTTGAAATGATGTTGGGCTATTTTGAAACCATGCCTAGCTATTTGGAAACATAGCATACTGTTCTGAAAACATGCATGACCATGTTGTTCAGAAAGATGTTCTAAAGGCATGCGTAGGCACCGCAGTCATGTTGTACTATTCTGAACGATTACTATTGGCTATTCTTAAATGATTTTAGTTTATTAAATCATTATTTATTTAATTTTAAAAAAAATAAAACCAACAAAATATTGCTTCAAAATACGTTATATATTGTGATAACTTGACCGTTTTAAAACTCGTTCATTTTTATTATTTTTAAAATAATTATACAAAATTTATTTGTAAATGGTTAATTAAATGTGACATCTTTTTAACTTTTGAGCGGTTATAACACAAAAATAAAGCTCATTTTTAAAGCTTTATGTAGTACCAAACTATTTTTATAACAAAAATAATAAAACTATTCTTAAACGGGTTAACTAGATGCGACATCTTTTGAACAACTTGATAATCTTAAAACTCGTTTTTCTTTTCAAAAAATAATTATTCAAATCAAGCAAACTCTTTTTTTTTTTTTGCAAAAAAATATTTTTTTATTTTTATCAACAAAAAAGTACATTGTCATTAAAAACAAATCAAACACATCCGCATTTTCTACCAAAGAACTACGTAACTTTGATTTCTCTATCAGACCGAGAGATACGTAGGAGCAAAATCACACTCTTGTCAAGCACAATAATAAAAAAAAATTTAAACATGCTTTTATTTCAAAAATCAAATTTATAAGAAACAATTGATATTCATATTTAAAAATAAGGAGAAACGAATATATTTATGTTAATATTAATTTTGCACAATTAATTGTGGGTAACCGTATTTTTAATGGATGTTGTAGGTGCTAATACCTTCCCTACGCCTAATCGACTCCTGAACTCAAAATTTGGTTTCAAGGACTATTTTTTTATTTTTAAAGTTCTTCCCAATATTTTCCCTATTTTAAAATAAATTTTGGTGGCGACTTTATTGAATTCGAGAAACACTCGAAATTTAGACTACGACACTTGAGAAGAAATTTTAGTGGAAAATCATTTAAGTTGAAGGGAGAGAACGTACCTATCAATGGGGTAGTAAACTAGGAGAATTTTGTGTGTTCATCTCTCTCTTGAGCATTGAGCATCTATCGAGAATGGTATTTTGAGTGACCAATGGTCTTATCATTGATAACAATAAGATATAATTAGGTGAAAAATACTTTCTTTATTCAATAGTGAGACAACTAGAAAATCTAGCTGCACGTCCCTACTCATGTATCTTTTGTTCCTGTTCATCCACTAAAGAGAGATAGTTGAAGATCAATTTTTGGTCTAAAACCACTCATTTAAATCATTTTTTCTATTCCTTTCATCTAGATAAGTGATTTACAGATATATCTACTTATTATTTTGTGATTTCTTCGTCATAGTACGGTGTTATTCGTCATCTTGGTGTGGCGTTATTTTGGTTTTCCATCTTTGTACGATGTTTGTTTGATTCAGATTGGCAGGTTTGCTTTGATTCAGTGTATACTCAATCAATGAATTTACCGTCATCAACGTTATAGATCTGGAGGCATGAACATTTCAGACACTTCATTTTTATCATATTTGTAGGTTGTCTTACTTGTTAACATTTTTTCATTTTATGTTATTAGCCTAGATGCTGTGAATTTGTATGAAGATTCATTCTTATCGGTTGTAGCAAATTTAAATTTGTATTATCTTCGATGTACTCTACCTGTTTGAATGAATAAATAGTTTTTTTAGTCACTCTATTTTATTTTTAATAAAAAGTTTTGAGAAATTATATTTAAAAGAAACTAAAAAAAACCGTTATGTATTTTTCGACAAAACTAACAAAATAATTTTTTACCTCAAGTTAGTTTACCTTCAAAGTAACCTCCAAAATTATTATCATATCCTTAAATACTAAAGTAATAGTCAATATCTTCATTCAATCGTTTCACTAATTACTCATAATAATACAACTATCCATCAAGGCTAATAATACAACTATCCCGAAGGCATATCAAGGCAAATCAGCCTTCCTAATCTAAACATTAACAATTATTAAGGCAAGTATGACAAACAAGTATACATGTAGTGACATATAGCACATATCACACAAGTAGCCATGCAATCACCTCCCAATACTTGAATATCAGGTTATCCTATTGATAATCTACACAAGACTAACATAACTTCACTTAGTTATTCTCATGAGTTACTAATGAGAATTCACTCTCCTTAACTAGTTATCGTTGTAGGGTTTGGATCACCCTACACATATTAAATGAAATTATTTTATTCTAGCCATTTAAGAGTGTAATTCCAAGTAATAAAAACTTCCAAGTGTTGATAATATTTAGTTAAATTTAGGATAATCTTAAAGGCTAATAAAGATTAATATTAGTATCATTATATAGATATTAGGACTTACAAACAACTTCCAAAGTTTCCTTTTCTTGATCAATTTGCTTTCTTAGTCTCGAAATAAATGTTTCACTTTTGCTACCTACACCCCCCATATTGTTGCCCACACCCACCAATTTTTTTTAAAATCAAAATTCCGAATATACTCTTCTGTTTTTAAGAAAATTTTTAAACATCTTCTTCCCCTTCTTCACCATTTTAAACCCAAAACTCACATAACCTAAAAATCATCTGTAACTCATTGTCATTCAAAACTCACAACATTCACTCATAGCTTACAACCCATTAATCTCATATTCTCATTGTGGTTAAAGTATCCAAAGAAGGTAATGTTGTTGTTCTGTATTTGCGTTAAATTTTTTTTTTTTTTTGAAAACTGGAAATGTTACGTGAACTGAGTTTACGTACGTATCAAATATTTAGAATTTGAAGAAAGTACGTAAAGTCAGCTCATGTAAACGTACGTGAACTGAGTTTGCGTAAACAATGGAGTTTACGAATTCAAAGTATGTTTACGTGAACTCATCTAAAGCCAAGGTACATGAACTCAATTCACGTGAACATATGTGAATTGAGATCACGTACAATACATTTAAGTTAAAATTTTAACGAGTACTTGAACTGAGTTCACGTAAAATACAATTTTTTTGACAATTTTGGGAGTACGTGAACTGAGTTCACGTAAAGGCCATTTGTGTGGCAAATATGTTAACTGAGTTCACGTAAAGGCCATTTATGTGGAAAATACGTGAATTGAGTTCACGGAAGTTTACCTGAACTCAAATCAAGTAGAATTACTGCATATTACAGAAATTTTTATATGTTATTTTTTGGATATAGGTAAATGGATCAAGGGGGATACCATAGTGACGAAATGTATGAGGGTTTGGAACATTTAGAGGAAATTCAAGATGGTGTGGAACCCTTAATTGAAGACGCCATGAATGTAGGAGTTGAACCAGTTATGATTGATTTGATTGATGTGTTTACCACCGACATGATGTTTGACACAAGAGAGGATTTATTAAAATGGGCTAGAAATGTTGGAAGGGAAAATGGAGTTATCGTTGTCATTTTTAGATCTAAAACTGCGACAGCACGACCAAGAACAAAGACAAAATTAATTTTTGGTTGTGAAAAAAGCGGTAAATATAGACCTTGGAAAAATCCCAAATCGATGAGGAGTACTTGTACTAGAAAATGTGAATGCCCATTTAGATTGAGAGGAACACCATCAAGTGTTGGTGAGGGATGGTATTTGCATGTAATATGTGGTATCCATAACCACGAATTGGCAAAAAAACTAACTGGTCATATTTTCTTAGGCGGATTGTCTCGTGAAGAGAAAAATTTACTTGGTGATATGACGAAGAACATGATATTGATGACGCTAAAGGATCATAATATTGAAAGTTTGACGACAATAAAAACAAGTTTACAATGCACGTTAAGCATATCAATCATCACTTAGAGGTAATAGAACAGAAAGGCAACATCTTTTGACATTGATGGAACGCGACAAATACATCTATCGATATAGGAAGGTAGATAGTTCAAATGAGTTGAGGGACATTTTTTGGGCCCATCCAGACGCTATCACTCTTGTGAATAATTTTCACATAGTATTGGTTATTGATAGCACATACAAGACCTATAGGTATCGAATGCCATTACTTGAGCTTATTGGTGTTACATCTACTGAAATGACATTTTGCGTGGGATTTGCATAGCTACAGTCTGAGCATTCTGATAATTTTGCATGGGCACTACAAATGGTGAAAGAATATATTACAAGTGGAAAAGTTGAAGTCATCGTAACTGATAGAGAGACCTTGCTTTGATGAACGTAGTTGAATATGTTTTTCCAAAGGCGGTCAATTTATTATGTTTGTTTCATGTATGCAAAAATGTGAAAGGGAAGTGTAAGATGACCGTGTTTCGAAAAGAGAAGCAGGTGCAAGTGATGGAGGCATGGGAAGGTCTTGTATACAGTCATGATGAGTCTCAATACTACACGAAGTTGGCTATGTTTGAAGGAATTTGTAGTAGTTGTTCTATTTTTTCTGATTATGTACATGAACAATGGTTAAATCCCCACAAGGAAATATTTGTTGCGGCGTGGACAAATAGAGTTATGCATTTTGGGAATACCACAACACAAAGGGTTGAGTCAGCGCATTGGAGTTTGAAACATATATTACAAGATAGTGTTAGTGATATATGCAGTGTTTGGGAAAACATCAATAGCAAGATTATATTACAACACAATGAGATAATAGCATCATTTAAAAGGTGCACCGACATACTAATAGATTGTACGCATATTTGTGTGGTATTGTGTCCAAAAATGCAATTGATCACATTGCCGCAGAGTATGATCGGGTGAAATATATGGGTATTGATAAGTCTAAATGTCGTTGCACGATAAGGACGA
Source organism: Cicer cuneatum (assembly GCA_037974295.1). NCBI lineage: Eukaryota > Viridiplantae > Streptophyta > Magnoliopsida > Fabales > Fabaceae > Cicer > Cicer cuneatum. Next base: position 49,212,570 of record JBBPBO010001984.1, on the reverse strand, counting down.
CACATGATCTACCTTGTGCATGTGAAATAGTCAGGTATAGTATGGTCCCACATTCCATTCCGTTAGAAGCTATTCATGTTTGGTGGAGTAAATTAACTTTTCATGATAATGGATCTAATAAAACTTCAGAGTTATTTGTGAAACATGAAATAGACGTGATAGTGAAAAAGTTTGAAGAACTTGATGTACCTGGCAAAATTTCACTTAAAGGTAAATTACGAGAGACCGCTTATCCATCCACTTCGTCGATGTGTCCACCTGTGAACAAGGTTAAAACTAAGGGTGCACCAAAAAAAGGCAAAATTAAGGTATCAAAAAGAGAAAAATCAACCAAGCGTGATCCTTCTTGGTGGGAGTATGTGGATGCAAGTGTTCGATGCAGTGGCACAAATGCATGTAGCACTGTGTCATCTATTAAAGTGCAGCAACCTCGTTCATCAGTCAAAAAGCTGACACCTCGACCATCATTCTCTAAAGTTCAACAACCAAGAGTTCTTGTCTTCAATGAATGGTTGCCGGTTGAAATTCATAAATTCATAGATGACATTATTGACGTTGGTTCAGATGGTAATTGTGGATATCCTGCAATTGCAACTTTACTTGAAATGGGTGAGAACTCTTGGGCATTCATTCGTCAACAGTGTATAGTAAAGCTTCAAGAGTTCGTGTCTCATTACGGTACAATATATTGTGGAGTTAATTTTGTTCAAAACCTTATAGATAATGTATATGTTGAACAAGTTGCTACTACGGATAATTGGATGACACTTCTAGAAATTGGTTATGTGATTGCTTCGAAAGTTAACTTGGTTTTCGTTGCATTATCACTTAACCAATCGCAAACATTTTTTCCTCTAAGAAGTCCACCACCAACATCTACGACAGGTCATCGTATAATATCTTAGATTTTTTAACAATTTTCATTCGTGCAGGTATTAATAGTTTAATAAATTATTAAATAGTTCAATAGTTTAACAATTGTCAACTTTTTTTTATAGTTTAATAAATTATTAAATTCAACAGGTTTACTTGAAGCCTGATTCTCCTATGCCACCAACAAGTAATTTGTGGAAAAAGTATTGCACTCAAGAAGCACGACAATGGGAGTTTATTTACAATGATCGCATGCAGCATTGGTTGCAGATAGTTCCAGAAACTATAAATGATTTTATTGTCAACTAAATAATTAATATTGATGATAATGAAATTTAATATTGATCACGTATTATATTTAATTGTCGCGGCTTAAATTTCGAGTGTTTCTCGTATTATATTTAATTGTCGTGGACTAATATTTTGAACCAATATTTTCTTTGATTTTTGTGACTTAATAAACTCGTTGATGAGTTCGATGCCATCAGGTAATATCAAATTACGACCGAGAATCTGTTCTGCAATTTCTATTGCTCGAGCCTACATTTAAAATTACATTACATAAATTAAAAACACAATTAAATATTAGTTAAAAAAATAGATAAGTAATTAATTTATTTACCGTGTAATCAGCAGAAGGTGGACCATCATCGGGTAGTCCTTCATCAGTAGGTTTAGCAACTGAAGGACCTACATGGACAGGTTCTCTATATATGATGTATGGATGTGAAATCTGATGAAACCAATCCATGTAACCGTTCGCACAGTCTACAGCTCCCTGTACAACTGCGCCAGCATCAACAACATGCATAACATATTGCGTAAACATAATGTTCATTTCCTCTGGAGTGGTCGTCTGACCTACTATCTCCAAAGGTGAACCAGGAGTGGTCTGAACATGTCCATATTGACGCAATACTCTGTCTGGCAGGTGGGCGTACATCTTCGGACCCCCAACGTATCCACCCTCTGAATAACAAAATACTCTGAAATGGCTGCCTCAGTCGATGCTCTCTATAGGGTGTCCAGCATACCTCGTGAGCATCGATCTCATCAAGAGCTTTTCTAAATGGAGCAACCAACCGCTTATCCCTCTTTGGCCTCCATTTAAGTGATCTAGGGTTGTCCTCCACATAATTACGAGAGAATCTACAGCAATCTACACATAATGTAGGGAAATGCTCGTAGACCCAAGCCGGAACATACAAAATAGCATATCATTAGTTAACAATTAATAATATAAATTAAACAAAATAAACAACAATAGAATTTACTTGTAATAGTGTCAGATACCTTGGTACCGTCCTGGTCTGATACATGTTCGTTTCTCGAAGATTGTCATACAAGTAGGCAAGAGTGGCAGTACCCCAAGCATATCCACCAGAAACATTCAAATCTTTGAAGCATTCTAAACAGGCAACGCTGACTGCAAAGGCACTCTTGTTGCTGAACAAGGTGGAACCGACCAAAAATAGCAAATATGCCCTCGCAGCCATATGCCATTGCTGCTCACTGCATCGCTAATGGTATACGTTAAGCAACCAACTGAACCTCACACTGGTTGTCCACGTGACGTTAGAATCAGCATACGCAGCAGCATAACTAACTCCAAGAAGATCAGCCAATATCCCAGCACCGTCATCCTTGTTAAATACATTGACGTTGAAGAATGCACCGGTGATGGGAATGTGCAGCAGAGAAGCGACATCATCTAAAGTAATCGTCATCTCCTCAATTGGAAGTTGGAAGCTGTTAGTGTCACGATGCCACATCTCTACAAATGCATAAATGATCCCTTTATCGATCATTTCGTAGCTGCATTTTATCAGCGAATACAATCTAGAGGTTTTAACCAGTTGCTCAACCTCTGGATGTTTAATTACAGCTTCTTTTAGTTTTTTCCCGTTACTGGATACTCTTAACTCCCCGTTATCCTGAAATAAATTATGCAAATAAATATAAGTTAAACAAATATAAGTTCAATAAATTATGTGACTAAATATAATTTAAGTTAAATAAATTATGCGAATAAATATAAGTTAAATAAATTATGCGACTAAATATAATTTAAGTTAAATAAATTATGCGAATAATTATAATATAAGTTAAATAATTAATAACTTATAAAATTACCACGCCATTCCATAGATTAATCGCGACATGATCTGCAAATGTCCTCAGGACTGACGTGTCAACCGGACCACCAGGAAATCCATCATCCTGTGGAGGTTCATCATGTGCCTCTTCATCATGTGTTTCTTCTATTGTGCTTCTTGGGCCTTTTCCTGTTGGACATGTTATGCCTCTTCCTGTTGTGCCCGTTGTGCCTCTTGCTGCTGTAATTGTCTTTGTCTCGTCTAGCACGGTGAGCCCGTGCGGAAGCCGTTGGTCTAACACGACGACCCTCCTCGTTAGAAGTACCCTTATCCAGTACAAGACGATCCTCTCTGTCGATAAACATAGTGCGCACCATTCCTGCAAAACCAAATCATAATCAAAATCAAAACAATCACAATTTTATAACAATTCCAGAATTCCAGCATGCGCTACGTGATTTAAGTTCACGTACGTAAACTTACCATACCTTACGTGAATTCATTTCACGTACGTGAACTCAGAGTAAAAAACTCAGATCCTTACGTGAACGGAGTTCACGTACGTGAACTTAGTTTCAAAATCTCATATTCTTATGTGAACTGAGTTCACGTACGTGAACTCAGAGTAAAAACCCTAGATCCTTAAGTGAACTGATGTAACACCCTGAGTTTAAAACACAGCGCGGGTGCATTTTTTAAAAAAAAAATTAATAATAAAAATGATTTTCCAGATTTAATTCGAAAGGAATTAAAATAAAGTTTTTCGAAAAAATAGTATGTCGTGGATTAATCGATGAATGTAACAAAATAAATTCATCGTAATCTCAATAAATACTTAATTCTGGAAATTTAATAATAAACAATAAGACATTTTCAAAAGATAACAATGTCATAGCATTCCCAAAAGACAATATCAGAGTGCGGAATAAGTAGTACAATAATTTTCTCAAAATAAAAACAAAATACATTTCCAGCTCAAATCCTATACATCAAGTCTAACTGATCATGCGCTAAAGCTACAGTAACACGAATTTCCTCCGCATCCCACACAAGTCTCCTCCGACTCTACCGCTCACCTCGACGTAACCTCCTCCTCCTCATCATACAGAGAGAGGTCGGTCTCCTCAGAAGTCAGATCAATACACAGTCTCGATCACTTCGGCGATGCCAGAATCTCATAACAATCATCGGAAATCCTGGACGGACCTGGAATCTCAGCTGCTACTGGCTTCGGCTCTTCATTCTTCCCTTTTGCCTCAGACTCATGTACATCTCCTCCAATCACCGGGTTGGGAGTCACCACTCCTACGGTGGCCTCCGTCTCAACTCCTCTAGCGGGCTCCTCTGCATCATCAAAAATTCTTTGCGCCTCCAATACCAGACGGGAAGGCATAGGAAAATCTAAACTCACATAAGTGCGCTCCACGAAATCCTCTACTCTGTCGGTCCTGCTCGTCCTCTCCAACCACCCCGTGTAAGTCGCCCTGCTTGAGATGGGGTCAAATACCCAAGCAGTACGCGAATAGCGATCAAGGAAGTCTAACGACGTTTCCGTCGTCCGGGTACCCACGGGTGGCATGGGTTTGGGGGGCATATGAGGGCAAAGCCCAATTTCCACAATATAATAGCAAGGGTCACTGACCGAAATTAACAAATAATCACATAGCATACATCTCACAACAACTATTATATCCATGGTACAACATATGACGATGAGGAAAAGAATAATGCTCATTTAAAATTTAATGACATATATGCCTTTTCAAAAACAGCAGCCAATTATTATGAAATATGTGGTAAGTACAAACAACACCTCAGCAAATCACAATCATTAAATCAGAAATTCAGATTCTGTACAGTACTCACACACATCAATTTCTAGCCATTCATCATATAATCAATCGTGACCCACCGGTCAATCCCTCAATGCAATATGTATATGCTCATGTATACAATTTTCTTGGAATCACCAAGGTGCAGTCGCTCAACAGGCCAGCACAAAATGTTTGACTTTAACGGCCCTCAAGACCAAGGTGAAATCGCTCATTAGATCAGCACCTAGTGCAGTCGCTCAACAGACCAGCACTCGTGCAGTCGCTCAACAGACCAGCACGTTTAACATATACCAAGGTATAATCGCTCAACAGATCAGTACTTAGTGCAGTCGCTCAACAGACCAGCACTCGTGCAATCGCTCAACAGATCAGCACGTGGTTGCGCATTTCAGGGTACATACGCTCAACAGTTCAATACCAGTGCAGTCGCTCAACAGACCAACACTCATGCAATCGCTCAACAGATCATCACGTGGTTGCGCATTACTCTGTGGCCCATCGCGGGTACCACTTGACTATGCAATGCATGAATATGCAGTGTTTCACTTCTCTGGAAACAGTATGCAAAATCAGAAAATTCATGCCTTTCCATCATATTTAAAAATATCTCAGCACGATCAAGATTATCATCATCACAAACATGACTAAACAGCCAAGTAATCATTAACACTTTGCAATGGTTTCCCAAACATTTAAAATTCATAACACAGTGTTTAAAACTGGGATTTCTGGAAATTACGAATCTGTATTCGAATACAGAAGCCAAAAACAGTGCAAAATTACACTCTGTATTCGAATACAGCCCTCTGGTATTCGAATACAGAGGCAGTTTCAGTGCACAAAACAACATCTTTCACTACATAAGTAAAGTCTCAAAAACTTCATCACCACCACTTCAAAATATCACCAAAAGTTCCATTTTAATTCACCACAACATTCCCAATATTCCCCAAACACTTAGGGTTTACAAAACACTCTTGAAAACTTGGAATTTCTGAAAACTCGAATCTGTATTCGAATACAGACCACTTGTATTCGATTACAGAAGCATGAAACTGCAATTTTAACATTCTGTATTCAAATACAGCATGCCTCTAGTCGAATACAAAAGATAAAACCTTGAAAAATTCAACATTTTCTCCCAAATGATTAAAGGTTTTCAAAACATCATCCTCTCCTCTTCAAAATTATTTCAAGGACTCCATTTTAAATCATTTTAATACTCTCAAAGTTTCCCAACACTTTAAAATGCATACCACAGTGTTTAAAACTTGATTTTCTGGAAAACACGAATCTGTATTCGAATGCAGCTTCCTTGTATTCGAATACAGAAGCTAAAAACTGAGCTTCTGGAAAAACACGAATCTGTATTCGAATACAGCATGCCTGTAGTCGAATACAGATGCGAATACAGTGTTAAAATCCCACTTCTGTATTCGAATACGACATGGTCGTAGTCGAATACAGATGCTAAGTCAGAAGCAAAAATCCTTCCTCTGTATTCGAATATAGGGGCTCGTATTTGAATACAAGTTTGAAAACTTAAGTAAAACAGAAACTTGACAGGTTGTATTCGAATACACACATGTTGTATTCAAATACACTTTCGAAAACCAGTGAAATTTTTCCTGAGACTTCAACACATTTCAAACTGTTTCTTTTAAAAAGAACAACCAAACATCAAAACAGATTCAACACTTTTCCAGACAATACTTTCCTCATTCAAAATCCCTTTTCTTTTTTTTTTAAATCCTCAACATCACCAGAATCACTTAAAACAGAAATAGAATCAGAATCATCAACACCAGAACATCAGAAACAGAACCAGAATCAGAATGATTGACATCAGAACATCAGGAACAGAACCAGAATCAGAATGATTAACACCAGAATCATCATAAGCAAAAGAGAATGATTCACACCAGAATCATCAGAAGCAAAACAGAATGATTCACACCAGAATCATCAAAAGCAAAACATGCAACTCCCAAAACAACATGCAAGGCATTTTCAGCATTCTTACACAATCAACACAACATGCAAAGCATATTCCAGCTTTCTCACACAACAGAACATCACTAATGCATTCAGCCAAAACAGTAAGCATCACATATCATCAAAACACCATCAGAATGCATTTTCTCATTTTATGCAAAACAGTTTTATGAATATGCATTTTTCACAGTTTAGGATAGCATGCACAGCAGTTTCATAAACATGCATTTTGATCCTCTTCAAAATAACATGCAAGACATTTTTCAACTTTTCCACATAAACAAAACAGCATTAATGCATTCAACCAACAACAACCATCACATATCAACGGAATGCATTTTCTTCATTTTTCAAAATGTCATTTCAAAAACAGTTTTTCTTCAAAAACAGAAATGAAACAACATGCATTTACAGCCTTAATGCAACTAGAAAGTGGAAGGTTCCCTTACCCTTGTTGCGTGTTTTGCTACTTCTCTCGTTTCTGCTGTCGTTCCCGTTTTCGCGCCAAAAACCGGTGAAACTGTAGCCTGCGTTTGCTGCTACGAAACTGGGTTCTTTAGCACCGTAATGGTATGGGGAATAACTTTTGTACTGGGGTTTTGGTGTTTTTGTGCTTGGATGTCCAAGTAATGGCACTTTGAGGAATTCCCTCTTTTTTTTCTCTTTTGAAATCGTGAAACAGCTTTCAGAAAACAGGAGGCAAAATGGGAGGAAAGGGTACTGTTACATGCAGAATGGGGAGGTATGGAGTTCTGATTTTTCTCTGTCCCCTCACATGTATTTATAGAGTTACTTAGGTGCCACCTCATCAAAAATAATGTTAAAATAATGCTGGATCCTCCAGCACTTAATTGTTTTGCAATTAGCCACTAATCCTCAATTAACTGCCCGACTAATTCAATTACTCGTAGTTAAATTAATTTAATCTTCATCCAATAATTTTAATGCATCCTCCAAAATAAATATTTATATATATATATATATATATTTACTCAAAACATACATATATTAAATATTTTACAAATATCTCCAAATACACTTAAAATTAATTCCATAATTTTAATTAAAAAATTAAGGGTCTTACAACTGACTTCACGTACGTGAAGGTTTTGCAACTTTTAAAACCAAACAACAACATCAGTGTACAAAAAACAACAACAACAACAACAACATTGTACTTGTTGAAAATGCGATAGTGAAGAAGTTGTTGAATATGATGTTGAAGATGATGATGATGATTGAAGAAGATTAATTATATTCGTGTGGACTTTGATGAAGATTATGGAGTTTGGGAATTAGGTTTAGGGAGAGATGAATGAAGATGATAGAAATGAATTAGCTTGGGAATTAGGTTTTGGAAATACAGAAGGGTATATTCGAAATTTTGATTTTAAAAAAAAAATTTGCTGAGTGTGGGCAGCAATATGGGGGGTTTCGGTAGCAAAAGTGTAAATGTTTTTTCTTTTGTTTGGTCAACATGAAAGACTTCTTAGCTACTAAGTAAATTTATTTCCAAACCTTATAGAATTCTAAAGTCACATATACAAACATAAGCAAACCCTGATCAAACTGCTAACAAGTAAGTCTTCAAAAATGTGATGTTACACACTCCCTCAAATATTGGAAAAACTATTTTATCAAATGATAATGAGCAATTTGGGATGTAAACAAGTCTTCAATTGTTGACTCAAAATATATTATTATAGAAGGAGATACATATCACACATATATATATTTGTAGTATTCTTTATTGACCCATCTTATTGCATTGTATTGGAGTAATTGAAACATACACTACACATCAAAAAATGCTTATATGTAAAATATTATATTATTAATCAAAAATCAATTGTAAATTAAGGGGAAAATTTAATATGAGAACTAGTTGACTTGATGCAAATCAATGTCTCATAATGCAAGAAATTGGAAGTTTCAATCTCATAAATAGCAATCATAGAATTAACTTTAAAATCTAATAAATCTTTCTTCAAGTCCATTTTATATGTGAACACATCCTATAGATTGTTCAATATAAATTCCAATAGAAATACAATATTTATCAAATACTTTTTGGATTATTCAAAAAATGTGCTCTTAGTCAAATTTGTTCAGCAAATAATTTCACCAACATTTGATTGCGAGTTTACGACAAACATATATATATATATATATATATATATATATATATATATATATATATATATATATATATATATATATATATATATATATATATATATATATATATATATAACACATATGATCATCTTGTTGATGCATCAACTTAAGTAAAAAATATCTAAATGATCCATATGATTGTCAACTATATGAGATACTTAATAAACCTATTTTTATAGGATTTTAAGAGGGTAGTTACCTTCTATTTTATCTTATTTTATAGTTTTGAATTCAATTTATTCTTATTTATTTCATTATTTATCGTATTTGCATAATTGATCATGAAATGATAAAATAATTTAAATTGGTCAAATCTACTAAGTTTTAGGTGCAAAATATCAAGTTTAATATTCCAACTTATGAGTGCAAGAAGGAGGTTTGTTGCACACTTCAAGGAGATTGAATTTTATGATAAGAAAATGTTGTCAAATAAGGGGGAAGGTTGTTGCCAAAAAGGGGAAGGTTATTGCATAAAATTATGATTTTCTTGCTATCATAAGCAGGAGCAATGAGAAACAGAAAGAAGGCGGCACACAAGAAACATAATTAGAGGAGGAAAAAAATTAGTGAGAGAGAAAATAAGGACAAACACTTTGGAAGTTAAGAGTGTTTGGAGCTCGAGTAAAGTTTTTCAAATTTTGGAGCAAAAAAATCATACTCTTTGAGGATTTTATTTCTTTTCTATTATTTACTTTATTTTCTATACGTCAATGAATAATTAAGCTCTCTTCTAGGGTCTTTGGTGAATCTTGTGATCAAGATACCTTTTTACTAAGTCTTAATTTTAAATCCTAGTTTTATTTTAGATTTTTGTTGTTTATCTCAATTAAATTATTCTATTGTTTTATTTATATGTTTGGGATGATCGACCTTTGCATGCCTTAATCAATCAATTGACTAGTGAATAACTACAATTAATTGGTAGATCTATAGAATAATTGAGATTAGGATTCTTGTATAATGAAACATAGATACTAATCTTTCAATCACTCGACCTCTTGGTTCTTTATGCTTTCTCTTAATTATATTTTTTGTATGATCAATCAAAGAATTAATTTAGAGAAAAGAATATTACATTCAATGACAAATTTTTGTTAATAGTTTTAAAGAGGGATTGATAATTGAGAAAATACATGAGAATTTATATAAAACTAGGACTTGAGGTATTGATATTACAAGTGAAACCATGACCTTAGGTTTACTTTCCATTAATTCAAAGTTGTGTTTTTATATACTCTAATTATAATTTTTATGTTGTCGTTACGTTTTCGTTATCACAAACCAACAATAATTTCCACTAGTCTAAATAATATAAAATCTTGATTAGTTTGGTAGTTGTTAAATTAATCTCTGTAGATGCGATAATCTTATATACTACTATTTGACAAATCTATACACTTGCGGAATTTTGCGGAACAATACTCATTGTCTCAAATTGTCAACCTTTTTTGAAACTAATAATACACAAAATTATTAGATCGAAGAATCTACCGTTCTTTAATATATGTTTACATAATTTTTTTACTGTTTTTCGGATCATAATATATTCATCCGAGAAGACTAATCCTTTCTTGCCTACAACATATTTAATATAGGTTTACAATAATATGCATTTTAATTGTTTTAATCTATTATAATCAATAATCAACAACCATAAAATTTTTTAAAAAATTATCCTAATAAAACTATATAATAAATATTTTAAATACTCGATTTATTTTTTAGATTACCATATGTATGTATCAAAGAAAATTTTTTGCATATAAATAAATAAGAACACAAAATCTTCTTAAATAAATAAAACTCAATAAATCATACAAGCATATTTTATCTTAAACTATAAATTAAATCAAAATAAGAAAAAATATTATGTGTTTATTTAAATTTGAACTCACAAAAATAAACGTATAAATTAAAAACATATGAATTTCAAGAAAAAAGTTAGTAATTAAAATCACCGATAAAACTTGTCTAAAAAAAATAGACATATACAAAATATAAGATTAAGTGAATATATTTTATAAGAAAAACATTCATATCTTAGATGTAAGATTCATGAGACAAATATTTATATTTACTTTAGTTCAATCACACTTGTAGTTCTTAGTAAAATTTTAATATGAAAGTAATAAGTATAACCAATGTCACTTTGTACTTGCTACAACATTAAGAAAATAAGATAAAAAAACAAACATAAAATGTATAAATCTTCTTATCATTTCTTCATAGAAAAATAATATCTTTAATTTCTAAGCATAAATTAAAATAGAAGGTACATTTAGAGAAGTTAGACTTTTTTTTTACAAGATTTAGAGAAGTTAAACTTCTCCATATATGAGTCAAAACTCAAAACATATATATTATTATATTCATTAATAAAAAATAATTAACTATTATTAGGAATAGCAAAAGTCATAACTATAAGTCACACTTGAAGATGCAAACACGAGAAGGGGGGGTTGAATTGTGTTTGACTAACTTGAATACTTTTTCTGTTTTTGCAGTTTTATAACAAAACCTGATGTATGAATAAAACAGAGTTAGCAGCGGATGTAAAGTAAATATAAAACACAGAATTTTATATTGGTTCACCGTTAACTAGGCTACGTCCAGTCCCTTCACTTTGAAGGATTTCACAAATTCAAAACCTTGAATTACAACAATACCACTAACCCTCCAAGTCAATCTTCTCAAACAGTTTAACAATCCTAGACTTTTGAGGAATACAACACATTGACTTCTCAAGTCAAGTCTTCTCCTACCAATCTGACAACCCCAGATTGTAGAAGGAATTACAACGCCTTGAATCTAATTGTTAAGTAATCTGCTACCCCTTCTGACTCCCTCAGATTGTAGACTCTACTTCAACAACTTAGATCTAACACAAGGGAAAGAAAAACACGAGTGCTTGCTTTTGGAAAGCTGGAACTCACAATTAACCTCGCTGAAAACTTGAGTGTTTGCTTTTGGAAGTGTATGACTCTTCTGTGATTTTTCGATGTTAAGTCTTCTGTCTTGAGCCTCCTTTTGTAGATGTGAATTAGGGTCTCTTCCAACTTAAATTCAAGCTATATCTTGTCAGATACTCTTGCAAAAATAACTTGGCCAATCGGGTTTCTCTTAAATAAAAAACATATCTTTTTCTGCTCCAGATTGCCTTCGCGCCAATAACTTGGCCAATCGGGTTTCTCTTAAATAAAAAACATAACTTTGACCAATCCTAACTTTAATTAATTCTGGAATAATTCTTTCTTCGCGCCAATAGCTTCTGAATTCCACAAGACTTCACTTTATTTTTGTATCGAATCCGTTTAATACTTTGATTAAAATAATCACAACTCCACTGATCTTCTGCTCTCGTCCACATCTGGACCATACTAAGTGATATGCTGTGATCCTCTGATTTCGGCCAACACTGGACCACACTTTCTGATCTTCTGATCTCGACCACTCTGGACTTGCAATCTGATGTGATGTGATCCTCTGATCTCGGCCAATGCTGAACCACATGTTCTGATCTCGGCCAACATTGGGCCATATACTTAAATCTTTACCATTGATCTGAAACTTTTCCCTCTGATCTGGACCAATTCTGAACTGGGTCTGGATTGAACTGAAATTAAATCTGGACATGATATTTCAGTCTGGACAATTACCTTCTGATCTGGATCAGGTCTGGATTAAATCTGGACATCATTTCTTCTGATTTTGACTGAGTTTCATACTCTAAACCATGTTATCTTCTAGTCTGGGTCAAATCTGGATTAAATCTCTTGTTCTGGACCCATTAAGTTATCCTCTGATTAAGTCTGGATCAAGTCTGAACTATTTATCATTTCACTGTCAGGCTATCTTCTGGTCAAAATAACTTCTGGACTAAGTCTGACTTATGATATCTTCTGATCTGGAACAAGTCTCCCTCTAGCAGGCTTCCTTCTGGTCTGGTCTAGGTCTCCTTTTGGACTTTGCTTCCTTCTGATCTGGGCCAGTAAAGATATCCTCTGGTGGTATTTGACATCCTGGTGTATCCTTTGTTAATTTCAGGATGCATTATCTGGTGACTTCTGGAGGTGTATCCTCTGATAACTTCATCTTCTGGTGGCATTTTAATATAGTAATTCAAGGTACAAAATAAGATTACATAGAGTGTTTTTGTAAACATCAAAATCCTAAGAACTTAGAACCAACTTGGTTCCAACAACACTAATAGAATTTTTTATCATCATTCACATGTAACTACCACATCAAAAAATAAATAAATTCTACGATTATTGTAACCACAACATTGATATATAAAACAATTGTATGAACCATTCACTTTTAAAAAAAATGTTTAATCTATTATGTGATCTTCACATTTTTAATCAATGAAAAAAATTTATTCAATCATAATTGAGACTAAATTTTCTAAAAGTTCTTTCTCACTTTTGGTATTGCATAAGCATATTTAACTGACAAACAATATATGCAATAATTATACTACAACTATTCATAAGTGATGATCAACAAAAGGTATAAATTGAAAAATCCTTTAAGGATGTTTGATTATTAAATTTTAGTTCATAAGAAATTGTAGCACAAACCTTCGTAAATGATGATCCTAAAAAGTCACCCTTTAGCAATCATTTAGGCATACTTTATTGTTAAATTTTTGCAGAATTTATCAAGAATAAAAATATATATAACAATTGTACAAGACAACCAAATTCTCAATAAAATTTCTATGCAAGAAATATAAAATATTGACATTAGATAAAAGAAACTAAAATTATAAGAAAGACTGTGATCATGAATTAGATTAACTCAAAAGATAAAGAAGAATAAATATTCTTGCAATATAACTTCTATATTGATTATGCTGATAATGTGTTACGAAGTTTATCAAAATTATAATAAAATATTAGAAAAATGGAGAAAAAGGAGAAAGAAACAAAAGAGAAGATAGTAGTATTACATGATGTTCTTCAACAGATGCATTACAATGTTGCACAAGTCCTATTTATAGAACACAAGTTTTTTAAATCACAAATTCACAACCATCAATAACCCAGTATTCCCATAAATGTGTCTATTAATATTCCTCTAGAATATATCTCATCAAAATCCACAATAATATTATTCACAACAATTGTACCATTCTTTCAAGGAACTTACTAACAAGAGCTTCATGTTCATAATAGTCCACTTTGATTTCATGTGTGACACTTTAAAGACCGAGATGTAAGGGTTGAAGTATCAACCTTACCTATTATTTGTGTGTTGTTAAGTTTGTGAATGCGGTGTCAACCTAATTAAAATGATACTCAAAGCATGCTATAGTTGACCTTATCTTTTTTAGTTTTTTTTTTTATAAAAAAATCATCCCGCAGGTGACCATTAAATTGTTCTGAAAATGTCCATGTCTTATTCAGTATAAAAACACAACTAGTTTTGCAATAAAAATTATTATTTATTACACATTATTTACTTATAATGTTAATATTAAAAATTAAGCACTAAACAATTCTTTTGAGTCAATGAGAAATTGGGTGAACTGCTTAAAGTTGAAAGTTAGTATGTAAATGAATGTTTTCAATTCGATATTAATATGAAGTAATTACAAATTCGAATAACATAATTGAAAGATGAAAAATTTGAATAAAATAATTTAAAGATTTGAATCTCATTTACCAATTTCATATTATGATGTTATGATAGCCATATTATGACATTTTTAATCCCACAAATAAATGGATTCATACGAAGAACATATAATTTTATACTTTAAATTCAAATTATTAGGACTAATTGTTTTATATTAGAAAAACTTGTGAGCTAAATAAATGACGAAATGACACATGAAATTTTACTCTTTAGAATAATAATTTACAAATGTTGTATAGTATATAAAAATATAGATTTTAACAATATCCCTATAAAAAGCAAAAATAAAACTACATGGACAATAATATTTCACCTAAAACAAAATAAAAGGGAACAAAGAACCAAACCATTTAGTAACATCACGATTACACCAAATGACGCTACTTTATGATTCACCATGAATCTCTTTTCTGATAGGGTCACAAGGTTTGCAGGTATTTGTTTGTGAGGTGTGACAATGAGCCATCACCATGGACAAGGTTTTTTTTCCTTCTATCTTTATGTTTGTTGCATATATACCAATATGTAAGTAGAAAAATGTTTATTTCAAATCAACAATGATAATGTCCTAATAAACTTTTGAACAACTCTAGTAGCTTGTCCCTTGATAAGTGATTTATGTTGGTCATCTATAGTAATTTATGTGGAGATCTCCCCTGTCCACTACCTAAAATTAAAGAGTTGATAGATGCAATTGATATAACTGAAAGGAAGGGTGACCCATCATGGGACTTTGATGTAAGTTGTTTCTACTATTATATATTTTGCCCAAGGTTTTCTTATGTCTTGAATTAATTTCTTACATCTTTTATTATTACATTTCTTTATTGGTTCATGAATATTATTTTCGTACTTTGTTAATAGTTCTTTAGTGATGAAAATTGATTTTGAATCAATTGATTTTGTTTAATAGTGGATTGAATATAAAGTGAGTTAAACAATTAATTTTAGATTAAAAATCAATTAATTATCTATACAAAATCTCTAAATTTTAACTTCAAGTCGGAATCAATTTTAAATGCAAAATCGATTTTAGTCAAAAATACTCAAATATGTTAAAATTTATTCTACACCTTTAGAATTAATTTTTAAGTCATTCTAATCAATTCACACCTCTTGAATCAATTTTAACTCATTCAAAATGAAACCAAACACATACTCATAGTTTCTTTAGGCTAGATATTGAAAAAACTCTATGATGGTTGAATGTATTTTTTTACCATTGTTTTTCAATAGGTCCCACAATTGAGCATTTTACTTAATTTTAGGAGAAAAAAGATTGCTGGTTGTGGAAGAAGCCTCCACCAGAGAGTAACAAAATGACAACCATAATGAACACTTCAGATGGAAGAAAAGTAAGAGTTATTAGACCAAAAGAGACTATTGAAAGGTATAGTCTCTCTTGTATAGATTAACATGTAACCTTTGCTCCTTTTTCTTATGACATTTTTTGTTTTGTTTTTGCAACTAATTCATTGTATCTTGACGTTTTTTGAAATGGATGATACTTAAAATATGATCTTTACTAAGTTCCTTTTGATTGTATTTCAAATTTATTATGAAACAATTGGTTTGCAATGAAAGGTTGATCTTGTAAGTATTGAAATAGTGGAAAATATTGTTTAGTACTTACGATGATGGTTGTAGGCACTTATAATATTGATAGTGAATATGCTTAAGACATGGTTCGAATTTTTTTTACATGGTATGTATCCTCAAAATCATGGTTTGCTTATTCATACTTCTTTTTATAGGTTAATAGAGAAATGATGGATGTTATAGAATCACTTCGCCATCAGGTTGAACAAATAGAAGAGAATTCTAAAGAATTAATTAGGTGATAAAATTGGTGAAAATATTAAGTTGTAAGATGAGATTGAAGATTCAAAACGATGGGATTAAAGTGAAAAAATCTTAGAGGAAATTAACGTGCATGATATAAATTTTCCGCAAAAGTGGAGGAAAGGTGATGGTCGCATGGGGATCTTGAATGTATATTTTGAAACATGATGTTCAGTCATATGCATAGATTATATCATATCTTTAGTTGAATATATTATTTTGAAACAAAATCAATGTTATTTTAAAGATAACATCCATGATTACAAGTCTCATGACATCAAGACTTAATTTTGATATTATTCTATCAAAAAATGACTCGTAAATACACAAAATTTATAAAAATATTGATAACTCACTATCTTGAGAAATAGTGAAAGAATATGTCATATCTTGAAGCCAAATAAAATTATTAAACTTTTCTCTAAGTCATATTATTGATTAAAGTTGACTACTAGTTATGTTTGAAACTTAATCTCACAATTAAGAACATTTTTTCAATCTTTATTATATATATGTCCCACGTTGAAAATATCACTCACAATCAATCATTAGAGATATTTAAGATTAATAAATTATTTATTGATTATAGAAAGTGGATCAAGAAACCTAATGCAAGCATATGAAAAGAATTAAGTTGGACTGGACTTGATATATTTTTAGTCCTAAATGATCATGTTATACTCCTCTAACTATCATTATAAACACTATATTTGTCGTTGTTAATCTCTAATCTATAAATGTAGGTTACACTCATTTAAATAGTCAAAATCAACTCAAATTTGAGTTTGTTTATTTAATTAAGTAAAAGAGCTTGATCAAGAGTTTTACGAGTTTGATCAAGCGTTTAACAAGTTGAGTATGATTGTGAACTATTTGCAAGTGATAAACGCAAGTAGTGGTCCAAATTACCTATACCATCATTGACAATGAATGTAAAAGTAATCAAAATAAGAGAATCCCAAATGAGGTGTAAGTCTTGGATGCATTATAAAAAAATATTAAAGGTTGGAAATCTCCTAATATCGCCAGAATGACCCAACATCATTTCTATATCTGCTAAACAGTGGTAGAGGTTGACTAAAATGTTTGGGGTGACCGACATAAAAATATAATGTATAAAATGAAAATTTAATAATAGAATGAAAATTCAATAATAGAATGAAAATTTATTATGTTTCATCATAAAATATTTAAACAATGATATAGTACTTTAATTACATTCCACATCACTTCATTTGGTTCCATTCCATCCCACAAATCACTAAATGTTTCAAACATAGCCTAGTGACTTCACTGACCTGCCAACCAATTCCTCGACTCAACACATAAGCAAGAGGCAGCGTTGCGATGGCTAACCGAGACGCTGCCTAGTATGCACAAGTTGACTGCAACAGAACATGGTCAAAACATTGTTGTAAATTCGTCGATAAAACTAAAATTTTGTGTAAACTAAGTATCCTCCGCGCGCAACTACAAAGACTAATGACTCGAGGCGCAACCTAGTTTACACAATTTGAACAGAAAAAAATACAAAAACAAAAGTACATACCTCCACCATAGAGACAATAACTACAGACATCATAGCAAATGAATGGTCAGTCGAAAATGTAGGTGCACCCCATTGGAGAGGGTGTCGCACCCTAAATTTCGAGTGTTTCTCAAATTCAATGGAGTCGCCACCAAATGTTATTTAAAATAGGAAAAACATTGGGAAACCCTTAAAAGGAAAAAAATGGTCTTTGAAACCAAATTTTGAGTTCGGGAGTCGATTATGCGTAGGGAAGGTATTAGCACCCTATGACATCCGTTAAAATACGGTTACCTATAATTAATTGTACAAAATTAATATTAACTTAAATATATTTATTTTTCTTTATATTACATATGAGTATCAATTGTATTTTAATTTGATTTTGAAATAAATATGTCCTTAGGAAAGAAAGGAAAAAAAGAAGAAAAAAAATTTATTAATGTGCTTGACAAGAGTGTGATCTTGCTCCTACGTATCTCCTGGTGCGATGGAGAAATCAAAGCTACATAGTTCTTGGATAGAAAATGCGGATGTGTTGATTGTTTTTAAAGAAATTGTGTTGATTGTTGATATAAAAAAAAGTTTGGACAGAAAAAACGGTTTATTTGATTTGAATAATTATTTTAAAAAAAAATGAGTTTTAAGACTATCAAGTTGCACAACTCCTGTCTCAACAACTCAAGGAGTAAAAGGATGTTTCATTCAGTTAATCCGTTTAAAAAGTATTTTTTATTATTTTTGGTTTTAAAATTGAGTTTTAAAGCCACCAAGTGGTACAACTTGTGTCTTATCAACTCAAAAATTAAAAAGATGTCACATCTAATTAATCTAATATTTAAAAAAAATTGATTTTAGATTCATTTATTTTTTAAAGATGATTGTGATAAATCAGAGAATGAAATTTGAATGTATATAATTTTAAAAATGGTTGATGTTAATTATCTAATTAATCTAATATTTAAAAAAAATTGATTTTAGATTCATTTATTTTTTAAAGATGATAGTGATAAATCAGAGAATGAAATTTGAATGTATATGATTTTAAAAGTGATTGATGATAATTGTATTTAGTCTATAATTTAAATAAAAGAATAATAGGACTATTATTTTAATATTGAAAGAATTTAATAAAACTGATAGAATTTAATAAGACTTTTAACAAAATTAAAATGCTTATTTATGGTAAAAAAAAAATTGAATTAAAGGTATACCACTAAACAAAACTATAAAATTGTTACAAAGAATAGTTTAGAAATAGTTACCACACAAGTTGAATATTTGTTACACTTTTTGATTTTCTCAGATTGTATCTTTGTTGTTATCTTGAATTGTTGTATTCTTCCTTAACTCATTTCATGCTTCATTTATCTTACCAACAAAAACCTTACTAGCTTTTAAAAAATGAAAACTGAAAACTTTCAAAACTGGCCTCCTATGATTTAATTTTTGTTCTCAATTTATAGACAAGAGTGATTAATCTTGGTATCCATAGGATAGAATTGAGTTCTGGATTATTGCTTGTTTTTGCAGAAAAATTAGTTTTGCTCAGCTATGTTTGGAAAAAAGAGAATGCACTTTTTAATTGCTTGTATACATGGTAAAAGTTGTAGCCATTTTAGGAAAAAAGAGAAAAAGTAAAAAAGGGCTAAAAGAGAATTGAAAAGATAACGTGTACACAAGAACAAATGCAACTTATTAAAAAAGAAAAGCAAAAGAGGCTAAAAAGAGTTAGAAAGGTGCTCTATTTTTTTTTTGTTTTCAAGCATAATATTTTTTGACTGCATCTGAATTTATTGGAAGTGGAAATTCTTCTCCATCCATTTCGGCGAGTATTAGAGCTCCCCCAGAGAAAGCCTTTTTCACAACATATGGTCCCTCGTAGTTTGGAGTCCATTTTCCACGAGAATCTTTTTTTATGGGCAATATTTTCTTTAACACCAAGTCTCCTTCTTGAAACTCTCGAGGACGAACTTTTTTCTCATAGGCTTTTTTAAGTCTTTTTTTATACAACTGACCATGGCATAGAGCAATCATTCTTTTTTCTTCTATGAGATTCAATTGGTCAAATCGTGATTGAACCCACTCTGCCTCTTCTAGTTTTGTTTCCATCAAGACTTTGATCGAGGGGATTTCAACTTCAATAGGAAGTACTGCTTCCATTCCATACACCAATGAGAAAGGAGTTGTCCCTGTTGAAGTGCGAACAGATGTTCTATAGCCATGTAATGCAAAGGGAAGCATTTCATGCTAATCCTTATACGTTTCTCCCATCTTTTGTATGATTTTCTTGATATTCTTATTTGCCGCTTCTACAGCTCCATTCATTTTCGGCCGATAAGGCGAAGAATTATGATGTTGAATTTTGAAACTATCACACAACTCCTTCATCATTTTGTTGTTTAGATTGGTCGCATTATCTGTGATAATCTTATTTGGCAACCCATATCGACAAATCAATTTTCTCTTGATGAATCAGACCACTACGTTTCTCGTCACGTTGACATAAGAAGCAGCTTCAACCCATTTTGTGAAATAATCAATAGCTACTAGGATAAACTGGTGCCCATTTGAAGCCTTAGGTTCGATGAGCCCAATAACATCCATCCCTCGCATTGAAAATGGCCAAGGTGATGTTAAGACATTTAAATAGGTTGGTGGTACATGTACTTTATCAGCATAGATTTGACATTTATGACGTTTCTTTACATAACTAAAACAATTAGACTTCATGGTCAACCAATAGTAGCCAACCCTTAAGATTTTTCTTCCCATTGCGTGCCCATTTGCATGAGTTCCAAAAGAACCTTCATGAACCTCTTGAATGATTTTCTCTACTTCCGTTTTATCCACACATCTAAGGAGAACCATATCATGGTTTCGCTTATAAAGCACGTCACCATTTAAGAAGAAGTTCATTGACAACCTCCTCAAAACCCTCTTGTCATTCTCCGAAATACTCGATGGATATTCCTTATTCCTAACATAGGATTTGATATCATAAAACCATGGTTTTCCGTCAAGCTCTTCTTCGATTGATAAGCAATATGTTGGTTTATCCTTTTGTTGTACTTTTATTAGCGGCACATCCCGACATGTGCTTATTTTGAACATCGGTGACAATGTGGCAAGGGCGTCAGCCAATTGATTTCCTTCTCGAGGGATATGGTGAAAAGTGATCTTCTCAAAGTACTTTGTCAATTCTTTGATATGGGTATGATACATAATCAATTTGGAATCTCGAGTTTCCCACTCTCCTTTTGTTTGATCGATAACCAACGATGAATCTCCATATACCTCAAGAACTTTTACCTTTGATCCAATGGTTGCTTTAATGCCCATGGCACATGCCTCATATTCTGCAATATTGTTTATGCAATCAAAACACAATCTAGCCGTAAATGGAGTGAGTTGGTTCTCTGGAGAAATCAAGATAGCTCCAATTCCATACCCTAATACATTAGAAGCACCATCAAACATCAACGTCTATTTTCTTTGTTAGATGATTCATTTTCTTCAAATAAAGTCATTATGCCTTCGTCAAGGAATCCGCACTGCATTGATTGATAATCTTCTATAGGTTGTCGAGCCAAGTTCTCTTATAATGCGCTTCCTTTGATAACCTTCTGTGTAACATACACCAAGTCGTATTTTGATAACAACATTTGCCAACGGGTAATCCTTCCAGTAAGAACAGGTTTTTCAAAGATGTACTTAATTGGATCCATTTTACACACCAACCAAGTTGTATGACATAACATGTATTGCCTCAGCCGATGAGCAGCCCATGCTAGTGAACAACATGTTCGTTCAAGTAGTGAATACCTGTTTCACAACTAGTGAAATTTTTGCTCAAATAATAAATAGCATGCTCTTTTTTACCAGATTCATCGTGCTGCCCCAGCACACAACCCATTGACTCATCAAGTATTGTTAAGTACATAATAAGTGGTTTTCCAAGAACTGGAGGTACCAGGATTGGAGGTTTTAACAAGTACTATTTAATCTTCTCAAAAGCTTTTTGACAATTCTCATTCCATTCAACCTTTTGGTCTTTGTGAAGCAACTTAAAAATTGGCTCGCATGTTGCAGTCAGATTTGATATGAATTTGGCAATGTAATTCAATCTCCCCAAAAAGCCACGGACTTCTTTTTCCGTGCGTGGAGTCGGCATTTCTTGTAAACCCAAGTAACTTGCTCGATCTCACGCCAAAAGTAACTTGCATTTCTTGTAAACCCAAGTAACTTGCTTTATCTGGGTCCACTTCTATCCCTTTTTGACTAACGATAAACCCAAGTAACTTGCTCGATCTCACGCCAAAAGTGTATTTAGCTGGGTTTAAGCGGAGTCTAAATTTCCTTAGTCGCACAAATAATTTTTGAAGGTTAACAACATGGTCTTCTTCGGTCCGGGACTTCGCAATCATATCATCCACATAAACCTCTATCTCCTTATGCATCATGTCATGAAACAATGTCACCATTGCTCTTTGATAGGTTGCCCCAGCATTCTTCAATCCAAATGGCATCACTTTATAACAGAAACTTCCCCATTGTGTGATGAATGTGGTTTTCACCATATCCTCAGGAGCCATCTTGATTTGATTATACCCTAAGAAATCATCCATGAAGGAGAAAAGAGAATATTGAGCAGTGCTATCCACTAGGACATCAATATGAGGCAAAGGAAAATCGTATTTAGGATTTGCTTTATTTAAATCCCGATAATCAACGCACATTCGAACATTTCCATCCTTTTTGGGAACTGGGACAATATTAGCCACCCATTGAGGATATTTTGCTACTACTAAGAAACCAGCATCAAATTGCTTTTCGACCTCTTCTCTAATTTTAAGTGACATATCAGGCCTCATCCTCCTCAATTTTTGTTTAATTGGAGCACATTCAGGCTTAAGTGGTAGTTTGTGTTCAACTATGTTAGTATCTAGCGCGGGCATATCCTGATATGACCATGCAAAGACGTCCACATAGTCAAATAAAAGGTTAACCAACTTTTCTCGTTCACTTCCTTTCATAGACATACCAATTTTAATTTCTTAATTATCATATTCAGTCCTCAAATTGATCACCTCAACAAGTTCTTGATAAGGTTGGATTATCTTAGCTTCCTGTTCCATTAACCTTTCTAGTTATGAGGGAAGCTCACAATTGTCTTCACAATCCTCATCGGCGTGATTAATAGGAAGTTCAAAATTACAAGGAGGGGTTCTAGCGCTACTATTTTTAACATATTCATTTTCGACTCTGCACCGTTAAAATTAAGAAGAAAAAGGAAAAAGAAAATATGAATAATGGTTGCAACTTTAAGAAAAAAGAAAAGAGAAAAAAAAATAAACGATTGGAAATTTCTAAAACACATTTATTGATAATAAGTACGGAATTGAAATACATGCGCCCTAATTAATTATCCTTATAGCCTTGGGCATAGCAAAAGGAGTTGAAATACATAATTACTTTGAGCATGAATTAAAAAACACGGGAAACTCAATGATCTTCCAATTGTTGAGGATGGTATTTGGATGACAACGGTACACTAATTTGAGGGTATCATCACCAATCTGCTCTACCATAACCACCTGGTCAGCATAAATTATTTCGGCGCTTTGAAAGGTTTGACGAATGTCACAAATAGGAATCCTCTGTGAATGATTTTCCAGACGAGCCATCCTGCTTTCCTGTTTTTCTTTCATTTCCTTTTCTTTATCAGCTTTGGTAGGTACATATCCTAACCCGTAACGATCATTCTTTTCTGGTATATCTAACAATTTCCCCAACTTAGCAAAATCACCTCCTTCCAACATGGATTTGGTAGACTTCAACGACGTGGTAGACAACTTTGGTTCCTTTAAGTGAGATCCTTCACCCATGAAGATAGCATTGGTGATTTCTAATGCTTGAAAGGAGGTTTCTATGGCTTCCTCTGTATCTTCAATGTAGCCTGTAGAAGATAGATTACTCACTCCATCAAATTGGTCGACCGTGATATCGTGAGTAACATGGGCCTCATTTAAAACTTTCATTAGTGCCCTTCTATGTGCTTTAGACTTTAATAACAAAGAAAGAACAAATATCTTGGAAGGGGTTTGATTTAGCTGGTCCACCACCTTATATTCATTTTGCTTGATAAACTTCAAAAATTTGTTAGCTTCTTCTTCAAGCATCGTCGTTTTGCTAGTCTATGGCCCTTTTATAGCATGATTCATAGTTTCTTTACCCTTTTCCCTACGGTCTTCCTTTTTGCTAGGTTGTTCGGGGGCGTATACTCAACCGCTCCGAGTCATCGCACCAACCCCTAAAATGTTGGTGACATCAGTTTCTTTAGGTTCACAGCTATCACTTGATTGATGATTGGCCAAATGGGATATGACTTCATAATTCCATGGTACCGCCTTGGTATTTTCATAAGGAAAAGGGGTTGGTGCTTGGACAATTAATGGATTTCGCCCGTTTGGAGTTGCCTTAAGATTTTCTTTTCTGTAGAGGATTTCCAATGGTCTTGGGAAAGATCTATTATTCTCCATGCACGGCTCTATGGATAGCACATGATCATCTTTTGCACAACCTTCCTGTATGAAATTCTTGTCCATTAATTCTTGAAGGAATTCCTTGAGCTCTTCAGAATTTTTTATGGAACATGAACCAATTGGGTGAACACCACAAATTCTAACCTCATTGTTAATCGTCTCAATCAAGTATAACTTGCATAACTCAGCAAAAATCATTTTCATTGGGGTTTTCACATGTTCCATACTCTTAATTGCACATTGGTCTACCCCACATTCAATAACATTGACAGAGGAATTTTGGTGGCCTGGCAAGGGATTGCTCCCACATTGGGACTGTCTTCCTTGAAAGTAAGCCATTTCGTAGTAATCAACTCTTGCACTTTAGATTTTAGTGCTTGGCAATCTTCAACGGAATGTCCTACGGCTCCTGCGTGGTACTCACATTTGGCATTTGGGTTGTACCATTTTGGGAATGGTGGTTCCATAGGTTTCATGGGTCTCGGGACTACCATTGAGTTATGGAGTAGGTGAGGCAACAATTGGCTATATGTCATGGGAATCGGGTCAAAACGGGTTATCTTCTTTTCTCGATTAACTGGTGGTTTGTATTGATTCGAGATCGGATTTTGGTTCCATTGGTTTTGTTGGGGAAATGTGACAGGTGGTGGCTGGACCAGGCGTGGTTGATAATAAGGTGGCCTTGAAGGGTGATATTGGGGGTATGAAACTTGTTAGGTCGTAGCCATATATGGATAACGAGTGTATGGAATTTGGGGCATCGGGAATTGAAAATTTGGAGGTCGATAAGAATTCATGGATGGAGAATAAGAGACTGTTGGGTTTGCCATTACAGTGTTAGCATCCCCTTCTTTCTTCTTTGTGAATCCCATCTGGGGCTTCTTCACACCACTCGTTCCATATACAATCTTACCACTCCTTATCCCACTTTCTATTCTTTCTCCTATCATGACCATGTCAGAAAAGTTTGATGACATACTTCTAATCATCTTATCATAAAAAGGCGACTGGAGAGTATCCATAAACATACCAACCATTTCTCTTTCAGATAAAGGAGGATCTACATGTGATGCCACTTCTCTCCACCGTTGTGCATATTCTTTGAATGTTTCATTGTCCTTTTTCAACGAATTTTATAATTGCATCCTGTCAGGGCCATATCAATGTTGTACCTGTATTGTTTCAAGAAGGCATCAGCCAAGTCTTTCCACGAACGAATTCAATTTCACTCGAGATGCATATACCAATTTAGTGATGCCCCACTCAAACTGTCTTGAAAAAAATGAATGCGAAGTTTGTCATCATGAGCACGAGAAGCCATTTTTCTGCAATACATGGTCAGATGATTTTTAGGACATGTTGCACCTTTGTACTTTTCAAACTCAGGTACCTTGAATTTTGAAGGGATCGCTACATCGGGAATAGGGGTGGGAAAAGGCAAGACCAGGCTTTGAAAGGCCTGAGCCTAGCCTACGATTAATTTTTTAGGCTTAAGCCTGGCCTACGGCCTATCATAGGTTTTTCTTGGCCTAGTCTGACCTTTTTAAAAATCTGGTCTGGCCTGAAAGCCTATTTAAAAGCCTTATTCATATTAAAATATTTAAATGTTATATTTTACATTTTTTTTAAATAGGCTAAATTAGACAGTTTTATATAAGGAAAACTAATAAAATTATAATCAAATCTAATATAATAAAATAATATTAAAATAGCCTAATTGACAGACTTTAAAATAGGAAACAATAATATTAATAAAAAACATTAATAAATAATAAAATATATATACTTTAAAATAGGAAACAATAATATTAATAAATAATAATAAAAAATAACATTAATAAATAATATATATATATAGGCCGGCCTGTCAGGCCTAATAGGCTTTTATATAAGCCTGAACCTAACCTATTTAAAATATTAGGCTTTAAAAATAGTTTGAACCTAGCCTTCTTATTTAACAGGCCAGGCTAGACCAAGCCAAAAGTAGGCCAGGCTATAGGCCCCTGACGGACCGCCTAGCCTATTCCCATCCCTAATCGGGAACCAAGCACATATCAAAAGCATCGAGACCATAGGCATTACTACCTTCCATTGCTTTTATTCGCTTTTCTAAAACATGTAATTTTTCTTTCGACTGTGTATCTTCAATTGGCTAACATCTGCTTTCATCACTTCTTGGTTTTGCTCAAGTTCATCCATGATCTTGGAGTATGCGCGAGTCCGATAAGGATGTCGGGGAAACAACTTTATTGATTTTTTCTATTTTTTTAAATAAAAAAATTTATTAGTATGTATGAATGGAATGAAGATGAAATTATTTAGTTAATTATCTTTTTTTTTTTTACATTATAGTTAGATGTTGGCGAATCATAAGCCTTACGTGAATATTCTTAGCAAAAAGAATTGTAAGTGAAGAAAATATGGGGATCGATAAACAAAACAAGCAAATCCTTCATTGATAAAAAAAGAGTACATCACATTTAAATTAAAAACTACAGATATTTTCTTTGGATAGGACAACTAATCTTCTCCTCCAATTCTTCTACCAATTTTTTGCAATACTCAACGAACTTGTAGACTTTGGCTGGAGTATTGAGCGGATGCATTACTGCATTAATCTCTCTTAGATGCTTTGGAATTTTTATGATTGCTTGATTAGCTAGCATTGCCAATTTTGAAAAGCAGTCTTTCCAATGTTTGCCTTTATCTTCCAGCTCTTTATAGATCTCTTGATTCTTCAATTGTCCAAGCAACATCATAAAACGATCCTCCCAATATATGGTTTTATCCTTTAAGTCATTATATAGATCTCTTGATTCTTCAATTGTCCAAGCAACATCATAAAACGATCCTCCCAATATATGGTTTCATCCTTTAAAACATTGAAAAGCAGTCTTTTCAATGTTTGCCTTTATCTTCCAGCTCTTTATAGATCTCTTGATTCTTCAATTGTCCAAGCAACATCATAAAACGATCCTCCCAATATATGGTTTCATCCTTTAAGTCATTATAGATCTTTTCTTGATAATCAATGTAATTCTTCAACTCACTAGAAGTCTCCATTTCTGTTTTTAGTGCATCTTGATGTTTTAAGAGTAATTCTTCCATTTCTTCCTTGTGTTGCCTCTCATTCTTTATTTGACTCTCGTACTCAATTACCATCTTTTTAAGTTGTTTCTTTAAATCTTCAAAATCCTTTTTTATACTCCTCTTAGAGCTTGCTGATTTCGCCCATAATTGCTTCCATATATAGGCGTCTTCAATAGCTTCACTCCTTTCTTGCTTTCGCACATCTAATTCTTCATTTGCACCTCTCAAACAATCTTGTATGTCCAATTTATTTTCCTTTTCAATTTTCAACCTCTTGCGGCTTCTCTCAACAAACTGATTCTTACAAGTGTTTTCTGATCGCAAAT
Organism: Cicer cuneatum; assembly: GCA_037974295.1. Taxonomy (NCBI): domain Eukaryota; kingdom Viridiplantae; phylum Streptophyta; class Magnoliopsida; order Fabales; family Fabaceae; genus Cicer; species Cicer cuneatum. The sequence continues at coordinate 49,184,619 of JBBPBO010001984.1, read as the reverse complement.
TCTCGTTCTCTCGGGAGACTTTTTCTAACTTCGCTTGTAGCTCTTTTTTCTGGTCTTCAGACTTTAATAATAATGTTTTGAGTTCTTCTATTTCTTCATTTCTAACAATGGTAGGTTCATGTATTTTTTTTATCACTCGAGGGTGTACTTTGAAAAGGCAACTTGATTTCTTTGACTCTTTTCTTTACCCATTGTTGATAGGGTTCTTTTGTGCTGCAACTTCTACATTCGAGTACTCTCCCTTTTCTAATAATCACTTCCCAGGCTCGACTTATCCTTCGCAACATCAATGGGTCTACTATACCCTGTATTGTGCAAAACAAAAGCTTCTAATGACTTATCATCTAGTTTCTCCAACATGGGGTAGCCAAGTTGTCTCAGAGCTATCATCGGATTGTAGTTAATACAACCGTTGGTTCCCATGAGAGGTACATTTGGAAAATCTCCGCATTGACATATTACTTCTTCTACCCCATGTTTCTATGATACCATGAAATTATGTCCCCGGTAAGGCTAGCTATACTCTGAGCCCATTCACAGTTATTTTTAATTCCAACATGACACCCTTTCTTGAACATGTGAGACATGAACCAAGTATACAACACTGGGATACAACACAAAAATTTTTTTCCCTTTCTTCTCGTGCCGCATATGTAGCAAGTAGTATCCATCATGAAGAACCGCGGGAATTGGATTTTGTTTATTTTTGTTAAAAGCCAAGAAGACATTGATGGCAGCAAAATCCACAAAATTATTAAGGTTTGGGAATAAAACAATACCATAGATTATGAGAGCCAAAACATCTATAAAAGTACCCTATTCTTTTTTAACGGCTAAATCTTGTGCCTTTTGCTCCAGATATTTTCTCGAGAAACCATGAATAACCTCTATTTCCTCTTTTTTACTTACCAACTCTCTTCTTTTACCTGTTTGCACATTTATTGCCAAGAGGTTTAAGATTTTCCCATATTTGCTAAAGAAACTCTCACGTTGTATGGTTTTCATTTGATTGCTAATGTCTCTTAAACTTTTCAAATCAGGTTGCTTAAACTTTAAAAGTAAAGTTTTTCTTTTTTCCGATCCCATTATCCACTCAACACGTGACTAAGGTTCATATGATTCCCCAAAAATCCTGAAAATTTATGCAAAATGCCATTATGTTTTTTATTTTTAGAAAAAAGAAGAAAAAAAATCATGAGATATGAATGAAACTATGTAGAATAATTATTGTGAATATATATAATATATAAATAGATAATGTTTTGAATGTATGAGTTATTTTTGGTTTATATGGATGTTTTTATGATGAAAGGGACTATTGGTTTATGTAGTGAAACTCTCACAACGGTGGCTCTATGATTCTAAATGTGGTTCCTAGAGCCAATAATTCTATTTTGGAATATTGTCAATAATTCTATTTTGGAATATTGTCAACAACAATAGGTAAACTATTTAGAGTGACAATACCCTCAACAGGATCAAACTCTAGGTGAAATCTTTATGCTAACCAAACAAGATGTACATCCAGAAGGCTATCACTACGCAACCTCGAAAATAAACTTAAGTTTTGTTCAAACTCGGGTATAAGGTTCCACTCATAAGTGTGTGTAGGGTGTAGAATAAATGTAATTTAATAGCTCCATAATGCTAATAAAACATATAATCATGCACATAAAATAATAATAATAATAATAATAAATAAATAAAATAAATAAATAAATAAAATGACTTACTAGCTTAAAAGAATATTATAAAGACAACTAATATTTATTAACAAATAATAAGCCCCATAAAGTATTAGAAAATGAAAATCAAACAAATATAGCAAAAGTTAAAAATTATGCACAATTAATTATGTTAGGCTTGATTCTCTAAGGGTTCTCAGTGGAGTCGCCAGCTGTCGCGGCCTAAATTTCGAGTGTTTCTCGAATTCAATGGAGTCGCCAGCAAAGTTTATTTAAAATAGGAAAAACATTGGGAAACCCTTAAAAGAAAAAAATGGTCTATGAAACCAAATTTTGAGTTCGCGAGTCGATTATGCGTAGGGAAGGTATTAGCACTCTACGACATCCGTTAAAATACGGTTACCTATAATTAATTGTACAAAAACTAATATTAACTTAAATATATTTATTTTTCCTTATATTACATGAGTATCAATTGTATTTTAATGTGATTTTGAAATAAATATGTGCTTAGGAAAGAAAGGAAAAAAAGATAATTTTTTTTAATAATGTGCTTGACAAGAGTGTGATCTTGCTCCTATGTATCTCCCGGTGCGATGGAGAAATCAAAGCTACGTAGTTTTTGTGTAGAAAATACGGATGCGTTGATTGCTTTTAAAGAAATTGTGTTGATTGTTGATATAAAAAAAGTTTTGACAGAAAAAAATGTTTATTTGATTTGAATAATTATTTTGAAAAAAATGAGTTTTAAGAATATCAAGTTGCAGAACTCGTGTCTCAACAAGTCAATGAGTAAAAGGATGTCTCATCTAGTTAACCCGTTTAAAAAATATTTTTTAGTATTTTCGATTTTAAAATTGTGTTCTAAAGCCACCAAGTGGTACAACTTATATCTTAACAACTCAACGATTAAAAAGATGTCACATATAATTAATCTAATATTTAAAAAAAAAATTGATTTTAGATTCATTTATTTTTTAAAGATGATAGTGATAAATCAAAGAATGAAAGTTGAATGTATATGATTTTAAAAGTGGTTGATGTTAATTGTACTTAGTCCATAATTTAAATAAAAGAATAAGAGGATAATTATTATAATATTTAAAGAATTTAATAAAACTAACAGAATTTAATAAGATTTTTAACGAAATTAAAATGTTTATTTATGGTAAAACAAAATTCGAATTAAAGGTATACCACTAAACAAAGCTATAAAATATTTACAAAGAAGAGTTTAGAAATAGTGACCACACAAATTGAATATTTGTTATACTTTGATTTTTTCTCATTGTATCTTTGATGTTATCTTGAATTGTTGTATTGTTCCTTAACTCATTTCAAAATTGTCCTCCTATGATTTAATTTTTTATCTCAATTTATAGACAAGAGTGGTTATAAGAAACTTGAACCTTGTCACAATAAAATAAGAAACATCAGAACTCAACAAAAATTTGTAACAACATTAAAAGAAAGATTTAAGTAAGTTTTTTTGATGCACCATGGAGAAGTAGATATAAGATTTGCTCGGTCGGTACGACAATTATGTTGTGTTTAAAAGGTTTATCTCTGTAAGCTCCACTGGAAGTCAAGATAATAGCATAAATCCAAATAATTGGGACACAAAACAACATTGGAAAACGTTCAAAGATAGGGATATCTCTAAATGGTCTCACATGCTTTAGAAACTGCAATTTATAACAAATTAGTTTGTATCAAAGTAAAGAAATAATAATTAATTTGATGCTATATCATTAATTATTTTTTTTATACTAAAGTACTTACTTGTGACAATCCAATTACCAACAACAACATTGGTATACCAATTTCAACACAGTTTCCCAACTGGAAAGAAGATAATAAAGAAAATTGTGTAAATTTATGACAAAGTACATTAAGTTTGGTACATCAAGCTATGGTGAGAAGAGTGAATTAAAGGATTTTTCCAAAGAAAATTTCATCAATGTATTTATGCAAATTAAGCATTATTATGCACTACCAAAAATTTTAGAGTCTGTATGCAAATTAAGCATTATACCAAATAACATGGAAAGATTATTTTAGTCTTAACCCTTTGAGGAAAAAGGTCCTTATAATCCCAAGTTTAATCGAGAGATAAGTACAATATAGTCAAGTATTGTTTCAGACCAGGATTCAAACTCAGGTACTTGCGGTCAATCCAACAATTACTAAAATAATTGAGAAAGATTGAAAAAAACAAAGCTAGTCAAGTAAAATGCTGTCAATATTTAGTCAAAATATTTCTACAAAAATTGTGAGAGTAAAATTAGAGATTTGAGGCAGACCTACCACAGGGAACCCACGTTCAAATAACCCTAATCCAACCAATCCAACTACAGGTTCCATTCCAAGAGGACTGAAAAATCTAAAGAGAAGAGATCCATGAAGAAATGATTAATTTTTGTTATTTAATAATTATTTTAGTTAATTATTTTTAATTCAGAAACATGTCATGCAATTATCTGAATACTTGATGCTACAAAACTCAACAAAAATCAGCAAAACTCCAAACTCTAAAAATCAGCGAAACTCCAAATCAACAAAAATCAATGAAATTGAAATCCAAACTCCAAACATCAATTATGAATCTGATGATGAATGAAACAAAAACACAAAATTGAAATCCGAACCTTTTGAGTTTTAACGAACCACGAACAGACAGGAGGCGAGGTGAAGGCGAGGCCAATTGTGGAACTTGAAGCAAGATCAAGATGGGCCGATTCTGAAGCTAGAAGAGGGAGAGAGAGGAAGAGGAGAAAGAGTGATTTTAGGGTTTAGGTATTATTGTAATTTTCTAATTTTACTAAGGGCTGTTTGGTCATTTTACCTATAATTTTTTTTCTTGGGGTGGTCGTGGCCCCCTTGTCCCCACAATGCTCCGCCCCTACTGCTAAGATGCCTCTTTCTTGCAACAGTTGAACAGAGTCGGCATTGGAATACATATCTATGGCAAACATGACACTTTTGTGATTGCAGAAACAACATGGTTCTCCCTTTTATGCATAGTTGAAATTGGAGAACCAATTAAAGGTCCTTTTAGAGGTAGTTAAAAGATACTTATGATTATGTAGAATTTGTTAGGTTAGTTACATATTACTATATAAAAGTGTATCATACTTTAATTGTATAAAAATTCTTCACATAATCATTTCAAGTTTTATTTTTTTCTTTAATTATTTCTCTCTTTCTTGAGCTCAAACATGATTCTCAACAGGTCCATACACTTTAGTTGAGTCCTGTCAACTTTGAGCTCTAAACATAATGTCATTGAATTTAGTGCTATTATTGAATATTGTAGATGTCTTTTTTCTTCTCACAGTAGAAACTCTCATGTCGAGTTTATCAAGAGACGAATTAATGAGGTAGCTCATAACCTTACACAGGCGGCCACATCTCGTGTTAGTTTTCACGTCTTTATTGACGTCCTTAACTGTTTTCAACATATTATTATGAATGAAATGTTGTGAGCACATTTTAGTAAAAATAACTGATACTCCTTCTATTTCATGATAATTGTTATTTTTGCAAAAAAAAAAATTGTTTCAAAATAAATGTTATTTTTAATGTAGATTTTCTAATTTTTTTCCAATTGTACTTTCAATTTTTACTATGTATACTCGTTTCTTGAATATTAATTTTCCGTAATATTTATGATAGTAAAAAACACGTTAATAGTTAATAAAGATAATTTGATAAAAACTTTAAACAACACTTATTTTGAAAAGGCAGATTATATCTTATTCCCTATTTCTCATTTAATTGTCCACAATTCTTAAAAAAAATAAAAAATTGTATTAATATTTCAATAATAAAATGAATTTTATTTACTAATATATCCTTATTAATAATAATGAGTGTTGTAATCATATGAGTGAAAATTTAGATATAACAAATAAAAATATATTAAACTAAAAAATGAAAAGCATTTCTCGATGAAATTTTGACAATAGTGTTACAAAACTTACCTTAGGTAAATTTTGATTTAATATTTTTTTAATGATAAATATTAATAATTAGTAGTAATTTTTTTTTAACTTAATTAATACTTCCACGTTTGTTAATGTTATTTGCGTGGCAACATGTGGATCACAGAAAATCCCCGTTACAGATAATTCAGCGAAAATACTTCCAGTTCCCAATTTTCCTCTTCACTCACTCCCTCACCTCCAAACCTCTTCACTATTACAATCCATAACAACAACACAACCTACGATAATGTTGCCTAAATCTTTTGTTTCACGAAACCACAGGCAAACCAAGCATTGATGTTTCATGTTTTATATTGTTTTGGACCAAATTAACAATACCCTTAAAGGATATTAATTAAAATTGTAAAAAAAATGATATTGCTGACCCAACAAATACAATGCCCACTTTTTATTTTTTCTTCTAGCTATAAATCAAACCCTTCTTTCCATCACCATCTGCAACTTCATCAAGGTTTCACTTTACTTACCCAATTTTCACAATTTCCCATTATGCCCATTTGCAATGGAAAACTTAGCAAGAGGAGGAATTTGAGCAAATGTTTCTCTTCTTCTGAATCAGGACAGTCTTCATTGCCACCTGACCCAGATAAGGTTGTCTTTTGTTCTTACTTTTTCTCTTGATTTTGTTAAGGATTTGTATTAGCCATACTAATTAGTTAGTTAGACCAATTAGTTGCTAGTTAGTTAGACTAATTAGTTGTTCTTATTGGCTATATCAATCTTATTGTTCTACTTCATGTAACAACCATTCTCTCATTTTCAATATATTTTTCTTTACTTTTCTCTCATTTATGATATATATCTCGAATTGTAATATAGTACCAGAGACATAACTATTTAGCGACATTATTTTCTCTATTTTTTCCTTCTGTTTAGGGCTTGTTTGCATAATTGGCTTAATTAAGTACTTATAACATAAGCTCTTATCATGATGTATAAGCTTTTTTGTCTGTGTAGCACCAACACTTCTGATCAGAGATGTGTTCCCATGTCCAACACCAGCACGGTGATTACATTCATTTAATTCATTTTTTTACAACTATTACTGGTGTCAATGCATCAATGTCATTTCTGGTGTTTGTGTCAATATGTGTGTTTCATTTTGCAAGTTATTCTAAAAAGCTTATTGACATGTCATAAATTGTTTCACTAGCTCTCCCAAACTGTTTCAGTATTTGTGTCGGTAGATATGTTCAAATAAGTCAATCCAAGCAAACTCTTAGGTTGATGGGTCGTAATTTATGTTATAAAGTTGGATACTTTTGTTGTGTTGGTGAGTGCAGAAACAGGAGCAAGTGGGAGAAGTGAGTGATGGTGTGGTGGCTGCAAAGGGTGAGAATCCTGATCTTAAGACACTTTTTAGAAGGTTCTGGAAAGTGGCAGCTCCTTATTGGACTTCTGATGATAAGGTTCAAGCAAGATTGCAGCTTGCTGGTGTTTTTGCTCTTACTTTGGCTACCACTGGAATCAGTGTTGGTTTCAGTTTTCTTGGGAGAGACTTCTATAATGCACTTGCCAGTAAGTTTATGTGTTGGGCAATTGGACATTGTTGCTTTGTGTTATTTTCCATGAGGAATGCTAATACACTCTTAAATTAAACACACTCTTTAATGCATTTTGTTCTTAAGTTTAGTATAATTGTCCCTCAAGCGTAGTTCAAGTGGTTGAACTAGGATACGCGGAAGAGTTTGAGAATGAGGTCAAGAGTTCATACATTGGCTACTAACAACTAACATTTGCTTAGCAAAAACAAAAATATAACTGTTTGAAGAATGAACTAATTATAGAAAGTTTGTTATAGTGTCTTAAAATAGTATGATGCTAGCATTCCTCAATCTTCCATTTATCATCTAATTGTCAAATATGAATGCTAATACACTCTTGTTTTAACAGAAGAATGCTAATACACTCTTAAACACATTCTTTAAGACATTTTATTATTATTATAATTAGTATAATTGTCCCTCAGCGTAGCTCAAGTGGTTGAATTGGGACACTCGAATGAGTTTGAGAATTAAGTCCAGAGTTCAAATTGACTACTAACAACCAACATTTACTTAACAAAAACAAAAGTACAAATGTTTAGTGAATGAACTCATCATAGAAAGTGTTAAAGAGTGTCTTTAATATAGTGTGATGCTAGCATTCCTCTATCTTCAATTTATCATCTATTTGTATATGAGATTTTCTGCTGTTTTTTTTAATAAATAATTTACCCTAGTATGAAGTGACAACAATCAACTGAACCTGTTTAAGTTTATTAATGCAAGACAAGGATCAAGAGCAATTTACAAAGCAACTACTTTACTACTTGGGTGGCTTTGCTGGAGGAATCCCGGTGAGCACATTGCTGCACTTTCTTAGGTATAGCTCTGCTAGACTTTGCTTTAGCAGCATTTTCTTCCATATCTGTAATTGATCTTCAAATAAACGAGTTCCTGCATTTAATACCGAGTACATGAAGACTTTAGCCCACAAAAAAGGAAATATAATGCTAGAGATCTATGTTATTTCACATTATCAATTTTTAATTTTATGTACCTTATATCAAGCTTCTGTATATGTTTCTAATTTTGTTTATTATTTCGTTCCAGTTTTTCGTATTGAGAGATTATGCAAGAGAAACTCTTTCATTGAGATGGAGGTCTTGGATGACAAGGTATTACATGGATCGCTATTTGAAGAATCAGACATTCTATAAAATTCAGTCACAGTCAATTATCGATAATCCGGATCAGCGAATTGTTGATGATCTAAGTTCATTCACGGGCACAGCCCTTTCTTTCTCTTTGACACTGTTCAATGCTGCCGTAGACTTGATCTCGTTCAGTAACATCTTATATGGAATATATCCTCCCCTCTTTGTTGTTCTTCTCATATACTCTATCGGTGGGACAGCTATCAGTGTTTTCCTTGGAAGGGTAATGATCTATATTTCTTTTTCTAGTGATAGTTTTAAATTGAGAAAAAAACTACATCCTCCTTCCCCATTGCTGTTAAGTATTTCTTGTAGCAGCATTATAGTGTTATAGCGAAGTATAAGTTGAACAAATTGTTATTATTCTGCAATATGCTATTTAGTACAAAATGTTATCAAATAGTGGTGATATAGCGTCGTGGTGACAGTGCCTTCCCCCAGAATAATAACAATTTTGTACTAAATAGCAAACTGGCCAGAATTTGAACAAACTTCTATTTTTTGAGATCTACAATTGGCAACAGTGCCTTTCCCCAGTAACTAAGAGGACCTTTTAGATAGTTCCGTTTTCATTTACTGGAAAATGGTGAAAATGACAGGGACTGGTGACTTTAAATTTCTTGCAAGAGAAAAAGGAAGCAGACTTTCGTTATGGACTTGTACGAGTTCGGGAAAATACTGAGTCGATTGCTTTCTATGGTGGTGAAGAGAGTGAGATGCAACTTCTTCTGCAGCGCTTCAAAAGTGCTTTCGAAAATTTGACGGTGAGATTTTTATTCTTATGTTTACTTTTTTCTTTTAAAACTGTTGTTGGAAACCCTATCTTCGTGAATTGCGGCTGCCTTTGTTTTGGCCTCGGCACCTTCACTGTGCTGGACTTGAAGGGATGTGTTAAAATCCCATATTGACCAAATATATGGCCAAAGTAGTCCTTATAAGGTTTAATCAATCCTCACCCCTAAAGCTAGCGTTTGGGTTTGAGTAGGCCTAACCCAAATTTTAATAACTATTTTGCACATGTTACTATTATATATGGTCAATCCAATTAACATTGTTTCTGAGTTATTATTGCATAAATTTATAACTTTTAGGATTTGCTTAAGAACCTGGATCTTCTATAGCCAGCTTTACGGTGCAGCTGACTGTAGACTGTTTGATTAAGAGAGATTTTTTTTCTTAATCTAATGGTCCACAGCCGGCTGCACCATAAAGCCGGCTTTAGAGGATCCAACCGCATGCTGATTTGTATGCATGAGGGGTATTTCACAGCCATGTGAACTGGCCAGTTTTTGTAAATTTGACAAATCTATTGAATACCAAATGTTACCCGTGTTGCATCATCATTCCTTTTCTTTCTTAAGTTAAATAATGCAGTTTCATCTTCTACCTTATGTTAACATGATGATGACTTTTTTAACTTTTTATTTCTTTTTTTACAGCAATTGCTGATTTCTTCTAGAAATCTGGACTTCTTCACCAGTGGTTACCGCTACGCTATTCAAGTTCTTCCTGCTGCGGTTGTTGCTCCGATGTATTTCTCTGGAAAAATCGAGTTTGGTGTTATTAATCAGTCAGTCTCTGCTTTTAATCACATCCTTGGTGACTTTTCTCTCATTGTGTACCAGTTTCAAGCTATAAGTGCTTTTTCTGCTGTCATTAATAGGCTAGGTATAACTCTACTGATAATCAAGGCACATTTGGTGATATCTGTCTGTTCCATATGTTCCTCTTGAATATAACGATTACTACCAATTAACCGTTTCTTTATTGCATATGCAGGTGAATTCGATGATATTTTGGACAGAAGCAACTCTAAATCTCTCTCCGATTCATTGGAAAACATAGATATTATGTACAAAGATTTTATAAGTTCATCCATATTGGAGTCTAATGGATCGACTCCACCAGAGAAACCTGAAACGTTACTGGAGATAGAAAATTTGATTCTGAAGACACCAAGTGAATCTACACTTATTAGAGACTTATCATTGACAATCAAGGAAAAGGATAATGTACTGGTAAGACATTAAGGCCCTGTTTGGATAAACACAATTTAATTAAGTGCTTATTCGTAATTGTTTATCATATTAGTGCTTATGTATAACCTATTTCTATAATAAATTACTATAAGTTGTTTTCGTAAGCTATCCTAGAGAGCTTATGAAAATAACTTGTAAACAACTTATAGATATGTCATAATTTGTTTTCATAAACTCCCCCAAACAATCTCACAAGTACTTATATCATTTTAGGTTAGCTCAAATAAGTCAATCCAAACAGGTCTTAATTACCCCCTAATCATTAACATATAAAGCATTATGGCTGTATTTTTGTATTTCTAAATATAACGAATTTCACAGATTACAGGACCAAGTGGAAGCGGCAAAACTTCTTTATTAAGAGCTATGGCTGGTTTATGGAAAACCGGATCTGGAAATATCGTATACTACGTAAAAGGAGGGGAAGGCACAGAGAAATCCATTATTTCAGATGTGAATACTCCTGTAGTAGATATTGCTCGTGATACATCCAAAGACAAAGAGAAATCCATAAGCAGAAAATCCGGAATTTTTTTCCTACCGCAGAAGCCGTACATGGTTTTGGGTTCTCTTCGTCAACAATTACTTTATCCAACTTGGGGTGACGATGATGTAGTTCCCACATCAGATAGTAATGAACAAAAAAGTATGTAATTTCTGTTATCCATCTTTCTTAAGGATATTGTCTCACCAAATTATCATTGAAGAGCTTAATTAATCACATAACTAGGTAAAAGAAAAACTATTATGTTATTCGATAAAATATAAAATTCATTACCTAACTTATACCGCTGTTGATATAATTAGTAGGTTGGCAGGATTTATGTGTATGATTTACTGTGAAAATTGTTATGCAGATGTGCTTCCTTTCTTGTCAAACTCAGAAGATATGAATAATGAGCAAATGAAGCCAAATACGGATGAGTTGATAAAGATCTTAGAGGATGTCCGTCTTGGCTACATATTGGCTCGATTCGGTTTGGATTCAACACACGAATGGTCTAGTGTTCTTTCCCTGGGGGAGCAACAACGTCTCGCTTTTGCTCGTCTTTTGCTTTCGAAACCTCAACTGGCTCTGTTGGATGAGTCGACAAGCGCACTTGACGAGGCCAATGAGGTATTCTTGAATTCCAAGTTAGTTTGACAGATGTGTATGTAATATATCATATGGAAGTTCTTGTTCTTGTTCAGTAATTTTACACTGTCAGTGCATAACAAACTTTTTTTTATATAATCAAATTTGTTATAGAGAAAACTTTTGTTTGAAAAGTTTATAAAATAAAACAACAAATTCCAAACCGACAGTAGTTGAGCGATCCAGTAAAAGGATCCCTAAGAGTATGAAATTCGAATTTATGCCATGATTATATATCCCTCCATGTGGTAGTAATTCATTTTCTAGTGCTTTTTGGTTTACAGGTTTATTTGTATGAAAAGATTGCAGCAGCAGGCATAACATACATCAGTGTTGGCCATCGATCAACCTTACGCGACTTCCACAACAAAATCCTACGAATATCTGCAATTGGTTCTTACAATGAACCGCCAAATTGGTGCGTTGAACCCACTAGCCGCGGATCCTCTTTAAAATTTACAAATTTATGATTCTAGCGTGCTTTCGGTATTGACATCTATGCTTCAAATTATAATTTTAGGAATATGGATGTCAACCCGGAAACAAATTGTTAATTGGAATAACATTAAGTTTTATATACATGTTTATACAAACACTCATAGAAGAATGTTTTTTATAAAGTTAGGCTTGCTGTTATTTTTTCATAAAATTTTGAACTGATGTATCTATAAGAGCGATTCATGTGTTAATTTTGTGAACTTAATTTAAATGCACTAAGCCTGTAAATTATTTATATATGATTAAAAATGTGCATTCTAGTGAATGTAATATTTGTTGAAGATTTGATGATATGTCAATACTTTATTGGCTTAGTGTATCTCGAATGGAAATTTTACGTCATACCTCCCACATTTTACCTTTACCTCCATAATTGTAAGGAAATGACGTTTTTGCCATTGTATAAAGTATAAAATTTGAAAAATTTTACCATTTTATTATTTAACATTTCCGGAAAAAGTGAGTAAATTTTAGAAAACCCAACTGAAAAACTTGAATGAAGTTTTCCGGTAGTTCATTTGTGTTTCGGAAAACTTCATTCAAGTTTTCCGGTAGTTCATGTGTCTTCTGGAAAACTTAAGTTAATGTGTCTTCTGGAATTTTTTTTTCAAGTTTTTCGGTAGTTCATATATATTTCGAAAAAATTGAAAAAAAATTTCCAGAACAGAAATGAACTACTAAAAAACTTGTTTTTTTTTAACTTTTTCGATAGTTGCCGGAAAACTTGATTTTTAACTGTTCCAGTAGTTAATTTTATTTTCATTTTTTTTTTTAATTTATTTAATTATAATTTTTTTCTTCTTATTTTTTAATTTTTAGTGTATATGATGCACGAGGTAGTAACTACTGGAAAACTTTTACGTATCGGAAATTTTATTTTTTCTGACCCGGAAAACTTTAGAAGGTAAAAAGAAAAAGTGAATTTGAATTGGTAAAACAATAAATAAAAAAATTAAGGGTATATTTGATATTTTTAAAAATTTGTGGAGATATAAGTACAATTGTGGGAGATAGGGGAAAAATTGTTCAAATTTTAGCTTGTACCCTAAAATCATACCCCGGATCCCATATTTTAACTAAATTTCCATTTTACCCTTTTTTAAAAAATAAAAAAAACTAAAAAACATATTAACCGGCGTTCTTGAAGGAAGATTTCTGAAAAACAAAGTTTGAAAAACTCTTCATCGTCCGAACACTTGTGAATTTATATTTGTATTTTGAAAAATTTTAAATTTAATTATTTAGTGATAAATACTTCTTAAAAAAATAAAAAAGAATTAAAATTTACTACATCCAAATTTGAACGTGGTCAATTAGTCTAGAGATGGTGCAGTAGAAATTAATCGAATTCAAAATGCAAATTATTACATAAGGTTCGAAAAGATAAACATAGTATATGGACACTTGAAGTGAACTTTTGGAACAAATATATTTTGCATTTAAAACTTATAGACAATCCCAAAGTTAACATTAAAAAAAGAAAATACAATAAATTGTACCTTCTATGCTTCCAGATAGAGAAAAAGAATTTAGAATTGATGTGTATTAGAAAAAAGGATGAGTGCAAATAGAAACTTGTATTGGCATACACCTAGTAGCCTGGTCTCTGATTAGCCAAGAGGCATGGTCCTAACAAAATAGGAAATTTTAGCCTGTATCCCACTGTTATAGTTATACTTATACTTTCACATCCACTATTTTTTTTACCATTCAATGATTTTCATGATTTTCACACCAAACAATCCAAGTTTTTTAGTATGTAAAATTTCTGGAAATTACCGAAAATTTTTTTATAAAATTTTCGGTACAGAAAGTTTAAACTGGAAATATTTAAAAAAGTTTTCGGTATAAAAGATTGAAAAGGTGTGTACCAGAAACCTTTAAAAAAAATTTCCAATACAGAAGGTTGAAAATGTATACTACCGAAAAAAATTTCACAAGTTTTTCGGTATACACCTTTTTTTAAAAAAAAAAATATATTATTTATCTATATAAATTTTAACATATATGGATAAATCGCTACTACTATGTGATAAAACATGTGTCGATACTACCAACGTTTGTGACATAAATTAGGTATGAATAATTATAATTAATATTGTAAAAACCTATTATTGTAATTAATTATTATAATTTATTTTATATTTTACTTCAGATATTTGATACACAGAAAACTGTTGTAAATTGAGCTAGGAAAATTGGTATAAAAAATAAAGTGACAATTATCATTACTAGATTAGATAAAGAGACGCGAGAGAGAGGGAGGAAGGATAAATTAATATTAGGTTGTGACAAATTAAGAAAATACAAATGTGTTGATAGTTTAACTCGAAGTTCAACAAAAAAGTGTGGTTGTCCTTTCAAGCTTAGATCAAAACCATCAAAAGATGGTTTATGATGGACAATTAAAGTAATTTGTGGAGTTCACAACCATGAATTACCTGATATTTTGGAGGGAGATGCATTTGTTGGACGTTTAGATAAAGAAAAGAAAAAACATGTATGTTTATGACTTAACAAAATATAATGTTACACCGAGGCACATATTACTCTCATTGCATGACCGAGATTAGAACAATGTTACTCATATCTCAGAAATATATAAACAAAGAAGTATGATTCGATTGCAGGTGAGAGGTCCTAGGACAAAGATGCAACATTTATTCAAGTTAATTGAAGATACAAAATATGTGTGTTGAAATAGAAAGCGGGAAGACTCAAATGTTATGAGAGATATTTTTTTAGCCCATCTAGATTCAATAAAGTTGTTGAACTTGTTTCCTATCGTGTTGATTATAGACAGCATCTACAAAACCAATAATTACATAATGTCATTACTTGAAATTGTTGGTATGACGTCAACAAAGATGACATTTGTAGTTGAATTTGCTTATTTGGAATGTGAGCATGAAGAAAACTTTTGTTGGATATTAGAGAGGTTAAGAGAACTATTTGTTACACACACAAAATTTCCTCATATAGTTGTGACAAACAGAGATCTTGCTTTAATGAAAGCAGTTGATATTGTGTTTCTACATGCTGTTAATTTGCTTTGTCGATTTCATATCGACAAAAATGTTGGAGCAAAATGCAAGCAATATGTCTTAAAGGATAGACAAAAGTTAGTATTGAATATGTGGAAAGGCATTATGTATTGTAGCGATGAAAAAGGGTATATCATGCAACAGGTATGTCATGTCACTATAAAACTTCGAATTTGTAATTTTACTATATATTGTTGGATTGCTCCATGGTGACAATTTACATGTAATGATAGGATTGAGTCTTCTCATTGGAAATTGAAGTTAATGTTCGAACACAACACGGGTGACATATGTAAATGTTGGGAGGTTATGAACAACATGATAAGGTTGAAACTTAAAAAACTCAAGGGCGCGTTCAGAAAATTTTCTATGATAAAGAGCATGAACATAATAATCCATTTGATAAGAGATTGAATACATTTGTATCAAGAGAAGCTCAAAGACACATTGTTGAAGAATACGAGAAAGTTGAGTGGGTGGGTACCGACAAATCTATATGTGAGTGTTCTCTCATAAGAACATACGGGTTACCTTGTGTCTGTGAATTGGCACAATATAAATTGACGGGTGAACCAATTCCTCTAAATTATGTGCATATTCAATTGAGGAAATTAAGCCTGGAGTGTGAACTCACCCACGACACAAAAGATGGATCATAGTTGGATATGTCTAATGAGATGAGTGTCTTGTGGAAATGCTTTCGATCAGTTGATGTTATAGAAAAAAGAGTGCTGAAGAGTAAGGTGCGTCAACTTACTTTTCCAACTACAAGTTCAATGTGTCTATCACCTGAAAATTTAAAACCAAAGGACAGGTGAAGAAGAGTACGTGTAAGAAGTCGGATGGATGTGATGTATATTGAGACTCTTCTTACTTTGAGCATGTTAGTGCAACATATTATGAAGATCCTGGTTTCCAAGCATCTCAATCATAAAAGAAGAGATACTCTCATTCATCAAAGAAACAATCCTCTCAATCATCAATAAAGCAATCCTCAATACATTTGTTCTTGAGACAATTTCCTGATGTTATTAAACCATACATTGATGACATAATTAATGTGATATCATATTGAAATTGTGTTTATCACGCTATTGCATCATTGCTTGGACACGGTAAAGAGTCTTGGTCTTTGGTCTGCCATAGTTTGGACCAGGAGATTGCTTCTCATATAAGTCCATATGATGTATTGTTCTCATGACGCATTAGAGAAGTCATAGATTCTTTGAAGATAACAAGCTTTTGTATTCAACCCCTAGATAAATGGATATCCATACCTGATATGGAGACAATATATAATATTGTTTTAGTCACGTTTGGTCAAATATTTTCTATGACTTTCTTTTCTATGAGGGGTTCACATTCAGGATTGACAACAAATGATCGTATTATATATATTGGTTTTGTCGAAACAAGTCATTGGGTTCCGGTAAAATAATATTATTTTCTTAAGTAATAATTTTTTTTTAAATAATAAAATTATTTATTATTTCAATCTATTTTGCAGTTAAATATGAAAAATGAATTTCCAATGTTAGACATTGCACCAGGTTGGAAGAAATGTTGGATCGATGAGGCAACTTCTTGAACAATAGCATATACAGGACGTCTACAGTAGTGGAGGTATTTATTAGGCCATAGGACACATGTTATGTAAGATTAGAGGCGCACCTAAGAGGGGGGGGTGAATTAGGTATTTAAAAACTTTTCTAGTTTTTAGAGTTTTGTGAATTATTTTGCTGGTTGTATTAAGTGTATGAAAGCTTTGTAAATGACTGAAAGTAAAGCACACATAAATTTATCCTAGTTCCCCTTACAACTAAGGGTACATCCAGTTCTCTTGCACACCACAAGAGATTTTCCACTATTTAGAATAAGTTACAAGTCTAACACTAAGACTTCAGTTACAAATTATTAACACTTTGCCTAAGATAGCACACCACTATCTTAGTTTACAACACTTGAAGAATCTACACTAAGTTCTTCAAATAATACAATAACTTCAAATGATTTTGTGACTATGTTCTTTACTAAGAACAAGAATATAACACTAAGTATAATGATACTAATCAAGCACACTTCCAAGTACAACTGAGAACCTTTCTTGATGATATGAAATTAAAAAGCATGTACTTGAAAATATGAAAATGAAGCTTTAAAAGTTTTTGATATTTTAGAAAATAGTTCTAAGATTGGTAGGTAGATGTAATCAGTAAGAACTGAAGCTATGAGGTATTTATACTCCATAGACAACACTTCAGATCAGTGGCAATTTTTCTCATAAGTTTTGATGAACTTATGCAATGATCCAGAACTGAAAAATTGCATTGTTTCGAAGTTGTATTCGAATACAACCTTAGTGAATTCGAATACACTTCTGTAACGTTCAGTTTTTATTCAAAATTTGAACTTCGTATTCGAATACGATACATCATAGTCAAATACAAGTATGTGATTTTTGCCACTGACTTGAGTTGTATTCAAGTACGCGAAGCTGTAGTCGAATACAAAAGTTCAGTTTTAGCTACTGACTTGCTATCTGTATTCGGCTACGACACTCTGTATTCGAATACAGATCTTCAGTTTTAGCTACTGACTTGCTATCTGTACTTGGCTATGACACTTCGTATTCGAATACAGATCTTCAGTTTTGCTACTGACTTATTGTTTGTATTCGGCTACGATAAGCTGTAGTCAAATACAATTTTAATTTTTGTCAAAAACTTTATGTTTAAATATTTGTTTATGCATTTAAATACTTAGAAAATACTTGTGATGCATATGCTAAATATAGAAGGTTCTCATAATATTGTATTTGAAATGTAATTTGAATTATTATCAAGTACCTTAAGGCCTAAGTTACCTAATATGACTTGAAAGATGATTTTCCTTTGAGTTTGCAATCTTTTTGTCTTCATCAAAAATGTAGATCTATTCTTTTTCATGTTACACAAGATTCATCGAAAGAACTCGTAGATGCCATGTAATTAGATGAAGATTGATTTTGGTCCGTATGGTACACCTTCTGGTTGCACTAAAAGGGGATGAGATACCCTGTAGAACCACTCCAAATATCCATCCTAACACTCAAATGAATATGTAGCTGGATGTACCCTATGATGCAGTTTGGTGACAGGGGTTAAATATCTCATCTATTTCACATCTACATCAGATAATCTATAAAGAACTGGAGGTGGTGGTGGTAGAATATATTGAATATACCTGAATTGTCTCAAACACTTCTCTAGCAAAAATGTCACTATTGTGCTGCATAATTAAAGGTGGTCGGTGTATAATATGATATCATCAAAGGAAATGATATCCCTATGATTTTCCCATGGTCTCCATATGACGTCAGCATGTGTCAATGCATCTATCATATGTCTGTACTCAAGGATTTTGTGTTTGCCTTGTTTATAGCTCCATCTATTCATTCTGACAATGCAGTCCATGTCAGCGCCCTGACCATCTCTTTTACAAATATTTAAAAAATATTTGTAAATCCAACACTGTTGCAAATAAAAATAAATAAATTAATAATAAACATAAAAATTAATAAATAAAAACCATAACAATTAATAAATAATAATCATAAATATTTAATACATGCATTAGAGACATATATCTACTCAATTGTTTGGTGTCGTAACAGTTGGCATTTGAGAGGTAGTCATAAAGGACTATGAATGCAGCAGTATCCCAGGCGTATCTACCGCTACCTTCCAAATATTTGAATAGGAGAAGGTACTTTGCATCAACTAATGATGTATGACTCTTATCTGGGAAATCAAATCTCTCTAGCAGCACAATCAAATCTCTCTGTTGCATAGTGTCTTTTGAAGTCAGCTTTCAACCAATCTAACATGTAGTGCGCACCCCTTGTCTTTCTGGTTTCCTCCCATATCTCATTAGCAAGCACCCCTAATAAATTTATGGCAAGATTGCATGTTATTACTTTATCTAGGTCAGGTGGTGGACTGTATAACTCACCCCTAATATAAATGCCTATTAGATTGGCAACATCATCGAAAGTAATCCTTATTTCACCAAATGGCATGTGAAATGACGAGGACTCAGAGTGCCATCTTTCCCAAATGCAGAAATCAGGTTGTTGTCAATTAGCTTCAGGCTACCCCATTGTAGTGGGGTTAATCCAAACAAATTCACCTACGTCTCTATAACTCGTAGGAGTATTTGTAGAGTAAATTGTTGCAGTTTCTTTGCATGAGCAACTATCTTCAGCATTGATTGATCATGCATACAAATGCAATATAAGACATTAAAATTAAATATAAAACAAAAATGATAATTAATTTAAATATTTTTAAAGTACCATAAATAATAATTAATTTAACATGGATGACCAAACCATAGTCTTGCAAAAACATGATGCCGGTATCATCTAAGGACAGACAGATCATATGGTCCTCCAGGATACCGTGTAAGTTCACCCTCCTACTGTACAAGTCCCTCTTGCATATGGTCCTTATGTTGTACAGCCTCCTTCTCCTCCTCTATAGCAATATCAGTCTCGGGGATAGATATGATTTTACTCTCCCTCATCATCATCTTCCACTTTAAATCGTCGTCTCCTTCGGGATATTTTCGGTGGAATCCTTTTCGGAGAAGCATCCATCATAGATGATGAAATATCAATGTCACGTGTTGTTCTTACTATCTTTTCGTCTCTTCCTCTAGCAACATCACCCACTGAAAAAAAAAGAGTTAAATAAATAAAAAAACAAAGGAATAAAAATATTTCCAGAGAACTAAAAAAAAGTATTTCGGTAACGAGGTGTGTTCCAAAAATCTTGAAAAAAGTTTTTCAGTAATTTCATAAAACTTCAAATAAGTTTTCCAATACCGAAAATCTGGAAAATAAGTTTTTCAGTAAAGAGATATGTACCGAAAAACTTGAAAAAAGTTTTATGAGTTGTAAATTCTGTATCGAAAAACTTGACACTCATGTAACGGAAAACTGAAATGAAATTGTGGTAGAAAATGACAGGCTTTAATATTTGTAGGAAAACAAATATATCAATTCATTGCAGTTTTCGGGGTAAGAGTCTAACATGAGGGGTGCAGGGTAAAATTTCCAACAAAATAGCATCGTTATATAGTATTCGGCTTTCAACAAAATAGCATCGTTATATAGAATTGGGCTTTCAACAAAAAAGCATCGTTATATAGTATTGGGCTTTTCTCTTTTGCCCATTATAAGTTTGTTAACCTGTTGAAAACTTACTTGAAAAAAATAGATATTCTTATATAAGAGACCCAAGAAAATCAACTATAGACAAAAAGGCTTAGTTATTATTTATAATAACATGATAAGTCTCCTCATGTTACTAGGTTATAAAATTTGTAATGGACATGATTTAATATTGTTCCTTTTTAGATTATTTGACTGATGATAATGTTAAAAAATTAATTTGATTGAATAATATAATATCAAAAGTGTGAGGAAATATAAAATTTGGTTTGATGACTGATATGAATAAGTTATGGAGTACAATGATAAGAATATCACAAATTTAATCTATATTCTCAACAAAATACTCACAATATTAACCAATGAGATACCAAAGTGTCATAATTGTTTGTCAAATTAATTCATTTCATTTTTTTTATTTATTTATTTTCTCACATACAAATGTTTAATATGTCATTTTTTACAAATGTCTTGTTGTGTATTTGAAAAATGAAAGGTATGAGTAACTTTTCACTAGTCCCTCCATCTCACAATAAGTGTATTAAGAAATGCAATAATTTAAAGAAAGAGATAAGTCATTTTCAAACTACTCATCTTAACTATTGGTAGGTTTTTAAAAAAAATTAAATTAAATTTGTATTAAAAATTATAAATAATATTCATTTTGAGACATTTTTTTTTTTTACAAACATTACACTCACTTTGATATTGAGTGACGGAGGAACACATTTAAATTTTTTTACAAATAAAAATTGTTATGTAACATTCAAGAACCATTACATTAAAAGGTTTACGAAACATGGCTTTAGCAATACCATATTGGCCAATTCAAGCCAATAAAGAAAATAAAATGTTGCATACAAAATCACAAAATATTGAACAAAGATGATTAATTCATGAAAATTTTACCGTGTACTTCCATTACTATACTTCTACCTCCATAAATTTGATGAAATTCCATTTTTGCCTTAATATAAATATTAAAAACTTTCATTTTCACTTACATTGTATTCATATTTTTCAGTGTACAAGTGAGTGTCGAAATTTTTTAAATTACCAGAAATTTTTGTTCAAGTTTTTCGATACACAATTTGTTCATATAAACTTGAAAACAACTTCCCGGTAGTTCCGAAACACTTTTTTCATATTTTCCAAAACAAGTTGTGTATCGAGAAATATGAAGAAAAAAATATTTTTATGGAATTACCGAGAAACTTTTTTCACGTTCTTCGATAAAAAACTTGTACCGAAAAACTTGAAACCTCCAAATTTTCTGGATTTTTTTTTATTTTCCATTTTTAATTTGTTTATTTTCAGTGGGTATTGGTGCAAGAGGACGATACAAAAAATAATACGTCAGACACACGATGTTAATACTTCCTCATCTTCGATGGATCCTCCTTCGGTAAGGATTATGTAACACCCCGAGTTTAAAACACAGCGCGGGTGCATTTTTTTTTTTTAAATTAATAATTAAATAAGTTTTCCCAAAATTATTTCAAAAGAATTAAAATAAAGTTCTTCGTAAAATAGTACGTTATAGATTAATCGATGAACGTAAACCAAATACTTTATCAGGATTATCACTAAGTACTTATCTTGGAAATTAGTTTTTAAACATTAATACATCCCAAAATATCATTGTCATAATACATCAACAGCAAATATCAGAGTACATGGTTCAGCGGAAAATAGTACAGTATTCCCAAAATAAGACAAATTACAATTTCAACCCAAAACCTAATACATTAAGTCTAGACTGATCACGCGCTGAAGCTGCAGTAGCACGGATTCCCTCCGCATCCCACGCAAGTCTCTTCTGACTCTGCAGCTCGCTTCGACGTAACCTCCTCCTCCTCGTGCAGAGAGGGGTCGGTCTCCTCAGAAGTCAAGTCAATACACACTCGTGGCCGCTTTGGCGGTGCCGGAATCTCGTAGCAATCATCGAAGATCCTAGATGGACCCGGAATCTCAGTCGCTACTGGTCTCAGCTCTTCACGCTTCTCTACCGCATCAGACTCATGTATCTCTCTTCCAATCACAGGGTTGGGAGTCACCACCCCTACAGTGGCCTCCGTCTCGACCCTTTCAGCAGACTCCTCAGCGTCGTCGAAAACTCCGTGCGCCTCTAGCACCAGGCGGGAAGGCACGGGAAACTCTATGCTCACATGAGTGCGCTCTACGAAGTCTTCCACGCCATCAGTCCTACTTTTCCGCTCCAGCCACCCCGTATAAGTCGCTCTGCTTGAGAGGGGGTCAAAAGCCCAAGCAGTGCGCGAGTAGCGATCAAGGAAATTCAACGACGTTTCCGTCGTTCGGGTACCCACGGGCGGCGTGGGTTTGGGAGGCATCTGAGGGCAAAGCCCAAAGTCCACAATATAATAGCAAGGGGTCACCAACCGAAAATAACAATTATTCACATAGCATATATTACACAGCAACGATCATAATCATGGTATAACGTATGATGATGAGGAATAATAATAATGCTCATTTGAAAATTTATGACTTACATGCCTTTTCAAAACAGCAGTCAATGATTATGAAGTATGCGGTAAGTACAACAACACGTCAACAAAACACAATCATTAATTCAGAATTTCAGATTCTGGACAGCACTCACACACATTAATTTCCAACATTCATCATATAAACAATCGTGACACACCGGTCAAATCCCTCAATGTAATGCATATATGCTCATGCATAATTTTCTTGGAATCACCAAGGTGCAGTCTCTCACAGACCAGCACAATTCAACGGCCCTCATTACCAGGGTGCAATCGCTCACAGATCAGCACCAGTGCAGTCGCTCACAGACCAGCACTCGTGCAGTCGCTCACAGACCAGCACGTTTGACATAAACCAAGATACAATCGCTCACAGATCAGTACCTAGTGCAGTCGCTCACAGACCAGCACTCGTGCAATCGCTCACAGATCAGCACATGGTTGCGCATTTCAGGGTACAGACGCTCACAGTCCAGTACCAGTGCAGTCGCTCACAGACCAGCACTCGTGCAATCGCTCACAGATCAGCACGTGGTTGCGCATTACTCTGTGGCCCATCGCGGGTACCACTTGACTATGCAATGCATGAATATGCAGTGTTTCACTTCTCTAGAAACAGAATGCAAAATCAGACAATTCATGCTCTTCATCATGTTTAAATATTTCAGCACAGTCATAAATAACAACATCACAATCATGATTAAACAGTCCATTAATCATTAACACTTGAAAAGTTTTCCCAGACTCTTAAAATTCAATTACAGAGTTTAAAATTGAGGAATTCTAGGATTTTACGAATCTGTATTTGAATATAGCTCCTCTGTATTCGAATACATAAGCCAAAAACAGTGCAGATTCACACCCTGTATTCGAATTTAGCCCTCTGGTATTCGAATACAGGGGCAGTCTCAGTGTGCAAAACCACATCTTTCACTATATCAGTAAAATCTAAAAACTCCATCACCACCACTTCAAAATGTCATCCAAAAGTTCCATTTAAATCCACTACAACATTCCCAGTATTTCCCCAAATACTCAGGGTTTTCAAAACACTCTTAAAACTTGAAATTTTCTAAAAATTCGAATCTGTATTTGAATACAGACCCCCTGTATTAGGATACAGAAGCAGGAACTGCAATTTAACATTCTGTATTGGAATATAGCATGACTGTAGTCGAATACATGAGTTCAACCTTTGAAAAATTCAGCCTTTTCTCCCATGTCACTTAAAGGTTTTCAAACATCTTTCTCTCCTCTTTAAAACCATTTCACGGACTTCTTTTCAAATCATTTAAACCTTCTCAAAGTTTCTCAACACTTCAAAACTCACAAGACAGTGATTAAAACTTGTTTTTCTAGAAACACGAATCTGTATTCGAATACAGCTTCCTTGTATTCGAATACAGAAGCTAAAAACTGAGTTTATGGACAAACTCGAGTCTGTAGTCGACTACAGCTATTCGAATACGACATGGTCGTAGTCGAATACAGTTGCTTAGTCAGAAGCAAAATCCTACCTCTGTATTCGACTACAGGGGCTCGTAGTCGAATACAAGTTTGAGAACTTTAGTTAAAACAGAACTTGACAGGTTGTATTCGAATACACACTTGTTGTATTCGAATACACCTTCGAAAAACCAGTGAAATACTTCCTGAAACATCTACACTTTTCAAACTATTTCTTGAAAAACAACAACCAAATATCAACACAGATTCTGCATTTTCCAGAAAACACTTTCCTCATTTAAAATCCCTTTTTCCTTTTAAAACATCAACACCACCAGGATCACACCAAACGACCAGATTCAGAATCATCAACATCACCAGAACCACACAAAACAACCAGAATCAGAGTCATTTTCATCATCATAATCCCACAACATAAAATAGAATCATAACCATTAACACCAGTTTATCCAAAACAAAGACAGATGATCAATCATCAGAACAAACATGCATGCATTCAGTTTTCCCAAAACACCAGAGCAAACATGCATGCATTCAGTTTTCCCAAAACACCAGAGCAAACATGCATGCATTCAGTTTTCTCAAAACACAACAGAATGACATGCAAACATCACAGAACAACTAAACACCAACAGGATGCATTTTGCATTTTAATGTCATTTTCAAGACAGTTTTATAACATGCGTTTTTAATCACAACTAAAATGGTATGCAAACATTTTCCAGCCTTCACACAGAAGTAAAACAACATATTTTACCAGTAAAATAGCCAACAACAACTATCAAAATAATCACTTATCAACAAAATGCATTTTCTTTCAAAATGTCATTTTCGAAAATAACTTTTCTTTTAAAGACAGAACTGAAACAGCACAAATTTATGGCCCTAATGCAGCTAAAAGATGGAAGGTGCCCTTACCCTTGTAGCGTGCTCTGCTATTTCTCTTGTTTCTGCTGCGTTCCCTTTTCTGCGTCTAAAAACGGCGAAGCTATTCCCTGAGTTTGCTGCTGCAAAACTGGGTTCTTTATCTTCGTATTGAGATGGGGATTAACTTTACTACTTGGGGTTTTCAGGTTTGAGGCTTGGATTCTCAGTTACTAGAGTCTTCAGGAATTCCCTCTCTTAAATTTTGAATTCGGGAAACTGGGCAGAACAGAGACAGAATGAGAGAGGAAATGGGGTTGGTACATGCAATATGGGCAGTGAGGAGGAAGGAATGGTGTTCTGACTTCACCATCCTTCTCACTCCTATTTATAGGCTCTCATGGTGCCACCTCACTTGCCACTTGTCTGATTTCCAGCTTTTAATTGTCTTGCAATTAGCCACTAATCCTTACTTAATGGTCTGATTAATTTAATTACTTGAAATTAAATTAATTTAATTCTACATCCAATAATTTTAATTCATACTTCAAAATAAATATTTGTGTATATATATATTTTCTCAAAATATACATATTTAAATATTTTACAAAATTCCCAAAATGCCCTTGACATTAATTCCAAGATTAATATTAAAAATTAAGGGTCTTACAGATTAGATCGACAACATCTTGAAAAAACGTCAATTTTTAGTGGAGGAGGATGGTGAGGGAGAGCGGTGTGATTTACCTATGATCGAGTAGCTTGTATAGTTAGAGATTGGTTTTGATATGCAAGAGGAGTTTGTACATACTTCGCATACATAGGAGGCTATACAGGAGGAGGAGGAAAAGGAAGAGGAGAAACATATGGAGGAGGTTGTACAACCAGGAGGGCATGAGGACCATATGTGTAACGCCCTGAATTTTTTAATCCAAAACGTTACTTAAAAATACTTTTAGAAAAATTTACGATAAAAATTTTTTGTGTAACAATATCTAACATTATCTATTAAAATAATTAGTAACAATCACATTTATTTAATATTATAAAAAAAAACGTTTATTCAAAACTAAAACAAAGAAAAATAATTATTCCTAACGGAAGGGAACCGACTTCCGTATTTCTAGAATTCGAGTGCATTCTAAAGTTTGGTGACAAAAGATTTAAAAATAGACTTAGAAATATCGCAGCAATTCTATTATTACAAAATTGTCTTGAAAAACCCATTTTTACCCCACGTTCGCCGCACGTTAGTACTCATCAACTACTCTTGAATCTCCTCGAACTCATTAGTACCTAAAATGTTGTTGTAAGGGTTAGTTTTTTTCTATCATCCACATCAAACCAAAGCTAAACATATAGAAGAATAACACAAAACATATAAAAGTAAAAACTTCCAATTTAAAAGAAAAAATGTGTAACCGGTAAATTATATATCAAAAACATATGTATAATGCATGCTTCTATAACTATATGATCCGGATATAAACCTGTCACTAAGGCAACTTCCACACAGAAAATCACACATACCAATAGGGAAAACGAACTTGCCACTAAGGCAACTTCCTCACAGAAGATCACCCAAACCAATGAGGGAAAATAAACCTGCCACTAAGGCAACTCCCACGAAGATGCATATGCCATGACATGATGATATATTATCAAGAGATATATCCCACACAGCCCACTAAGAATCATGTCATATACATTCAAAATCACTTTTTAAAAATCATCATCTTATTCACATATCACTAAGATCACATACCACACATCCATATCATGAGTATCACATATTCACATACAAATAATCATAAAAATTATAACTTTCACAACATACACATAAAAATCGAAAACTTGATATCATACACACCATGAAAATTAGCACTTTAACATATATAACAAGAAAATTCAAACTCCAACTCATATACATCATCAAAATTAAAACCTCATAAATATAACATAAAAATTCATAATTTACTTCATATCTTTCATAAAAATTAAAACTTTATCATTTATAACATAAAAATCCATATTTTACTTCTTAAAGAAAATCGTATATTATATATTAACTCAACGCAAAAGATTCGGGTTTCATTATGTTAATTCATTAGTCTACATTTTATTCCTTTCAAAAAGCAAGCGATCACAATTATTAATTTCATGTCATCCAACTAACGGTCTAACTATAAATTGTGTGGGGAAAAGCCCTTACCTTGGCCGTTTTTCTTCCTAGTACAAAGCTCTAAGCCCCAACGAAGTTGTTCTCAAGAAAAGAAATTTCAAGCTTTTGATGAACGAAGAAGAGGAGGTGTGAAGGTGATGGCGGCTAGGGTTTCGGTATTCCTTTCTGCTTATTATTACTTAGTATGGAAATATTGTGGACTTTAGGGAAAATTTAAAGTGGAGATTATTGGATAGATAGTGTTGGGCCCAAATAAAGAATAGAAGGGAGAAAATATTTATTTTTTCTTAACCTTGATCATAGAAAAACCAAGCCACAAATTTCAAGCCCAAATTTCTGTTATGGGTTGGGTCACACCAAGCCACAAATCATTAGCTCAAATTCTTCCTGTACTAAAAACAACATCTATATATATATATATATATATATATATATATATATATATATATATATATATAAACTTTTCCATTGATTAATTGATTCTTACTAATAATTTTAACAACTACAATAAGTCGAACAAGGCAGATAATTGTTACACCTAAATTAGTATTGAAAAATATATATATATTTATAGGACTTAATTATAATAAATTTAGAGGATGTTACAATATGCATTAGGAGCAGGCTATACAACTTGAAGATCTTGTACAGCAGGAAGAGGGGCTTACCCGGTATTATGGAGGACCGTATGATATGTTTGTCCTTACATAATATCGGTATCATGTTGCTGACAGACTATGGTTTGGTCGTTATTTTGATTCTAAAATTTTTTATGGTGCATTTAAAATATTTAAATTAATTATTATTTTTATTTTATACTATATTTTATTTGTATGCAGGAGGGACCGATGCTAGAGATAGTTGCCCATGATAAGAATCTGCAGCAATTTACTCTGCAAGTACTCCCACGAGATATAAAGAAGTGGGTGAATTTTTCTAGATTAGTCCACTATAGCAGGGCGGTCTGAAGTTGATCAACAACAACCTCATTTGTACATCTGTGGAGAGGTGGTACAAGATGACTTCATCATTTCACATGTCATTTGGTGAAATGACAATTACTTTGGATGATGTTATCAACCTATTAGGCATTCGCATTAGCGGTGAGTTCTACAGTCCACGACTCGACCTAGATAAAGTTATGGCATGTAATCTTGCCATTAATTTATTAAGGGTGCTTGTTGCTAAGATGTAGGTGGAAACTAAAAACACAAGGGGTGCACGCTACAAGATGGATTGGTTGAAGGATTTCTTCAAAAGACAATGTGTTGCGGAGATATTTGATTGTGTTGTCAGGGCATACCTGTTGAGTTTTCGTATATAAGAGTCATACATTAGTTGATGTGAAGTACCTTCAGCTATTTAGAGATTTGGAAGGTACTGGTAGTTACGCTTGGGGCCCTAGTGCACTCATTGTGTTTTATGTATACCTCTCAAATGACAGTTATTACAATACAAAGAAGTAGTTAGGTGGATATATGTCTCTAATGCAAGTATCATTTTATATACATTTTAATGATTACTATTTATTAATTGTTATGATTATTATTTATTAATTTTTATGATTATCATTAATTTACTTTTATTAATTTATTTTAATCATTATATGTAATAGTGTTGGATTTACGAATATTTTTCAAATATTTGTAAAAGAGAACATTTAGGCGCTAAAGTGAATACGTTGCTAGGATGAATACATGAAGCTATAAATAGTGGAAGCACAAAATCTCTTAGTACAGACAAATGATAGATGTCATGACACCTGTTTACGGCACATGGAGACTATGGGAGAATCACATATACATCGTTCCATTCGACGATATCATGCTATATAGTGGTCATCTCTGATTGTGCAGTACAATAGTGACAAATTTTCCAGAGAGGTGTTTGATAAAGTCTGTCTATATTCAGCATATTCCACCACTACCACCTCCAATTCTTGACATATTATCCAATACAGAGATGGAGTGGATAGGATATCAAAGCCTTGTCATTGAATTGTATCATAGGATACATCAAGCTAAATATGAATTAGTTTGGTAGTATGAATACTTGGGGTGGTTCTACAAGGTATCTCATCCACTTTTAGTACGGCCAGAAGGTGTACCCCATGTTCTAGAGTTTGATGTCCCGACCACCACCGCATAAGCTTCTGGTTCACAACCATCTACCCTTCAGCAAGTGGGTGACCTTATTCATCAGGGACGCTACTTAGTAGTTTTAATGTTATTTGTTATGAATATTGTTATTGTTACTTAGTTGTTGTTACTATCTACTGTTATTATTCAAAATTAAAAACATAATGAAACATAACAATGTAAGTTAACAGCTATAGAAAATACAAGATAAAAACATTGATAGTTAGCAACAAATGGGATAATTAAAGACATAACATTGAAATGTTTATGGTTGGTCGGCTAATATTTCATCAACTCTCTTGGGAGGAATCAAAGATGTCTTGATAGCACTGATAGAATACGCAACGCATCATCCAACTCAATTAGTCCTTTGGTTTCGTAACGAGCACATATTGAGAACATCGTTTTCACGTCATCATCACTTGCAAGATGAAAAGCGTTTATTGTATAAATTCATTTGGTTCAATTAACGGACAAGAATATTCAACACGAACCACATTCCTATTATCACCATATATAAGAAATTATTTTAGTTTTGTCTTCAGATCTTCAAGTGAAATGTCCTCATTAACTCTGAAAGATTCCAATCTACCAGTGTTAAAATAAACAAAAGCTAGTTTTTAATACATATCCATTGGAGAAGAAAGATAACAAAAAGTAGTAACTAAAATAGACTAATAACAAGTGATTTTATATAAGTTTTAAATTATTGTGGTCCATATAAAATGTTGGTGCAATCTCCACCATACAAAATGTGTCGGTGCAATCTCCACCTTACAAAATAAATCATCAACTAATGACATGACATCTACAGGTTCTTTCGGTGGATCGCGTGTAACACGTATCCTATACCCTAGAAATTACCCTCACTGTTATAGATGTACTTTATATGCTATCATCCAAGAATTTGCTTCATCAATACGAAATTTCTTTAAACTCGATGCAATGTATAGTATTTGAAACTCGTCTTTCATCTTTAACTGCAAAATTGGTTGAAGTAATAATTAATTTTACTATTTGAAAAAAATTATTAATACGGTCATTTGTTGTCGATCTTGAATGTCATTCCCTCATAGGAAAGAAAGTCATAGAGAATGTTTGACCAAACGTGACAAGAATAACACTATATGTTGTCGTTATCACGTAAATTATATCTGGTATGGACATCCAATTATCTAGAAGATGCATACTAAGCTTGTTGTCTTCAAAAAAATCTCTTACTTCTTCAATGCACCTTGCGAACAATCTATCATAGATTCATAGGGACTTATATAAGAACCAATCTCTTGATCCAAACTATGGCGGACTAAAAACCAAGACTCCTCACCATATCCAAGCAATGCAATAGCCCGATAGCCACAATTTTCATCAGTTATCACATTAATTATTTCATCAATGTATGGTTGAAAAATATCTTGAAATTGACTCAAGAACATTTGTATCGAGGGTTGAGAGGGTTGCTTCATTGATGATTGAGAGGGTTGTTTCTTTGATGGTTGAAAGGGTCTCTTCTTTGATTTTTGAAATGGTTAAAACACTAGGATGCTCAGAATATGTTGCATCAACATGCTCAAAGTAAAAAGGCCTCAATATGCATCACATCCCTTCACCTTCTTACATATACTCTTCATCATTCGTCCTTTCATTTTAACTTTTTCATGTGGTGGACACATTAAATCTGTAGCTGGAAAAGCAAGCTCACGCACCTTACTCTTCAACACTTTTTTCCTATAATATCGAGTGATCGAAAATGTTTCTACAATGCATTCATCTCATTAGACATATCCAACTATGATCCATCTTCTGGGTCTTGGGTGAGTTCACACTTCATGCTAAATTTCCTCCATTGAATCTAGAGGAATTGGTTCACCCATCAATTTATATTGTACCAATTCACAACCACAAGGTAACCTGTATGCAAGGTTGTTAGGAGAGAGACCTAAAGCATAACATCTTAAGATGTCACGCATTTTTGTGTGTGTACAGTGTTAGAGCGGAGGCAAAATAGTTGGAGAAGCTAGATCATTGAATGCACAGAGGAAGATCATGACATCGTGGATTGGTGCATCATGTCGCGCAGAGGAAAACCCGTTTCGTCAAGCCTCGACCCGTTTCGCGAAGCCTCGACCCATTTAGCGTCGTTTCGAAATTTTTCAACCCGATTTTAAAACGTATGCTTTGGCTCAGTTTTGCACCTCTTCAGCTTCAAATTTTGCTTGTTTCCCATAGAGAAAAGGCATGTGCATGAAAGCTGAAACAACTTGGGACTTGGTTTTTTTTTTCAAAGATTAATTTCTTTCCAACTTGGGAATTTCTATTCCTTAAATGAATCAATTTCAGATTCCATCCTTCTATTTCTTCTATAAACTCTCCTCAATCTTCTTCGTTGTAGTCAGTAATTGCTCTTGTTGCCTCACAATTTCAATCATGTCTACATTTGTTCCTGTTGCATGTAGTTTTGGTTCTGCACCTCCCAGAGTGTAGAAAAATGCATCACGAAGCATAACTGATATAGCATGGAAACATGGTGTATCTGTTGATGGAGGAACTAGAAAAATAAAATCAAATTATTGTGTAAAAACATTTATTTGAGGAGCGTACAGACTAAAACACCATTTGACTTTTATGCATTTCAATGCTATTGCATGTCATGTTGTACCTGATGATGTGAAGAAACAAATGTTTGAGCTTGTAAAATCCTTGAAAGATAAATCATTGAAGAAATCATTAGAGAATGATACAGATAATGAAAAAGTAAAAGGAAAAAGGTCATTAGAGGAGGATGTGAATACTACACCTGCAAAACTTTTCAAGAGAAATATAGTAAGCACTCAAGCCATCATCAACAACATTTTTAAGAAGAAGCTTGTCTAGAAATAGCTTCCTTCTTCTACAATAATGTCATAGCCTTTAATGTGGCAAAGAGTTATGAATTTAAAAATATGTTGGAGATGGTTTCAAGACATGGCCTTGGTTTCAAGACATGGCCTTGGTTTTAAGCCACTTTCTAATCAGCAAACCAAATCAAAGTACTTAAAGCAAAAGGTGGAGGAGACAACTAAGGTCATTGAAGAACACAAACTTATTTGGAAGAAGACACATTGTATTATTATGAGTGATGGGTGGATAAACAAAAGAAGGAGGAAAATTTTGAATTTCTTAGTTAACAACCTTAAATGTACTAATTTTTAAAAGTTTATAGGCATACATCAGATGATGTACGCTTGAAGCGCAAAGACACTGGAACCGAATTCAGACTCAAAAGAGGAGCAAAATGCAATAAATGCCAGACATCAAATGATGTACGCCTGAAGCGCAAAGCACGCGCCTGAAGCGCATTTCGACACTGCTGATTCTGTTTTAATGTGCCTAAAGCGCAAGTCCTGCGCCTGGTCAATTGGGAAGCTCGGAGACTTGTGCCCTAGCAGAGAAGCTCAGAGACGGCTGTTCTACACCATTGAAGGAGTTTTATCAAGAATCATTCATGAATCTTTCTTGTAATTCTTCTTTAATCTCTGTAATGAGTAACTAAACTCTTGTTGTTAGGGATGAGTGAAACAAGATGAAACCCTTATTTGTCTGATTTGATTCCTGGTTATATGAATAAATTTATTGAATTATTTTTCTCATCTCTGTGCTTAATATTTTTTATTGCCTGATCAACTCTAAAATGTTCTAAGATTCGTATTTTGAAACGGAAGTGGACTTTACGAATGCTTGAGATGAGAAATTCATGAGATTGTAATCTAGGGATAGATGCAGGTCATGAAACCAATTGAATTAGTTGCAGATGGAGCAATTTAAAAAGAGAATTTTTGTATTGTAAAGCTTACTCCTAATTTTAAACCCACTAAGGAATTAGGGGTTATTTTGGAATTAATGGTTATGTCACTAAGACATTAGGGCAAGAATACTAAAGAGAATTCGGTAATAACTCAATAAAGGAATTCAGTAACTAGGATCATATTAGAAACCAAGTTTGGACTCAAAGTGAAACTGATCCCTGGCATTTTTCTTATTATAAAATTTCAATTTCATTACCATTGTTATTTTAAATATTACTTAAATCAATTCAGAAACTTTTTGTTCAATTTTAGTAATTAAAGATAATTCGATAGTAAAACGCAATTCTTGAGTTCGACACTCGGTACTACTGTTTTAATTATTACTTGCAACGATTCAGTACACTTGCTGAAATGCTATCAATAATATAATATAATGTAATGTAATGTAATGTACAATAAGTAATCACAATAATAGTTTTTTACAATATTAATTATAGTTATTCATATTTGATCTGTGGTGAAAATATTAGTAGTTATATACGTATATTTTATCATATAATAACAACGGTTTATCCATATCTGTTAAAAATAGTATAAAAAAATTAAATAATTTAAAAATAAATTATTGGTGCATCAAAAAACTATTTCACAAGTATCCCAGTAAACTTTTGTCCTGAGGAACATAACTTAAATTTTCCGGAAACTTCTAGAAAAATTTTGTATACCGAAAATCTTAGAGCAGTAAACCCGAAAAACTTTGAATGGTGAAAAGTGAAAAGCGAATTTGAGTTTGTAAAATTAAAAAAAAAATGTAAAGTGGACATTTTTTAAATATTGTGGAGGAATGAGTATAATAGTGGGGGTACATGGTAAAATTTTTTTAATTCATTATTGATATCCACTCTTATATTATTGCGTAAATCTTCATTTTGAAATAGTAAACTATCATTTTAGTCGTTGAAAGTGTAGGGTACTATCACTTTGATCCTTGACTCAATCAAAAACTCAAATTAGTTTTCGAATAATCAAAACGCCAATTAGTTTAGTTCTCGACGTTATTTTGATCATAAACTATTTTGACTGTAAGTTGTATCTTTCAAGGACTATTTTAATTATTGAATGACTCATTTGAATTTTTGATCGAATCATGGACCAAAATAACATTGTCCTACACTTTTAAAGACTAAAATTATAGTTTATTATTTTAATATATATATATATATTTGGATTGACAAAAATATATATAGGTCATATTTGGATTGACAAAGGTAAGAGATAAAGGAGTTTGTTTCATTTTAAAATAAGTATTTTCACATTTAATATTTTTTAACTAAAATACATTATAAAATATTCAACTTTTTTTACCTAAGTTAGGGCAATTGCTTGAGTAAAAAACATAAAGTTAGGACAATTGGTGACATGTGGTCTATTTCGGACAAATAATTAAAAATCTCTTAAAATTGTAATAATCATCTATCTTTATCTTTAAATTAAAGTTTAAGGTTTACCGCATTGTTACGGTTCAAATTGTGATTTGATTAGTTTTTTTTTATTGAAAAGAGATTTTATTAAAGTTCATTCAACCAAAACAAAAAATATATATATATATATATAAGTTGAATTTTCATATACTAATTTTTATTTTTCTTGTTTTTTTGTCGAGATGACACTAAGTTACTAATTGAGTCATTGTATCATGTGTGAGGAAGAGTAATACTATTAATTTCTGCTAATAAATAATGTAATTGATTATTGTTTTAATTTCAAGTGTTGAACCACCTTATGAGACACTTCTCTATCCTAATTAGAGCTATCAAATTATGCTTAGGGTCGGGCAGTCAACCCCTATTTCAATCTAAGTCAGATTGTGAAAAACAGTGTACAAACAATCGAACCTTTTGGTTCAGTCCATTTAGTCTGATTTAAAAATAAGGACGGATTGGCCATTTTAAGAAAAAAAAACTAAATCAAATTTTCTTTTCCAAAATCAAATTAGATTTCTTTATTTACTTGCTCTCGTCGTTGTCAAAAAAAATTATCAAACTTAGTTTCTCAATCCAACTCACTTCACTTGCAAAATAAAAATAAAAACTTAAGACATTATTAAATTTGCAGTGTCTCCTCTTTTGTGGTGGAGTTATACCTTATATACTTTGGTAGTTTGTGAAATATTATTTTTTCTTTTACAAATTTCCAGTATTGTGAAGCTTGTGGGGCACACAACGTGAATATGTCTATTGTTTGGTACGCAGGTAACATTACATTGTATGATAATCTTACTGTCACGGATATTCATGGTAGCAGTCTCATTCAAGTTAAGGAATCCCTTAGTAGTCAAACTCAACATTAGGACATGGGGATGAATCAGAAATTGTTGGAAAACAAATGGGTCCAATGTACTTCAGACAAGTTTTTGAATTTTGTTCAATTATCGATAGTATGGGCCCTTTGTTTCCTAGACAGGATCAACCTGACTTCCCAATTATTCAAACAAACGAATGGATGGTGTAATTGAACTGAGGGAAATAAACACACCTACATTCATCTATTAATTCATTTGATGTTAAAAACATTGATTTGTAGACTGTTGAATAATGATAAAAATCCATACTTTAATTTTGGAGAAATGATATTTTTGACATCAAAATTTTGATGTCGAATATAATGTCATTTTATTTTTGTATGTATATTTAAAATATGTGTAAGGTAGAAAGGAAAAAGTAAGAAAGATAAACATATATAATGTTATATACTATTTTGATGTTCACATAATATAATAGTAATTTTGTATGTAAAAATGTGCTACAAAAACACCATTCCATTTACATTTTCTAGACCTTAATCAACATTAAGGTTGAGCTACACTTTGCATAAATAGGATTTGTTTGTTCAAAAACTTTTAAGGTTTTTGTCTGGCCTTAAGCTTATTTTTCAAGGTTATTTAGCCTTTTTGAAAATCTAATCTAGCATGTTAATCCTATTTAAAATTTTATTTTGTGTTAACGTCTTTAAACAAGTAATTTAACATTTTTAAATAGACTAACAATCTAATAGATCAATAAAATTAAACTTTATTTTGATAACTAACATGTACTTTTAGAGACTCAAAAAATTATGTAAGCAAACATGCTTAAATTATTGAAAAAATCAACAAATTTATTATTTAAAAATATCAAAAAGTCTAATATTATGTTAATAAATATTATTTAAATTTACTTAAATAGCTTGTTCTAGTAAGAATAAAAAGTCTTTTAAATTACTTTAAGCCAAACTTTTTTTTCTTAAATAAACTTTTAAGTCTTAACCTAGTATTTTTAAAAAGGTCTGGGCCAAGTGTAGTTTAAATTATATGATCTATTCTCACACATATTACCTCCATTCCATATTATTTTTTCAGTTAAAAATGATTTTTTTGCTTGTTTGTCACAAGAATATCCAGAGAATATTAATTACATTTTTTTAATAATATCCTTACTTGTTAATATCTCGGTTAAATATTTTACCTAACTTTCATTTAAACAAGAACGTTTAATTATTCTACTTAACTTTCATAGTAACATAACAAGAATGTTTTGTCAAAAAGATTACCATGATTCTGAAAAATTCACCATAATACCAAATATACACAAACAAATAAAATGAAACAACATCTCTGTTCTTCCTTCATTGCCCTTTGTTTCTTGGAGGTCTTTTAGGCAAAAATCTTCTAGGTAAGGGAACCTACACAATTTTTGTTGTCTAGAACTTCATCATAGAATTTAAATACATAATCAAGAAAAATGAAAGCAAGTGCCCCAAACAAAATTCAACTTCAATGCTCATAAGAGTTTTACATTAATATCCACTCAAAACACGACACTTGGTTGAAAGTGATTTTACACCTTCAACCTGTATACTTGGAAGAAAAAACCCTAAATAGCAAAGGAAAAGCCACCAAAGCCCAAATATTTGGCATGATCATCAAGTGAGTGTAGTTTTTGGCCAATATTTGACCAAAAAAGGTGAAATCAATGGTGGCTGCAATTGCAACACCACAGCACAACCATACTAGGAAACAATAAAACCTTGTTAGACTCAAAAATTTGTTTCATAATGAAGACAAGTCCCTAGCTAAAAAGACCTATCCACTCACTAACTGTACAATGTGACCGAGGATAACCGTGATTTAGTTAACCGTTGGATATAGTTAACCATGATTATTTGAAGGCAGCAAACATAGATGACTAATAACTACCATCCACATACACACCATTGCCATTGGTATATATGCCATTTAAGGATCCATTGGATGATTTGAAGCCATTTCCATTTTGGTGTGCTTTCAGAATTGGCGAGTGTCCGTTATATACTCCATTCATTGACTTGGTGTGGTTGTTATTCAGCATCGTCGCCATAACTGTCCTTTTCGGTTCACAAGCTGCTTCTATTAATCCTGTGTTATCATCAAGGAAATTATATTTAGCGTATGATTCAGTGATCATTCAATCAAACTATGATGTCTAGAAAACGTAATAGAACCATTTACAGTGATACTCAACAATAAATGTGGAAGGGAACAGACTTTAATTCTTACTACCTTGTGATAAATGATAGATTTTAACATCATAGATTAAAACATCTCAACTAAGCTTTGGACATCCAAGTTTAACATAAAGATATATCCGATTAGTCACACACGACTGACTCATTCTGATAGTGGTGAGACCGGAAGTTTTTCAGCCAATGGCATTGGGTTGGGACACTGAAAGAGTTATATGCAGGAGGTCTAGGGTTCAATCTCTACTAACCAACATTTTTCCCTCCCCCTAACATATATACTAACTACTAACATTCGCCTATAAAAAAAAAACTCCATCTAAAGTTCAGTCCTAATAAGAGGTGCAAGTAAATAGGCACCAACAAGAACCACATTGTGACAAATTTGATGGACAATTAAATAATTAAAAGGTCATTCAAGTTTCAACAGAAAAAGAATAATGTTTATTCAATGACAAGCATACATTTGGTAATTGTATTGACATGACAACATCAAAAAATGAATTTGAAGAAAATACCTGAGAAGAGTGGAGAAGGTTTTCCTGGTCTGGACTTGAACTCAGGGTGAAACTGAACGCCAATAAAAAAAGGATGGCTAGGTATTTCAACTATCTGCACTCATGCACATAATTACCAAAATTATAATTATTAATTTTACGCAAATCATAAGATTCGTGCAATTGCAGCTTCATGTAAATAGTAAATACACACCTCCATGCGACTTCCAGTTTCATCTTTGCCAACAAAAGATAGACCAGCACTCTCTAGCTGAGATACCATGTCAGGATTAACCTGTAACAGTTATTGTTAGTGACTACTAATGCATCATCTTGGCTCGTAAACAAAGTTTGAATTGCATGCAAACACAATTTACCTCATATCTATGCCGATGTCGCTCATCAACGGAGCTTGCATTACCATACCTATCAAGAATTCCAAAACATATTAAGGGTCTATTGGTTTAAGATTAAGATAAAAGTGATTATCAAATAACACTAGTCTTTTTAGAGATTTTTATTTGAAGTAGAAGCTGCTGGTTTGTGTTTGTTTATAATAGAAAAAATCACTTTTTTAATCTTCAATCCTCTACCACGCTCATTAAAAATCAGATTTTTTCTAAAGATATTAAAAGCAGCTTCTCATTTTAATCAGAAAAATCGTTTTTTATATTCCAATTAATTTAAAGAGGTTAAACAAACACAATTAAAACCAATGAAAATGATATTTTAGTTAGACAGGAGATTTTTCTCTCAAATAAGCACAAGGTGATGGTATGCCTACACATGAATAAGTAAGCTTGAGTTTATAATTCTTACAATTTTGCAGATTTGCAATCAGCAACTTGAAAGTAAGTTGTCCTTGAACCAAGACGCATAGTTCCGCCCATATGTGTCTTGGAACCCTATCAACAAAATACATAACAGTTTAACTAGGGTTCTCAAAGGAACAATATTATCAACTAGTGCAGGTGGGTAAGAGAATATACTTCTGGCATAAATATGACACACGGTGTCTTGGTTTCAGGATCAAATTCTGTACTAGTAGCATCGTGCAGACCAAGAACAGATCGTGCAAACTCAATAACAGCAATTTGCATCCCCAAGCAAATGCCCAGATACGGAACATTATGTTCTCGAGCATACTTCGCAGCAAGAATTTTCCCTTGAACTCCTCTATCGCCAAAACCTCCTGGAACTAGAACTCCATTAGCACCCTGCAGCAAAGTCCATTTACCGATAAATAATTTAACACTTAGATGTAGTCAAACAAATTAAAACAATTGCATTAAATTAGAAAAAATTGAACAAAACGCATTCAGTTAAAATAGTAGGAAACCTTCAAAAGACTCCAAGCAGCTCTAAAAGCATTTGGATCCTGCAATAACATATATCATTAGAGGGTTGACATAAAGAAAACCAGAATACTAACCAACATTTTTGTAACAACTGAAAAATTAATAATCACCTCGCCGTAGGTATCATCTTCAAGATCTCCAGCTGGAACCCAGTCAACAATAAGTTTCCGATTGTGAGCAACAGAAGCATGCAAAAGTGCCTATATGAAAACAAAGAAGAATAATAGTTTATGGTATAATGAAATTCATTTTAACAATGTTTTGGATCAGAAAGTAACATTAGGTACTAGAGATGTAAGTTGCAGAGAATGCAAAATTATTATGGATGACTAATTTCGGAAGAAAATTACCTTGAGAACAGAAACATATGCATCTGAAAGGCCAGTGTATTTTCCCACCATAGCAATTCTAACCTGTAGAGCACAGAATTTTTGTGAGTTCAACACTTGCCCCTAATTGAAAAACTCGGTAGCTATTCATACGTTGATTTTTTTTTCTTTAGATGATATATTTGAGATATTTAAGACTCACAGTTTCATGACATTTGTCATAAATCTTTGTCCTAACGGTCCACTCCTTCAACTTAGGCTCTGTAGCAACACTGCAATAACAAGGCCATTCAATCAAGGAGAGAAACAATTGCCATAACATAACTAAAAATACATTTTCAGAAAATCAAACCAATACAAAAAAATAATGAGTTTAGTCAAACAAACCCTGGCAGATTTAATGTTTTCAGGATTGCCTCATGCGCCTTCTGGTCCTATTTGTGACAGAAAAAATTCAAAAGAAAAAAAAATCAGAAAATCTTACACAAATTAAATCACTTTATAGAAAAGCATGCAATTCAAGTTTTCAAGAAAAGTTCAGTTAATCAAAGCCTGAGTTAAACAAACTGAACTTCATAATATAATTCCTGCAGATTAGAGACAGCCAAGAAAATGAGTTTCAAAAGATTATAGAATTACGTACTTTCAATAGCAAAGGAATGTGCCAAATATTTGGAACATCATGGAGAGTAAGTACGTTCGATAACTGCAGATACAAAAGTGTTTTTAAGATTATTCGCAACTTTGTAAGGCTTATTGTAATAAGCAAAGTCAAAGTTGTAAGCATTAATGTCATATTACCGGCACATGACAAAATTGAGCAAGTTTTGCCTTTGTATTGGCTTCAAGTTCCTGGTAAAAAGGACGAGTTTAAAATAGATTCTTTAATCGTCACCAAATGGAACCATTAGAACAATAAAAAGGGAAATAAGGACAGGAGACGTACCTTTGAACAGCGACAAGCAAGAAGATTAGGGAATAAACCTAATCCCCGAAGTTGGCGAACACTGTGCTGAGTTGGCTTTGTTTTCTGCAGATTAAAACTTCCTATAAGTGTTTTGATCATACCACTTGCAAAGATGCAACCAACAATATTCATTTCGGTAAAAGAAAATTTCAATTTTATATTAGCATTATAACTGGAATAATATTGCAAACTGATAACATATTTTACAATATACCTGTTCGCCAACAACATTGAGAATCGGAACCAGGCTGACATGAACCAAACAAAAGTTGCCAGGACCTACAAAATAAATAGAAAAATGTTTAATTAAAAGATTTATTCACTCAAGTAAACCAATAGAAAAAAGAAAAACAAATTGGCTTATGTAAATTAGCAAGAGGTTTTAGGCATGACAAGCATTACCTACACGGTATGAAAATTGTCCAAGTGCTTCAATAAAAGGCATAGACTCAATATCCCCTGCATTAGAGAAAATTAATTTATATCATTTTAATTAAATAAAGTGTTCACAATGCTATATTACATTATTCCTATGTCCTCTAACTATTTACCTATAGTTCCACCCAACTCAATGACACAAACATCAGCAGGCCCTTCTTTTCCATCGACTGGTATCTTCGCTACTCGCTCTATCCAATCTTGGATGGCATCTGTAATATGTGGAACAACCTACAAATAAAGCAAAGACAAATTAAAAACCCGAGACACCAACGGCAATTAAAAATAGATTCGAAGATGAAAAATAAAAATGATTAAACAGACCTGAACAGTCTTGCCAAGATAATCTCCTCTTCTTTCCTTCTCGATAACAGACTAAAAGAAATTCAAATAAAAATCCAAAATCAATTAGGCATGGCTAATCAAAAACAAAAGAAAAATACATGTAGAGGCGGTCTGTTCACCTGATATATTTTTCCAGTAGTGATATTGTTGTCGCGGGTTAATTTGATGTCCAAGAAACGTTCATAGTTTCCAAGATCAAGGTCAACCTTCAACACATAAAAAACAAAGAATAAAAATTTGCAAACTAGAACTTAAATGAACAAACAAGAGATATATTTGTCTGTACTTTCATGTAAAATGACAACAAAAAAAGAGTTAGCAAGAGGGAAAAAATAACATAAGTAGATTAACAAAATGGATAATGGCATGTTACTATAAATCTCAATTGAGCATCAAATTCATGAAAATAAGCTAGTAATTTGCATCTTTAGGATAGAAAAAAAAAATTAATCTATTTACCTCACCGCCATCGTCTAGAACAAACACTTCTCCATGTTCAAAAGGAGACATTGTCCCGGCATCAGTGTTCAGGTAGGGATCTACAAATGATAATAAATTTAAACAAAATTAAAACAAGAAAAGGTACTTTACTAATAATAATGTAATAATAATAATAATAATTAAATGGAAAGACAATATTTTCTTTTCTTATAGTATGGAAGAGAAATACTGAGCACAAAATTCAAACTGCTTCTTTTTAAGTCAATATAAAAGAAAAAATACATTAAGGAAAAAAGAACATACATCAAAAGGATAAGAAATCCTCAAAACCAGGAAGAAAACATCAAAGAAAAAAAATTTTACTTCAGCTCAAAAAGAGAAAACTATTCAGTCCCTTTATATATTTCACAAAGAAAAACCCCTTTTGTTCAACAAGAGTTTCAATCAAATGAAACCTCATGTAACCAAGGGATGGTTGTCAATCCATTGAACCAAACAATTAAATGGCCATTTCATTGTTGATACAAATAAAGTATTATTAATCAAAGTTATATCAATGGTTATATTACAACCGTCTGTAAGGAATTTGAACTCCGTCTTTTAAGATTATAAAGTTAAACTCTTATCATTGAACCGAGGATAAATATATACACACAATTACATATATTACACAAACATGTGTGTATTTATGTGATTTATATGTATTATTTATAAATAAACATATCTCTGTGTGTTTGTTCTTTATCTATTATTAAAAGAGGGTGTGTGTGAAAGAGTTGAATCCAAAGAAGAAGAAAAATACCAATCTTGATAGAAGTAACTCGAAGACCACAAGCTTGAAGGAGGAGTCCAATACTACTAGCAGTGACTCCTTTCCCAAGTCCACTAACAACACCACCAGTCACCAACACATACTTCATTTTTCTTCTTCTTCTTCCTCACTTTTTCACCCTCCTACTTTAGATACTGAATTTGTCCCAAGCAAAATGCACAAAACAAGAACAAACACCAAAATATGAGTACTAAGAAAAAACAACACAACCTACGACCATAAAAACAACAGAGAGATATAGTGACAATTTCACAATAGAAGTAAACACCACTTAGGTACTTATATATACTAAGACCAACAAAACAAACTAACCCTGTTTTTGTTCTCTGATAAAACTAAGAAAGATGACAACAACAGTACAAAATAAAACAATGCAAATGAAAACACAAAGTGGTTTGATTTGGATAAGATAAATAGATAGATTGGCAGTGACAGACATTGACATAGATATCATAAAGAGGAAAAATAAATAAATTAAATGAAATGGAGAAAATAACAACAAAAAAATAGAAAAAGGAAGAAACTTTCAACAACCCCACAAGGGAGAGAGAATAATTAGGAAAACCTTGTTCACAATGACGGTCTTTACAAGGCTCTTGCTTTTTAATTTCTCAACAAAGTGGGAAAAGTAATCTCAAATCAAAAACACAAATATGAATGAGAGTGAATAGAAGAAGAATATGAGTTTGAGGGATTTGAAATTGGGATTGTTATGATTGTAAGAGAAGGAGGGAAAAAGAAAAAGGATAAATAATAAATCTTGGAATGGAAAATGAAGAAGAATTTAATTTAGGTTATGGAAAAGGGTGAAAAATGCAGCACCCTTTTTCTCTTTTTCTTTTTCTCCTCCTTCTTCAGGCGGCTGGTGAACATGGAAGATGTGGCTTCACCTTTCAACTTTAAAGGGAACCAAATTTCAATCACCCCAAAATTAAAATTAAATTTAATAATTAAAAAAATATTAATATTAATCAATACTCCACTGCTATATATAATATTTAATTATTAATTATTTATTGAAATTTAATATTTCTTCCTCCTTTTAAGGTCAGTTAAATGGATTAGGTCAATGAAATAAAACTCAAAAAAAAAAAGTTTTTTTTTCGGTTTATGTA
Organism: Cicer cuneatum; assembly: GCA_037974295.1. Lineage (NCBI taxonomy): Eukaryota > Viridiplantae > Streptophyta > Magnoliopsida > Fabales > Fabaceae > Cicer > Cicer cuneatum. Next base: position 49,140,497 of record JBBPBO010001984.1, on the reverse strand, counting down.
ACCAAATCAATATATTGTTTAAAGTTCATTCATGTTTGTTGAGTATGACAAAGTGTCTAGTAGACAATGATAGCTCTTCAAATGATTTTTTTTATTTTTGAGTGATTTGTTCTTGAATTGTGTTAATCCAAAGAAAGTATTAATAGTTATAGATTTTGTAAAATCAAGAAATGATTTTTTATAAAAGAAATAAGAAATGATTTTTGCATTCATTAATGTAAAAAAAAAAAGAAGTAAATATCATGTTTTATTTGTAAAAAAAATTATTATTTGTACCAAAAAAAAATGGATGGATTAACATTGAAGTGTGACTTGTCAGTTGGTAAAAATCGTCGATTGATACATAATTAACTAATTTTTCATTTATTTTATATTGAAAATCACTGTAAATCAATTTGTGCGTATTAATAACTATACGTAAAAGAAGAATAATGATAATTTTATTAAATTATTTTTATTAACTATTTTTTATAGACATATTTATTAACTATTTGTGTGTTTCTTACTGTCGTAAATGTAAAGTAAAATATAATGTGTTTAAGAGTTAAGTAGATGGTATTAATTAGAAGGTATATAAATTAGAAGGAAAGAAAATAGTACAATGAAAACTTAATTGACATTTATAATGAGATTTTTTTGCTGTTGTTAAAGTGACCCCGTTGTGAGAGGAGGGGACTCATCTAGCATTCTTTAAACTTTAATATTTATTTTGCCCTAGATGAATAATCAATATCCAACTCTTCCAAACTTTTATTTTATCAAGAAAAAAAAATGATATTGGTTAATTAAATTTCTATTCTTTTCTTCCTTAAGGCATGAAAAATTAAGGTATTGTTATTACAATTACAACTTTGAGTGTGTCTTGCTATATATTCAAGCATTCCGCACAAATAAATTATTATCGTTTACAAACTCGAAATTGATCTAATATAAAGGATTAATCCTTCACAAATCTAGTGATGTGCAATTCAAATGTCAACTAAAATTTAACAAATCTCAGCTAAAAATGAAAATGCTATGAAAGACTTCTAGAACAACTAATAGAAGTGTTAGAATTTCCATTTAGTTATACCATTTCCATTTAGTTATTAGTTATACCTCACTTGTTAGGAGGTGCATTTATGTCATTTTCAATAGTTGATACATGTACACTTGACACAGGATCCATAAATATAGAATTTAATTCATACATATAATCAAAATTTAAGAGAATACTTGGTAAAGCCACAAAGTCTCTAACTACTTTAATTTCCTTTAAAAAAAATATGTAAAAAAATTTAAACAAATTTTGTTTAGAAATTAATTGATTGCTGACTTGAAAGAATAGTATGACACTTATCTAATACTTCCTCTATTTCAAAATTTTAGTTGTCTAAAATATTTGTGTATAGATTAAGGAATCATTTATTGAAAAAACAAAAAATATATAATAAATTATTTGTATAATTATTTTTGCTTTTGTGATCAAAATAAAATATTTAATTGTCAACCAACATTGTGTGACATATGTAATAAATATTAAAATTCCTTAAACATTGGTTGAAAGTTCCATTTTTTATCCTTGTATATAGTAGAAAAATATAGAGAGGCTTGAAATGGATTTTGATTATCTTGTAAAATTAGTTTTCGTAATTGGTTGCGTATACTATGATTTATATAAAAAAAATTATATTAAGATGTCACACACAAGCACTATAGTTAAAACTATTTTACCCTAAAATAATCAAATTATCAAATTTATTTTAAAATACATATTTCTATCAAAGAAATCACATATTATGTATAATTTCACAATAACCTAAAACTATTTTATTCTTTCTATATACATTAAATGTATTTTTTTTACACATTTTGGAGAATAAATTGATTCAATGATTCTTTTATTTTTTTTCTCAAAAAATATTTAGACAAGCTACACGTACCATAAATCAAACTATGAAAGAACTTTTTTAAAACCATTTTGAGGTATGTATCAGATTCCTTTTCACAAATTTCAATGAAGACCTTTTTATTGGTTACTTCTATAAAAGCAATATCGAATCAAAGATAAAAAGGCAATGTTGTTCCATATTAGAGTCGTTCATTCACACAAGAGACAAATTTATCCCAAAGATAAAAAGGCAACGTTTTGAATAAAGAGGTGTATAAAAGCAACACATGGCAAACCTAATTAGAGATTACCCCAAAAGAAAGAGACACGGTTTGAGCACAACGCCATGCGGCTATTGGCCTTTAATGTTGCTACCTGCTCATGCTATTACCAAACTGCCCCCAATCGTTGAAAATGAAAGGCCATCATTCCCTGTTTTCCATAGATTATTATGCCGATGAATTAAATATAAACCAAAATAATGTTTAAAAAATTTGTTTATTTAATTTTAATTTTTAATTAAATAAATCAATATTTTAAATATTATTTTTGTTTATATTTTAAAAAAAAATTTAAATTGAATATTATCTATATATAATTATATAGATTAATTTTTTAAATTTTATAAGAGTCAAATCTTCTTAACAATTTTAACGTTAATATCTAAATTAAAGTTGCCCGAAAAATATTAGATAACTAAAATAAATTTATGTTATTTCACTAAGAGTTCTTAAGTCTGTTTTTGCATAGGTTAGACCCTACTTCCTTATATTATGTTCATCTTGTTTTTATTTTATATTATCCCTTACTTAGGTTACATCTCTGACCATTTTATATTTAGATAATATTATAATCAAGCTTAGCAATCTTATCTTTATTTTATTTTGGTTTGATTAACAAATCCATATCTTACTTACTGTGCCTTTAGACTTTTCCTACGCCAAAAAGCAGTATTATTTTCTAATATTCATTAACTAAGATAGTATATCTCAACTCTCCATGTGTCTAGCAATAGTACAATTTCTTTAATTAAAAAACTTAATTAAGTACCTCAACAGTTTTCGATTAAGTTTAATAACTGTTAAATAGATGTATACACTACGTGGTTATAAAGATAATTATTTAATGTTTGGTTGTTTGGAAATGTAGTTAGGGAAGGTAAGTGAAGTTTTTCTTAACTTAATCTTGGATTATCTTTAATATTATAGGTATTTTGAGGAGTTTATCAATTAAATTTTAGACTTTCATTTTAAATGTATCAATTAAATCTTGTTCTTACATTAAAATCTCTCGTCCTTGTTGGAGAATCAGGAAACGCGAAAACAACAATAGACCAAATGCTCTAAGATCATACGAGATTTTGACATCGCATCTCAATTCAAAACTTTAAAGTATTAAGAATATGAGTTATTACTCTTATATATCCAACATTTACCACATTTTTTTATCAAAGTGAGACTTAATCACTCACACTTTAACCCAACAAATCTCGATACAAGGATCCAACATTTGCTTCTCCACCAAGTCGAACCAGACTCTAATACCACTTGTTGGAGAGTCTAGGGGCGCGGGAGCAACAATCGGCTAAATGCTTGAAGATCACAAAAGAATAACACCACATCTCAACCAAAAATCTTAAAGTATTAGATATATGAGTCGCCACTCTTATATTTCTAACGTTTACCACGTTTTTTGTCGATGTAAGACTTAACCACTCACACTTTAACTCAACACTCTTTACCAATAAGGTAGTAGTTGAGTGAAAGTAACTTGCTCCGAACCTCTACATGTGTCAACCAATAGTTTACAATAATCCCCTTAATTAAGAGACTTGAGTGCCTTAATTAAGAGGTCAACCGAGCTTATTTGTATAACTATTTTTTAATGAAGATTAATCACTGTTAAATAAAAGTATAATTTAAAAAAAAATTAAATATACACTCTATAGTTATAAAAATAATCATTTAATGTTTGGTTGTTTGGAAATGTAGCTAGGGAAGGTAAGTGAAGTTTTCCCTAACTTATGGATTCTCTTTAATACTATATAGGCATTTTGACAAAACAAAATATAAATGTATACACTTTTAAATATATTGATGAAATGTTTTTCTTACATTAAAATCTCTACTCTATACCAATAAGGTAGTAGTTGAGTGAAAATGACTTCCTCCTACAAGGAGGAAACCTTAGAGATCAAATTTGAATCTTTGTGAAATCATTAAATGAGATGTTGAGAACTAAAGATCAAAACTATGCTCAATCGACCAAATTGAGAATTAGCTGCATGGTGAGTCCAAAGGATTAAGGCTATAGGGATATCCTAGTGGACCTATTGGGAATAAAACTAACGTGGATTTCAAATTAAAAAATATCTCACCTCTTGTTGCCCCTCTTTTCCCTTTTTCAAAAATTCTTTGTAAAATGAATCAATGATATAATAAATTTTGGTACAACTTTTTTTACAACACACTCGATTTAATGTCATGTAAATTTCACTAAATAAAATTTTCTATTTAGTGTTGTATTTTCCGTATAAATTTCATTCAATAATAAAAATCGCATTGAAAATGAATTATATATTAGTGGCCCTTTGCACGACTTGGTATCTCCAAGTATATAACTAAAACAAAAAGAAATTAAGATATGTATTCAATGATTCATGTAATCAATTATACAAATAAATTTTTTTAGGGAGTATAGTATATCTCCTCTTTAAAATAGTAAGGACCAACTTCACATGCACTTGATATATTTTAATGAGTTTTAAAAAATATTTATGATTCAATATTGCACTCTAAATAAACTAACTATAACTTCCTAAACAATAATTCAACCGTTTAAGTTTGTTAAGATTGATTTGATTTACACATGGGAGTTTGTTAAGATACCTTTGATGTCACATGCTGTATAGTTTGGTTAGAATTTTTTGGCTAGAAACAGTTATTAAAATATAATGGTTCAAGATAGAAGGTTAATTAAAGGTAAAAGCCAGTGAAAAATGTAAAAATTTGGCCAATCCCAAAGACGTTTTGTCTTTATTGGACCTGCGCGCCTCTATGTGGCTTTATTTTGTTTCTATTTAATTTAACACAAATAAGAACAAAGACAATCCACATGCAACTGCTGCATTTTCTTGTGTTCGGGTTCCTGACTCACATGTGAGTATGCATTAGACTGATACGTTGCCATTTATAAATATTTTATTGTAATAATCGGTGCACCGAAAACCGAGATCATTTAATTTGATTCTTAATACTTCCACCTACTAGTGTCACACACAAATATGATATTATATATTTTCGATGATTTTAAATATAAAAAAATATTTTGTGATTTAATTTTTTTATATTTAAAATCAAATAAAGTATATAAAAAAATAAAATCAACAAAAATTAATGTATTTAAAATATTGAATTTTTTTAATTTTTCTAAAAACTATCATTTTTAAACTATTATTGATTCTGCACAAACAATGATAAATGAAGTTTATATAACTAATAAGAAATAATTAATTAGTATAACTGATTATTATTTTTGTCTCTATTATAAATATTATTTATAAAAAAATTGTTTCGAAATATGAGTATTTTTTCAATTTATTAGGTGTATTTATTATTTTTTTATACATATATTTTATCAATAGTACTATTTTTTTGGAATATGAAAATTTAAATTCAATACATTCAAATGCAATGATTATTTTAGAAAAATTAACACATAAAATAAACATATTAATTATTTATCAATTCTTTTAATAAGATTAAAAAATTTATTAGTATTTATAAAAATGTATAACTATTTAACTGCAATTTCAGTTTGGAAATTCAAAATTTACAAAAGTCGAAATACAATTGAGGGGAAAAAGTATAAAGAAGTTAAAACGTCAATTAAACTAAAAAAAAATGAAATTTTGCTAACCATCCATCATTTTTATGAATAGAAATTAAAATACCAATTAAAATAAAAATGTTAAATAACACATGTGATCTCTTAACTTAATTTCAGTTAACATTTTAGTCATTTATCTTTTTTTTTCTCTTTCGATTTAGTCATTTATTTTAATTTTAAGTGACAATTTGATCTTTTATGTTTTAAAATGTCAATAATATTATCATTTTTTTTTACAAAAATTCAAAAAGTTCATCAAAATTTTCAAACAAAACCCATAAAATTAATTATATTCTTCAATATAATACAAATTTCATCAAATTCGTAACTCAAATCTTCAAATCAACTTATATTTTCATTCTTTATTTGATATTGTTAGATATGAAAATATGAGTTTATTTAAAGATTTGAGTTACGAATTTGATTAAATTTGTATTATATTATTGAAAAATATAATTAATTTTATGAGTTTTGTTTGAAAATTTTGATGAATTTTTGTAAAAAAAAATAACATTGTTGACATTTTAAAATATAAAAGATTAAAATTTTACTTAAAATTAAAATAAACAATAAAATAAAAAAAAATAAAAGATTAAAATATTTACTAAAATTAAGTTAAAGACCATGAGTACTATGTAGCGAATAAAAAATACTCTTTGACGAGAATCTTCAATAATCTTTGATTCTTGATTCGAATAAAAAATACTCTTTGACGAGAATCTTCAATAATGTTTGATTCTTGATTTGGGCCTTCACTGTCTCCTCCGTTAATTTTTCCCTTGTCCAAAAGCAATCACATGCTCCCTTATAAAGGACGAAGGATGTAGAGTTGCAATAATAGAAAATCAAAAGGTGGATGCATGGAAAATGAAAGAAAATCATTGATGTAATTCTTTTGATTATGCTGTTCTCGAAAAATGTTGTGATTGTGGGGTTGCAACAATGAAAATCACCATAGAACAATGTGAAAAATTTCTCAATTAGAGAAACAATAATGTAAAATAATGATTTCTTAGATATCATTTTTTTTTATAGAAGTCACTGATAAGAGAATAATAGTCAAAAATAAAATAAATTATATTAAATAATGAGAAAATAATTTACATGAAATAATACATAAAATTTATATAATTAATAAAAAAATAATTAATTAGTATAACTAATTAATTAACTAACTAGTGTTTTTAAGTTCTATAGCCAACTATTTAACTAGTTAACATGTTTAATACAAGAAGAGATTCTCATCAACCGCAAATCATTTTCTTCTTTATCTTCCTATTTAAGAGTCAACTGCATCGATTTTGTCTTCTTTGCTATAGATTTAGCCTCTCTTTCTTGCTTTGTGTTTGTTTCGGCAACCAACATGTCCAGCAGATGCGGCTCTGTTGTATGCCTCTTGTGCCATCTTGTTCTTTCATAGTTCTATAAATTGTCACTAGATTGTGTTGTTTATTTATTTTGGTTTTGGATCATGTTTCGTTATACTATTTCAAATGAATTTAATTCAATTTTATTGTGATCGTATCAATGTCAACTGAGGGAGGGTAATAGAAAAATGGATGATTAGTGAGTTAGTAATACCTTATTTAGGTATTACCTTAAGAGTTAAAAATAGCTGATAGTTAATTCTCTACAAATAGAATATGTTATGTATTTATTTACGATCTTTTATCAATAAATTAAAGTGAATTATAAAGAATTTTTTCTCTATCAAGTTCTGAAGTTATTTTTTCTATCAATAAAAAGGATGGAATAATGTCGTAAATGTAAATTAGATGATAAAAATGTTGATATGTTGAGATGTCAGTTAGAGTATGTAACTTCTTACTTCTTTATACACACGAGGGAGAATAAAAGGAGGGATTTAAAAAAAAATTATGAATATAAAGATTGATTATATACATAATTTGCTTAAATAAAATAGGTTAAATTGTTATTTTGATTCCTTAAATATTTCTAGGTTAGTTAGTTATGGTAATAGTTAGTTAATAATTTGTTAGCCTATTTCAAGGCTTCATCTAACTACCTACACTTAGCAATCAGATATCAAATTTAGTTTTTATCTCAATTCTCTATTTTCTTCTTCTCCCAACATGTTTTTAACTATGATGATTTATTGATAACTCCTTCAGGAAAGATGTCGTATATTGCTGCGCTTTGCTGATTTGGTTGAGAAGCACTTTGTTCCATTTTAGTTTGTTAAATTACAAGTATTAAACTCTTTGAATCTTTAAGCTATAAATATTGTACAATTTAATCTATTTTAATAATGTTTAACATTATAACTTAAATAAAGAAAATGTTTAATTTTTGTAATTTAATAGATCAAAATGTTTAATATTTATAACTTAAATAATTAAAATAGAATAAAAATAGCTTGAAGAATCAAAATATCTAGTATTTATATCTTAAGAGACTAAAATAAAACAAATAAACTTAAGAAACTAAAGCGAAATCTAAAAAAAAAATAAAAATAAAAAAGTGTGAATTAACCTATAAAATAAGTAATGATTGGTTGGATTTCTACCACATTTGTTTTATTCTAACTTTTTATTTTAAAAACCATAACTTAAAATGAAATATTATAAGTACACCTTATGTTTTCCATTATTAACACGTTCAGTTATAAAATAGTACAAAATAATTTCCATAAAAAATTATGTTTTGTGTTTGTATTTTTTTTTTAGTATGACAGTAAATTAAATTTTAGGCTAAATAGCACTCGTAATCCCTTAATTTAATTTCAGTTAACGTTTTAATTCTTTATTTTTTTTTATTTGGTATTTTATTTTAATTTTAAGTGACAATTTGATCTTTTATGTTTTAAAATGTCTACAATGTTATCCTTTTTTTTTTACAAAAATTCAAAAAATTCATCAAAATTTTCAACCAAAACCCATAAAATTAATTGTATTCTTCAATATAATACAAATTTCATCAAATTCGAAACTCAAATATTCAAATAAACTCATATTTCCATCTCTAACAACATCAAATAAAGAATGAAAGTATGAGTTTATTTGAAGATTTGAGTTACGAATTTGATAAAATTTGTATTATATTAAAGAATATAATTAATTTTATGGATTTTGGTTAAAATTTTTGATGAATTTTTGTAAAAAAAAAAAGATAATATTGTTGACATTTTAAAAGATAAAAGATCAATTTGTCACTTAAATTTAAAATAAAGGATCAAATTAAAAGAAAAAAATAAAAGACTAAAATATTAACTGAAATTAAATTAAGAAACTATGAATGCTATTTAACCTAAATTTTATATTAGTCTCAAATATTGGTCAGAATGACGCCACGAGCTTTCCACACTTTGTCTTGTAAAAACTAAAATCCATAGCAAGCCACAAGTCCACTACAACGATTTCAATGCTTCAATGGCTTTTATTAATAAGTAGAGAAAGAAGAGACAGTTTAAACATTTTAGAGGGTGAATTCTAATTTTAAAAGTTGAGTTTATAATAAAAATATAATTTTAATAATTAAAAAAAGTAAAATAAATTTTTAGTTTTTATAAAATTTTAAAATTTTATTTTTAATTTTTATAAAAAAATAATCAAATTTTTAGTCTATAAAATTTGTTTATTCCCTTTTAGTCTTTATTTTAATTTTTTTTATAAAAATAGATATTTTTAATTCCTAAAAACAAAGTATCTCTAAAATCAAAATAAGAAAGAAAAGTGAATAAAAACTTTTTATTGACTAAAAATATATTTAATCTAAAAAAAATTTCACCCACATTTTATTATATTATAAAAAATTTCGAGCCTTTTCATTGGTGAGGCCATGTGCAGTTGAGGTGAATGTACAGAGCCATCATTGGCTTAAAGAAGAATCGTCGATCTTCATGCACTAAATAGCTACAAATAATGAGTTTGGATCTCTCAATCTAAATTTTTCTCAATGTTCTCAATTTATTTTAATTTTATATTTTTTTCTTTTCAATTTTGTTTCATTGGATTGAAAGTTTACATATTTATGCCTTAAATATTTGATTTGTCCCTGTAATTTCGTGCCTTTCTCATTTTCGTCTTTTCCAATTTTAAACTCTATAAGTTCAATTTAGTTTTAAAAGCATCCCTGTCTTTATTTGCTGCTAAAAAAACTTTATGTGGTAAACGAAAGAGTGACTAATAGATGAATAAATTAAAGAATTAAAAAATAAATAAATAATTAAATTGATTAAAAAAGAAATGGAAAAAAGGAATGAAGAAAAGTTAAAGATATGCTATAGTCCCTCCATCCAAAATCAGAAATAAGTTTGGGGTTAGGGTTCTCTCTTCCTTTTTCTATCATCGCATCACCGTTACCCAAATCAGTAACATCGCATCACCGTTACTCAAATCAGTAACATCGCATCACCATCTTCGAAAACAATTGACAACTATAAGGAGTCTACAAACAAAAGCAAAAAATTAGTAAATATAAACTATAACTACAAAGAATAAACATAAAAAGTAACAGATTTAAGAAAAATTATTCACATCTCAATGATAACATCTCCAAAATTGCCATTTAGGGTTTTCGTCAGTGTTAGAGATGAATATATGCATTGCTTTCCTACACCTATATTTAGACAATTGAAAACGAGTTGAATTTGTTACAGACAAATATGACGCTATGGTTGAATGAAGAAGAAACAAATGAAGATTTGAAGAAAATAGTGATGCGATGATGATGATTCGAAGATGGTGATTCAAATATGGTGATCTAGTAATGATGATGCAATGATAGAGAAAAGAGAAGAGAATCCTAATCCCAAAACTTATTTATAATTTTGGGTGGAGGGACTAAAACATAACATCTTCAACTTTCTTTCATTTCTTTTTTAATCAATTTAATTACTCAATTTCAATTTTTTAACTATTTAATTTATTCCTATGCCGCATCACTCTTTCGTTTGCCACATAAGTTTTCATTAACATCAAATAACGACATAGATGATTTTAAAATTAAATTGAACTTACATGGTTTAAATTGAAAAAAATAACATACATAAATGAAAATGAGAAAAACACATACTTTCAAAGATAAATCAAATATTTAAACTTTTACTTATTATATTAAATAAAATATGAACTTTAATTATAAAAGATCTAAATTGAGAATTAGAATATATATGCACATTTAAATTGAATAATTTTTTTCATTACAAAAAGATAAAAACAAGAATTATAATTTTTTACCTTTATTTATTCATCTACTATCACAAATTTACATATAATGTAATTAAATTTAATATCTTTAACTTTTAATCGATTATCATTACTTTGATACATATTTAAATTTTTAATCCCATACAAAAACATGTATCAAAGAAATGTCTAAAGTGCGTCAAATCAAATAATAATTAATTTTTTTGTGAAACTTATTAATGATATTGCAAGAAGAATTTAATTTATATAAATTAACAATGTAAAGTCTTTTATCCTATCGGTCAATTTTATTTATTAAATTATTAAAAAATTTTAAATTTATCATAATTATGAATAATTATAATATGCTAATAGTATAAGTTTTTACAATTATTAATATATAATAATTAAACTCATCGCAAGAGTGTGGTATTAATGTGTTGAACTTTCGAACATGACAAGATATCTAATTCGATGGATGTGTATTCATAGCTAAATAGCCCTTAGTTTTTTTTTGTACCTCTAATAGCACTTAGTTTGGTCTAATGAAATGTCGACAATATTTATTTTATATTTTGAAATGGTATCATATATTAACGGTCCTGCCGACTTTACTTCGAGAAGATACGCGCTTTTCAAATATGAACCTTTCTTTATCAGTGTCAGTCAGTCCGACATTGTTGCCATAGTTGAGGGCACTCAAGTCTCTTCAAATAACATACATCGTTGTTTTTCTATTTAAAATTCTAACCTGTGTTCTTAAAAGTATTTATAAAAAAAATAAAATTATATTGAATCCGTATAAAATTAAAGTTGTGCATTTAAACTCTAAAAAAATTTAAATTTTAGTGTTTTTAATATAAATATACTTTTTAAATTTTAAATTAAATAAATTTTTAATCATTATAAAATTTTAAAGTTTTATTGAAGTTTATATAAAAAAGTTCTTCAACTTTAATCTTTAAATTTTTTTTATTATTTTGTTTTTAATTCCTACTTTTATGTTAATTCATATTTAACATTCAAATTTTTGAAGCATTTTTGTTTATGCATGTTAAAAATATTATAAGAATTTCTCTCGTAAACAATTAGATTTTTTTTTATAAGAGATGAATTAAGTATTAATTTTTAAGTGTTAAAAATTTATTTTATTTATTATTTGTTAAAAAATTATAGTTTGTTAGGAGAGATGCTTATAATGTCTTAAATATGCAAGAAATATTTTTTAGATGATAAATATGAATTGACTTAAAATAAAAAACAATCACAAATATTTTAAGGATTAAAGTTAAAGAATATTTTTATAAAGACTAAAAATAATACTTTAAAATTTAAATTAAAAATTTATTTAACCCTTTAATTTTTAACAAATATTTTTAAACCATATACCTTTCTTTTAGGTTCTTTCTTTTAGGTTGAGATCGGTGTTGATGGGATTTCAAAGTTGTTGAATGCATGGTGGACATGCTTGAGTTAGCTCTCAGAGAGATCTATTTTCTTGTTTGATTATAATTAATCAAATTAAATAATAAAGTCTTTAAAATAATGAGTAGAATGTCACTTATGTGTGAGATCTATTCTTTTTACTCACAGTGAGATCTATTAAACAATATAATATCATTCTCAAGTATTTGCATCTAATCAAAGTATTATTGTCTAGTGTCTGAATTTTGAAGGTGACATTCATTTATTGTATAAAATTTAAAATAAATTAGTTCATTTAAGTAATGTGTCTCTTTTTATGTGAGATATCTTTCTCAATCGTTACTCATAAATGATAATTTATTGAAGTGAGGTTCTTTAAATGCAAACTTAAGATTTTGTGTCGGGGTGCAAAGTGGATGAGAATGCATAAAATTATGTTATTTGATTGTCATGTGTTGAGTCTAGTGTGAAAGGCTATTTTAAAGTGGTGGAATACTCTCTGTGCTCTTTCAAATTGTGTTTTGGATCACACAATTCAAATTGTGTTTTGGATCACACAATTCAATTTAGCAATTTAGAGACGTCATGAATGAATAGTCATAAAAAATTTAATCTTATTTGATTAGTAATGATTTCGTCAATTTTAAAAACGAGGAATTGAGTTATTTTTCATCAACAAACTTTTAACGTTTGATCAAGTCTTAGATAATATTAAATTCATTTCACGGCTCAAATTTAAAGGAAAATGTTTTTATTTTTTATTTTATTTTTTATGATTTCATTCAATAGTGTTTATATCCTATGTTATACTCGACATTTTAGGAGTCATTTAAGTTGTTTAGAGACTATTTTTTGTGGGTGAGGATGTCATGTGTGTAATCATTTTGTATTTTATATTCTTGGCACACCTTGTGTGCTTAGAATATCTTTTTGAGAAATGCTAACAACTGCCTTTGAGGTTTTCATTCAATTTTTTTTCCTTTCCTTTTTTGGTTCCTTAACAATTGTCATTTGGGTACTTTTTAGCATGATTTTTTTAATATATTTTGTTTAGTCTTTTAAAAAAAATCAAAGTATTATAGAGGTTATCATGTGAGAGACATATGATTGATTATATCTCACAATTTATAGACAAACGATTTTAAGTTACACATGTTTGAATATTATAAGTAATATTTATGCCAATAGTATGTTTGGTGCACATGATAACAAACATGATATGATAATTGTATTATAAATTTAGTGTTTCATAAGAAACATAATATTATAAATTAATTAATCCTCAAAATTATCCCATCTTGTCTATCAAGTCAAAATTCTTATTTGAATTTAACTTGAGATAAAAATTAGCGTGATAGAATAAAAGTAATTTATTGATTTACCCTTAGAAATATAATTTAAAATATATAAAAATGAAATCATATATCTAATAAAATATAAATATAAATACAAAAGCATTTGAAATTAAAAATTAAAAATATTAATAATCCAATTGTTATAGAATATGTGAAAATAAAATTATTATTAAAAATTACAATAATATGGATACTTATTTAAATATAATTTCTTGCAAGGGTAGTTTTAACGTATAATATATTTCTTATCTTTATTTAGCTTATCTAACAATATATAGTTGAATCATTTAATTAGTCACGATTTTTTTATTATTGAGATTGTTTATTTAGTAGTGTTAATGGATTTTTTAATTATTTAATATTTTTGTTAATTTATATAAATTTAATTTATTTAAAAATTAATTTATAAAATATGAAATTGTTTTACAAGAGCAATTTTGTTATTTCAATATGATATATGTTATATCGTGTCATTATAAGGTGTGTACTAAAAATATGATATGATAAAATAATGTTATCATGTTTGTTATTCTTTGTGCATTAAATACATGATATGATAAATGTATCTTGTCTATATCCTTTCATATCCTTATCCAACTCTATATTCTGTCTTGGAAGTTGCATAACTAATATGTAAATGTTATAAAGGTTTTTCATAGTATATATAATGAACTTGGAATTACTATGGTGAATAATTGAAAAAATTCAAGTCCCTGAAAATAGACAGAGTTCAATAAGAAGAGTTTATAAATCATCTTCGAAGTTGATTTAGTAAGGATAAAATAGACTGAATATAAACCAGAGCATATCGATTCATGCCACCAATTGTTTATATCCATGCACCACGTCCAATAGTGTTGGACATGAGGGGTTGTATTGGGAAAATCCAAACGTAGAATAAAGATAAGATATTAAAGTGTTTATAAAGAAAGACACTCTTCATCTTACAAGTCGGTTTTCTAAGAATGAGTTAGGTCTAATATGATTGATGACTCTTATAAATAAGAATTATCATGCCTTTTCCATTGAGTTATTATTTAATAATTGGTTAATTTATAGTTTGCTTACTTTATTTAAGAATATTAAGTTTTAGTGTTGATTGGAGTCAAGCACAACTTTGTGCATTTATTTGTTAGATTTCATGTGCTTTTTGTAATGTGAAGGATTCAACAGGTTTAGTGCTTTCCAAGGTATTGTGAGGTGCTATTGCACCAATGCGTGATGGTTAATTGAAGATAAGTGAATGCCATTGCGTTATGCTTAACTGAAGCTGAGAGGTTGAGAATACTAACATATAAGATAAAACTGTGTGGTCCTTTGCTATAGCCCACTCACAAGGACAAAGAATATTCTAAATGTGAAAAACACAAAAAAAATGAGAGTTTGAATAGTATTTTTATTTAAAAACCTTTTTCCGTAAAAAAACAAGTTCTAGACAGAAGCTTAAAAGAACTTTAACAAAATATAAAGAGGTAAGGAAGAAAGATAAGTAAACCAATTTATCTTGGTTCACTACTAACGCGGTAGCTATGTTTAGTTTCTTCACTCTAAAGGATTTTATCCACTAAATCAAACTAATTTTCACAAGCATTAGAACATCTACTAGTCTTCTAATTATGTTCTAATCTTCTCAAACTTACATCTACTAGTTTCCTGATTATGTTCTAATCTTCTCAAAGTTCTAACTTTGTGCAGTCAAGCATTTTGAGGTTGTAGCCACTACTAGGCCAAATTACAAATTTAACAGGTTAAAATGTTTCTAGGTAATTCTTACAAAAGGATATTGTAGTGTAAATATTTAGTAAAGGCACTAAGATTATTTTAAGAACTCTTTCTATGTTTTTTATACAAGGAATTCTTACAAAGAAGTTTCACTTGTGTTATAAAGCTTTGAATTGGTGCTTACACTTCTTTATGTAAAGAAATTTGATTTTCATTAGGGTTTTTGACTATTGCAGGAAATGTTGCGCAAATCTGATACAAAATGTAAAGATTAAACTAATCCAAGTACATAAATATAAGTACTTTAATATAAGATAAACTAATCTAAGTACATAAATATGGTAGTTTAGTTAATGGACACATTAAACTAATCTAAGTACATAAATATAAGATTTAGAACTATAAAGTGAATTAATCAGTTTTAACATCAATAGAATGGATTAATGAGAGCTTAGATATAAGAGAACATTAGTACCATTATTTTTTCTCACGTTGCTAACAAGCACCTTTGGTTTATATTATGAACTTAAATACTGTAGCACCCTAAAGCATCACTCGGTAACTTACACATTTCAAAGGAAACATACTCTAACCATTTTAATTTAACCAATCAGATATCAAACTTAACACTATTTAATGTTTTAATCTTATTTCCTTTTGATCATATGAATGTTGTTACCCTTTTTCCACTCAATAATTAATTTGATTGAATGTATGATTAATGGGAATTAAAAAAAAATCAATCCTCGTGGGAACGATCTTTACTTATCATGTTATGACTTGTTTGGTTGTGTAAATAACAATGGTATCAAAGTTGTTGAGACAAAATCTCTAATATGTTTTAAAGATAACAAACCTTAATGATTAAGATATTTTGATGCATTTTATTATCTAATATTTTCTATCGAGTGATTGAATTAAGACAGGTGGATCCTAAAAGGATTAAACACAAAAGAACTAATAAAAAACAACGTTATAAGAAAAACAACTTTTTGACAAACTTCAGAAAGTTCAACTTTGAATTTAAACAAACTTAAGAATGTTTATATTCAATGTGGGTGGAATGATCATATGACTATTCCTGTTTTTGCCAAGAATAAAGGCATCATATATATTGCTCAAATGAAAGGAATAAGTGTCTATAAGTGTCTGATATCAAGAATATGGAATAAAGGCACAAAGAGTATTCACATTAAAGAATATTCCTAACACATTCTACAATGTTTAGAAGAAAACATGCAAATAAAAAGCATACCTTAGAGACGCCACCCATTAGCCCTTTTTGATGTTGCCAAAAGGGGGAGAATAGTTTATGATTAAGTATTAAGTTTAAGGCCTAAGATCAATCAAGTAATTAATGTTTGTGAAGTCATCCAACTTCATTTTTGTATGATTACAATTTGTTTTGTATCTGTTTTGCATTCCCTCTATTATGTATCTCTTTTTGAACCGTTGTTAATCACTTCTTAAAATAATGCCCGATATTAAATGAATGATGGTTTGTTGGTTGAAAATTACAAGTCTTCATTTTACTTAAGAGTATGATACATAAGTTAAGGGGGAGTTTGAGAATTGATTAATTCTAAAGTCTCATAGTATTATTATTATTACTACTACTACAAAATCTATAATCTTAAATCATAAAGTTTGTCATCATAAAAAAGGAAGATTGTTGGTACAAAATCCCTAATGAGATAACAAGTCTAATTGATTGACTGAGTAATTTGATCTATATTGCTATATAATATGTGCTTTTGAGTGATTAAAATAAGACAAGAAATAATAAATCGAAATTGACTTAGTAACATCAAGACCATATGGAAAACAATCTTAAAAAATTAGCTCAGAATGTTCATCTTAGACTAGAGAGTGTTCATAAGAACGAAGCTTGAAATATGATAAAGATCACACGACAAAGATTGAGATATTAATGATCAACAAAAAGTAATATTGGTGAAAAAACAATATTCAAGGCATGTACCACAAATGATGTTGTGATAAATGTAAAAAGAATATTCTCATAAGTCATAAAGAAACAAATCATCCTAGAACTCATACAAGTAGTCTCTCATCATTGATATCAGATAGGAAGCTTATAAGTCATCCTAGTTGGAACAAACATTAACTGTAATAAAGATCATAATATTCAGATGATTAGAAGATTCCAACTAAAATACAACAAGAAATAGTACATTGCCAATTACGAAAGGGAAAACAAAAATTATTGTTTGGTGACAACTGCACAATCATTCTAGAAAAGGGTGAACAACTGCAGATCTCTCTTTCTTGCAATACAAGAAAGTTACTCATGCACAATAACTTTATAAGATTGCCTAGAATTAAGTAAATCTCATAATGTTCTTAGAAGACTTCAAGGATACTTCACACCAGCTGTTGGGACAGGTATCCAATGGTCATATACAATTCCATCTGCTATATAAATAAGGAGGACCTTAGAACCTTTTACACTGGGAGCTTGAAAGCGAAATACAATTTATTCATCATAAATGCTCATCATTGTTCAATCTCTTCAAAATTGAATACACTATAATCTTACATTATATAAGTGGATCAATCTTTAGAGTGTATTCTCATCAGTATCACATCATCTTAATTGTTGATCCCTTAAATCTCAAAATCTTATTCTACTTATAAACATTATCATCTTAATTTTAAGAGTGTAAAAGTAAGTTTGAGTGATTGTAAGATCTTTTTCTCCTTCTTCTTCTTCTTCTTCTTCTTCTTCGTCTTCTTGTCTTATCAAAACATTCAACTTTGGTTATAAAGAAATTTGAATAGAAGTTAAACCATAAAGAATGATCAAAATAAAGAGTTGAAGGTGAGAGAAAGGATACAAGTATTTTTATCCTAGTTCAGAATAAATAATTGCTAGATCTAGTCTTCCCCTTGCAGAGAGATTTTGCCTATATACAGTTGAAGACTTAACCCGCTATAATCCAATAGCAAAAATAATTATTTTCTCTACCTCTTTAGGTTTTGAGTGTTCTTCTATTTCTTTCTAAGCTATATCACTAGAAACCTTTCTAGTGTTCTCAATCTTTTGGCAATTTGTCGTTGAGAAACACAATTATTTTAAACCTCTTAAGATACCTATTTTGAATTAAGAGTTGTTGCCGCTACTAAGATAGTTTACATTGAATCAAATATGTGTGTGAATCGACATAAAACTTGTCTAAGGATTCTAACTCTGATAGAGAGAATATTACAATTTAATCCTATATCAACTAAAATTTATCAAATAATTTGATTTTTACATCATCATCTAATAATTGTCATCAAAGAGAATTTTATACTTGATATTTCTTTTAATGTGTTCATCACTTTTTCAGAATGCATTTTTAATTGAACATTACCTTTTTCTTTTGATACTTAAGTCATCTCTAAGAATGATCTTCTTTGAATATTTTTGAATGATCCATGATCGAGAGTCTAACATACGATTGACATTGGGTTATTTTGGGTGATTACAAACCTTTTTGGTTAATCTTTTGATCAGGAATGATGATGATCATCAACTTCTTAAGTTGAATTAAATTTTTTTGTACTAAGGAATATATCTGTTGGGAATAGAGCAGTTGAATATTTTGACACATTATAGTAGTACATTGAGCTATTGAGATAGATGTGTTATTCATGTTACTATTCTAGACTATATTGTACTATTAAAAGAAATAAAATTACTTTTTCATGTCACTTTAACTAGAGGATCATAATCAATTCTTTGAAGTAGCGATGTCGATTTACAAGAAATGGGGGTTTGAATTGTAAATTCTCCCTTCTAAATTTCCTGTTAAAAACTTAAGAAAATAACTCAAGATTAATCTTGGTTGTGAAAACAGAAAACGGAGAACGTTCTTGGTTTCAACAGTTCAATTTATCTATTTAACTTGTTAATTAAAAGACTGAAAGTAAATAGAGATAAGGGAAGAGATATCACACAAAGATATATCCTGGTTCACCCAACCCGAGCTACGTCCAGTCCTCACAACAATGAGATTTTCCACTAAGTGTTTAAAACAAAGAACCTTCTTAGTTTTACAGCACCTAGCTCAGATCAACCTTGGTCTGTTACAAACTTCAATCCTTTCCACCCAGAAAGGAATTCAATCAAGTCACTTATCAACCTTGATAGAATTTTACACTTCACCTTTTAACATTAAAAGGATTTTCTAAACAAACTACTGAAGCTATAAACACCTCTTATAGTCTTGATTTTACACAATAATGATGTAGAGTGTTTTTACAGAATCTGATTAAATCTCAACTCTTGTTTGAGATTTAGATTCTTTACAAGAGATTTCAGTAAGCTAATAAGAATGAATTCGTGAATGAATGTTACTAATTTCTTGTGAGACTTTTCAAGTATGAATGTGAGTGATTGATAATATATCTTGGCACTTGAATGTCTTTTGATTTTGGACAGAATCTGAGTATGCTCAACTCGTGTTTGAGATTAGATTCTTGACAAAAGAATTTAGTAGAATGATTCTAATATGAAGAAGAAAAACAGAATTGAATCTTTTGTTTGTGATTGAGAAGCTTTCAAGTATGTAAGTGTATGTAAGTGATGTATTGCTTTATACTTGAAGCTTTACTTTTTCCTTGAGTATTGGCGTTCCTTTTATAAGCTTTTAGGACATTTAATGATGGTCAAATAGAGCTGTTGGTAGTGCTCTGTTAGTCTTGACCAAAGACCA
The DNA here is from genome assembly GCA_037974295.1 of Cicer cuneatum. Lineage (NCBI taxonomy): Eukaryota > Viridiplantae > Streptophyta > Magnoliopsida > Fabales > Fabaceae > Cicer > Cicer cuneatum. Next base: position 49,120,372 of record JBBPBO010001984.1, on the reverse strand, counting down.
ATTTATATGATTAAAAAATGTTCCAACTTTTGAACACTTTTGAATTATGTTGAATGAGCTGAGTTCTTCGATTCTTGGTCAGATTTTCGTTGTTTAATGATCCTTTGCACTTCAAATATATTTTTTAATATATTTGATTTGATATGGAGTTTTGATTATGCCAAAACGGCTTGGAGAATGATGATGAACTTCTGCAGAATGTTAATGAAAATTCTAGAGATTGATAATCAATCTGGAGTCCTAGTATCTGAACTTTCTGGAGATTGATAATCAATCTGAAGGTTTAATTTTGATCATTATGGATGTCTTGTTGATCTTTTCTTGGATCTGCTATGATGTTTATATACTTCAAGATCGTTCAACGTTCTTGGCAGTCAAACTAGAGAAGGATATAACAAGGCTGGAGAATGATGGTCAGTATGCTGGAGAATGATTGTATCATTCTGAACAGATGTCATCATACTGGAGGATGATGTTTGATCATTCTGGAGATAGTTGTTAATCACGCGGGAGAAAGATGTTTGTTGCTAGAGATTGTTTATCAATCTAGAGACTAATGATACACTGCTGGAGAATGATGTTAAACATGCTGGAGATTAATGTTAACATGCTGGAGATTGATTGTTAACATGCTGGTGATTGATGTTAACATGCTGGAGATTGATTGTTAACATGTTGAAGATTGATGTTAACATGCTGGTGATTGATGTTAACATGCTGGATAATGATTGATCATTCTGGAGACTGATGATCATTCTGGACAGCAGATCATTCTAGAGATTGATGATCATTCTGGAGACTGATGATCATTCTAGACATTCTGGAGACTGGTCAGTCTAGCTTAAACTTGCTTGATCCATCATATTCCATAGCTTTTCTACTTGTATTTTGAATTGATTCTTTGCTGAGATGAATCCTTTATATTCCTTGGATATTATAGATCACACGATTGTGAAATCCAAGAGCAATGATTGTGAAGTCCAAGAGAAATTTCTTCTTCAACAGAGGAGATCATTTGTTCTTGAAATTTCAAAACTATGAAAAACGTTATCCGTTTTCTAGACTTCTGTCAAGAACGTTCTCCGTTCTGTTTTTGTAATTTTGCTTCTTTCCAATGATCTTGCTTCTAGTTTATAGCATAGTTTGATCATTGATTTGTTGTATGAATGTATTTGATCATTTTTCTTCATGAAGATGTTATCTTGAAGATGTAATAATTATTTTATTGAATAATTGATATATGATACATTCCTTTTGAGATTATTTCTTTATTGAGTGGATACTTGTGCACTTTGAAGAAGTGAATGGATTCTTGCTTGTTCACTTATGCAATTGATGTTCCTTAAACAAAACTTAAGTGAAATCATTACTAGACCACCATTCATAAAACTTAATTATTTATTTCATAAGGTTTGTTGTCATTAAAACATATATAAAAAAGATTTTTTCTTCAACATTCTTCATGAAATTTTGCATTCAAATTATATAATGTTATCTTTATTGTTGACTTTGTTGCGACTGATTCTGCTAAATGGAGTTGACTTAAGTTGATTATCTAGAGGCATTGACTGGTTTCAGACAAAGGTTTTACTAGTGAACTATTTCGTTTGAATATCATTGATTTTTCTCTAGAGGATCTTGATCAATGCTAGTCAGACAATCATCAAAGTTTTGAATGATAATTGTCATCTGCTATATGAATATTGTTGTGCACCTTGCTTCGTGATTAGAAAAACAAATGTTCGCTTTTCACTAGAGACTTCTAATTATTTACTCATAGTGTAAGCTATCAAATGCTTGTTACAAAGCTTTGGTTCACGTTGTTTCAATGAATCAATTGACACAACCAAATGAAAACTCACTTAGTAATGTCCTCAAAGACCTTCTTTATTAAAACAATATACATATACGATTTAATCTAGAATGTATTTTGATCAAACGCACTTATACTTATACATTATTACTTATTCTGTTAGTGAACATAATTAATCGTTTATTAGATCATAATATTCTTGTATCCCTTCAACTAAATAACACTTAAATTATTATTCTTAACTAACTTATATTTTATGCTACCTTAAATAGATAGTAATTAACATATATTTTATTTACTAACTTAATTTGCAAACTCAATGAATTCAATTATGGTTAATTGTTCTATCGTTTTTTATCATCAAAACATCAATTAGAGTTATTGTAGTTAAATCAATCTGGTACTTACACATTAATGACTTTACTTATTGCTAATTGCTTTACTAATTGCTAGAGATTTTTTTTAATGTCATTCATATAATTTTAAGTTACAAGATATATGTTAGGTCCTATAAATACAACCCATATGACATTGTAAAGTAGACATTTTAAAGAGAATAATGTAATATTATATTTTTCTCGTTATTCTCTTTCCTATCTTTCACCCTTATCTTGCTCTATTTTAGTTAATTTTAAAACATTTATACATTTTTGTTTTTACAATTTATTATTGTTTTGCACATATGAAGGTTTCGTATACTCTATTTCATTCGGAAATATATGAATAAAATAAAATTGTGTTTGTGTCAAACTGATGCTTGATGGAATTTTGATTGAAATTTTAATATTTCTCAATTGGATGTAAACTTCTTAAAGGGCCGGAAAGTGATTTAAAATAATATTGTAGTTAATTGACTATAATCCTTCGTGCAAATCATTCTTAGCCTTATGTCTATTTCTAAGACCAGATCGACGGAAAAACAAAATAATAAAATATAACTTGGGAAAGAATAAAATTAATTAAACAAGTAGTTTTGTTTGTGTGATAATTTTTCCCTATTTAACGGCAAGTAAAATGTTTATTATTTTGTTTGACTAGTTTAGGCTTTTATAGGATATGATGGACCTTTCAATAAAAAAAAAAGATATGATTAACTTTTAGGTTCAATAAAATATGTCAAAAGAAAAAAAAATGCACCAACCTTTGAAATTGCCTTCATTTCCCTTTTTCACCGCTTAGATCATGGTTTTTTTTACTGTGCACTTTTTAAAAATGAATTTTGCTATGCACTTATCTTTTACTTAATTTTTGCTAATTATGCACTTGTAAAAGGGTTTGTGTATTTTTTTATTTATTAAAAAGGAATTATATTAATTAAAACAAAAGCTAAGAATGATAACTTGCATTACAATAAAAAATGAATCTAACAAAGAAAAAGGTGGATACATCGTTTGAACAAAAAAAAAAAAAAGCATTGTGACTAAGTTGAGTTAAGAAATAAACACATCTATTTGCTTCTCTTGGGGAATAACTAAGGGCGTAGGTTTAGTCTGTTTGGTGCAATATAGAGATAATATCTTTGAGGATGATAAGTGAAAGAGTAAACTCAGTATAACCTTTCTCAATATGGGTGTAAGCACTATCAACGTTCATCTTCATAACCCCCATAGAGTCTAAGACCCATTGTTAGTTGTCTAGAATATGACAATTGGACCCATACATCTAAATAAAACAGAGGTAACTAATAATGAATAATAAATTAGAATCACCAACAAAACTGAAAACTACATTCATAAATATAGTTCCAACTTGTTCAGTAGATTCATAAAATATTACATCTTGAATATTAACTACGATTGTCTGATTACATCTAAAATAAAATAAAACATCAAATTTTAATTCCATAAGTCTAGAACTGATCTTCTGATGTTAAATTAACGTCTCATGTTCCTCCAACTGCTAAATAAAAAATAAAAGAGGTTTGATAAATGAAAATGTGCAAGAATACTTATGTTTTTGATGAAGATAAAGACCAAGCAAAGTGATCAAGATGAACTCAAGAATCAAGTCAACTATTGTCAATATGATAGAAGACTTAGAGTTTAAGGTATATGATGAAATCTAATAATGTTATATTTCAAATGCACATGAGAACCTTATACTTTTAGCATATGCATCAAAAGAATTTTCAAAGTATCAAAATGCATGAACAATGATTGAAAATTAAGTCTTTTTCAAAAAGCTAAAGTTGTATTCGACTACATATATGTGTAGCCGAATACATATGAAGTCAGTAGCAAAAACTGCACATCTGTATTCAACTACAACATATTGTAGCCGAATACAAACTCAAGTCAGTAGCTAAAATGACATTTTTGTATTCGACCACAGGATGTCGTAGCTGAATACAAATATTAAGTCAGTAGCTAAAATAACATTTTTGTATTTGACTACAAGGTGTTGTAGCCGAATACAAAATCAAGTCAGTGGCAAAAGTCACTCATCTGTATTCGACTTCAAGGTTTCGTATTCGAATACATGCTTAAAATTGTTTGAAAAATCTAAATGTTACAGAGGTGTATTCGACTACACATTGGTTGTAGCTGAATACAACTGCGAATCAATGTAATTTTTCAGTCATAATGATTCTGGATCATTGCATATATTCATCAAACCTCTAGGAACAATTGCCACTGATCTCAAGTGATGTCTTAGGAGTATAAATACCTCATAGGCTCGAGTTTAATCTGTTGAGAAAAAATATCTTTTAATGATAACAAAATTATCTTAAGATTATGATTACACTAATGCGTGCATTTAAGTTTTGTATTAAGAAAGGAACAGGATCCAAAGATCGCAACCCCCTGTCCAGAAGATTGAATGAATGCTTGAAACAAAGCTGTTAAATCCATAAATAAAATCTGAAGTTAAAACACCAGAAACAGAATATCTGAAAACACCAGAACCAGAACATCTGGAAAACACCAGAAGCAAAACATCTGGAAAACACCAGAAGCAGAACATCTGGAAAACACCAGAAGCAGAACATCTGGAAAACACCAGAAGCAGAACATCTGGGAAACCAGAAGCAAAACATCCGGAACAGAAAACTAGAAGCTGAAGCAGAGAACCTAAGAGTTGAAAACACCAGATAATGCATCCAGAAGATACCAGAGGATGCATCCTGAAATCACCAGAGGATATCTTTGCTGGCCCATATTAGAAGGAAACAAAGTCAGAAGGAGACATGGACCAGACCAGACAAGAAGGAAGCCTGCCAGAGGAAGACTGGATCCAGACCAGAAGATATCATAAGTCAGACTTATTCAACAAGTTCTTCTGACCAGAAGATGGCCTAACAGTGAAGTGAAAAATAGTCCTAGATTAATCAGAAGATAAGCTAAAAGGTCCAGACTGAAATATCCTTTGTCCAGAACTAATCCAGACCCAGTACAGTATTGGCCAATATCAGAAGATCAGACCATGGCCCATTGTTGGTGGAAATCAGAAGATCAGAACAAATGGCCCAGTGTTGGTCGAAACCAGAAGGACAGAATAAATGGTCCAGTGTTGGCCGAGATCAGAGGATCTCAGCAGACCAGTTTGCTAGTCCAGATTAGCCGATATCAGAAGATGAAAAACATAAATGAATATCAGAAGATATACATCTGAAGATGAATTTCAGAAGAAACTTATCAAAGGATAAAACTCAGAAGATGAACTTCACATGAAATACACCAGAAAATGAATACCAGAAATTCAGAAGACAAACTTCACATGATAATCATCAGAAGATGATTTCCATAAAATACACACCAGAAGATAAGTATTAGAAGATAAACTCTGGAAGGAAAAACATCAGAAGTCAGATACTATAAGGTGAACTTCAGACACCAAAAGGAAATTACGTGAGGATAATTTCCAGTTGCTCATTCATCCTCTCACATTAAGAACAACTGACAGTTCCAGTGTATCAAAAGCTGCATCATCCAAGTAAAGAAGTAACCTCCCATGTGCCAGGCTGTAAAAGGATAGAATGGCAAAACTGTAAATCTGCAACAACAGTGAGGTTCATTACATCTTGAAAAAACGGTCAGAAAGGAACATTTTCTTGAAGAGAAAGTCTCCTTCTCCCTATAAAAGGAAGGCTGCTCTTCTTCAGCAAATACACACAACTACACAAGCAAAAACAGAAAAATATCAGAGGCTATCAAGAGCATTATCAATCTCCTTTTAAGCTTTCTATAATCTTACACTAGATCATTGTTTAATCTGTGTAGAAAGTAAATCCTATCAAACTACTTCATATCATCTTTAGAACTTCAAGTGAGAAACACTTGAAGAGAAATCAGAAGGAAAGAATTGTAAGCTTGGTGAAGCTAAAGAATACACAGTTTGTAATCAACCTCAGTGAGAGGCTGATAGATTTTGATACTTAGTGAAAACTCACAAGAGTGTGAGGACTGGACGTAGCCATCTTTGGGTGAACCAGTATAAAACTTCGTGTGTCATTACTCTCTCTCTTAACTTTCAGCTTCTGATAAATCATCCTCTGAAAGAGGACAGCAGATTAAAAACAGTAACTGAATTTTAAAAACCTTGAATATCTCTATTCAACCCCCTTCTAGTGATATTCTAGCCACTTCAATTGGCATCAGAGCAAGGTTCTCTAAAACTACACCTAACAGTGTAAGAGAAAAAGATCCAAAAAGAAAATATGTCAAAAGCTAAGTATATCCCAGAAGGAGGATCATCCAGCAGACCTCCCTACTTTGATGGAACTGACTACTATCACTGGAAAGGCAAGATGAGATTTTTCCTTATATCTCAAGATAACAACATATGGCCAGTGGTAGAAAAAGGAAATCATGTCATCAGAATCAACAGTGCAGATCCAACCTCTGACGAAAAACCTGAAACACAATGGACAGCTGAAGAAAATGCCAAGGTACTTCTAAACTCTAAAGCTTATTTATTTCTAACGTGTGCTTTGAGCAGGGAAGAGTATGATAGAGTTGAAGAATGCCAAAGTGCTAAAGAACTATGGGACACCTTGAAGATCCATCATGAAGGTTCAAGTCATGTTAAAGAAGCCAGAATTGACATGGGAGTAAGAGAGTTCGAGTTGTTTGAAATGAAGGAGGAAGAAACAATTGATGAAATGTTCTCAAGACTGACAATCATCCTCAACAACTTAAGGTCTCTGGGAAAAGAATACTCTGTCCAAGAGAGAATAAGAAAGATATTAAGGAGTTTACCAAAGGAATGGAGACCCATGGTGACTGCCATCACAGAAGCAAGAAATTTAGCCACCATGAGGTTAGAAGATCTGGTTGGAACTCTTAGAGCTCATGAACGTCTATTGCTTGCTGATAAACCAAGCAAAAAGGGAAAAATGATTGCATTGAAATCCAGTCAAACTGAAAGTCCATCCTCCAAAAACTCTAAAATTATCTCAAAAAGGGATAACTCATAATATCCTCTCTCTGAAGAGGAGGATGAACTGGCTCTAATCTCCAGAAGAATCCAAAGAATAATCAACAGAAGAGGACAAGACAAAAGATCCTCTCAGAAAGAAAAGATTGACAAAAGCCAGATAACTTGTTATGGAAGCAATAAAATGGGACACTACAAAACTGAGTGTGCTCTAAACAAAAGGAACATAAAAATATTTCACAACAAGAATAAATCCATGATGGCAACTTGGGATGACAGTGATGAATCATCCTATGAGCAAGAAAAGGAAAAAGAAGCCAACCTTTGTCTCATGGCTAACTAAGAAGCAGATGAGGTAAGCATCACTGACTTATGTCCTTCTTGTGAAAAGTTAGAAATAGAATTTGACAATCTCTTGAATGACTCAAACACTTTATCTCAAAAATGTGGTTTACTTAAAAACCAAAATTATGAAATAAATAAACTGAATAAGGAACTCCAAGCTAAAAATGAAGAATTTCAAAAAATCATTTTTGACTTGCAGCAATCAAATAAAAAATTGTCTGAGCAACAAAACACTTTAAACAAAGAGAATGTCAAAATCCATCCTCCTGAAGAGGACACAGAGAAGAAGGACTTGAAACTCAAAGTTGATGAAATAAAAAATGACATTACCAACTTTGTCAAATCCACAGAAACATTTAAAAAAATTATGGGATCTCAATCTGGTATATTTGACAAAGCTGGAATTGGTTTTAAAATTTCTCTTTATGAAAACTTCTTTTTACCTAAGAACCTAGAGGATAAACCTAAGTGCTCTTTCTGTAAAAATCATGGACATACTATCAAAGTATGTCTTGCTTAGAAAAAAGCTGAAAGTAACAAAAGGAAATGTTCATTTTGTAATAAGCATGGACATCATGATTCCATTTGCTATCACAAAAAGAAAATCCTTACAAAAGGAAGGACTAACCACCAAGGACCCAATTCTATATGGGTACCTAAATCTCTTCTAAACTCTGACACAGGTACATCCTCTGATCAACAAAAGAAAGCCCTTGTTCTTGGACAATGGCTGCTCAAGACATATGACAGGAGATAAGCATTGCTTTATCTCTTTGGAATCAAAAGATGGAGGATCAGTTACATTTGGCAACAATGATAAAGCTCAAATCAAAGGAACAGGTATTATTGGTAAAAACAATTCTGCCAAAATTGAAAATGTTCAGTATGTTGATGGTTTAAAACATAACTTGCTAAGCATTAGCCAACTTTGTGATAGTGGATTTGAAGTAATTTTTAAACCCACTCTATGCGAGGTCAAGCATTCATCCTCGGGTAGAGTTTTATTCTCAGGCATAAGGAAAAAGAACTTATATGTCTTATATTTAGATGATTTACCTTCTGAATCTTGTTTTATGGCTATTGAAAAGGATAAATGGATTTGACACAAACGGGCTGGTCATACTAGCCTGAATACTATGTCTAAATTATCAAAATTAGAGATAGTTAAAGGTCTTCCAAAAATAAATTTTGAAAAGGACAAAGTATGTGAGGCTTGTGCCAAAGGAAAACAAGTTAAAAGTAGCTTTCACTCCAAAAATATTGTTTCAACAAATCAACCACTTGAACTCCTTCATATTGACCTTTTGGTCCTATCAAAACTCCAAGTCTTAGTGGAAAAAGATATGGATTTGTTATTGTTGATGACTTTTCACGTTTTACTTGGGTCTTGTTTTTAAAACACAAAAATGAAGCCTCTGAGGCTTTTCAATATTTTTGTAAGAAGATTCAAAATGAAAAGGGATCAAAGATTATCTCAGTTAGAAGTGATCATGGGGGAGAATTTGAAAATGAGTCTTTTGAAACCTTTTTTGATGAAAATGGTATTTCTCATAATTTTTCTTGTCCAAGAACTCCTAAACAAAATGGAGTTGTTGAAAGGAAAAATAGAACTTTACAAGAAATGGCTAGAACTATTCTAAATTAAGCCAACATTGAAAAATATTTTTGGGCTGAAACTATCAACACAACTTGCTATGTTTCAAACCGAGTTTCAATTAGAAAAATTTTAAACAAAACTCCATACGAACTTTGGAAAGGTAGAAAACCAAATATCTCTTATTTTCATATATTTGGATGTTACTGCTACATCCTAAATAATAAAGAAAATTTGGGAAAGTTTGATCCTAAATCTGATAAAGGTATATTTTTGGGATACTCCACATCTTCAAAGGGTTATAGAATCTAGAATCTTAGAACTCAAACTGTGGAGGAATCCATGCATGTTATTTTTGATGAATTTGATTACTTGTGCTTAGAAAACATGGATAAAAATGAAGAAGATGAAAATACATCCTCTAAAGTTCACAACCCAGATGAGGAGGACATTTCTGATCCAACCTCTCAGCAGCCTCCAAGAGGATGGAAGACTATAACATATCATCCTTCAGATCTGATCATAGGTGATACTGCTGATGGAGTTAGAACAAGGCAATCATTGAGAGAAGATTCAATCAACATGGCCATGATATCTCAAGTTGAACCAAAGAACATTGATCAAGCCATAAGTGATCAATCATGGATGAATGCCGTGATGGAGGAGCTGTCTCAGTTTGAAAGAAACAAAGTGTGGAATCTTGTGCCCCATCATCTAGAAAAATCCATCATTGGAACCAAATGGATCTTCAGAAACAAACTGAATGAGGATGGAGAAGTCATACGAAATAAAGCTAGATTAGTGGCACAAGGTTATAACTAACAAGAAGGAATTGACTATGATGAAACATTTGCACCTGTTGCAAGACTCGAAGCAATCAGAATCCTCTTAGTTTATGCCACACATAAAGGAATAAAACTGTATCAAATGGATGTCAAAAGTGCCTTCTTGAATGGATTCTTAAATGAAGAAGTGTATGTTCACCAACCTCCTAGATTCAAGGATAAACAGAAACCAGATCATGTGTACAAGCTCTCAAAAGCTCTTTATGGATTAAAGCAAGCTCCCAGAGCTAGGTATGAAAGGTTGAGTTGCTTTCTGAAAGAGAATGGCTTTTCAAGAGGTCAGATTGATACTACTTTGTTTAAAAAGATTCATAATGAGGACATGTTAATTGTTCAAATTTATGTGGATGACATAATCTTTGGATCCACAAATGAAAATATGTGCAAAGAATTCTCCAACCTCATGCAAAACGAGTTTGAAATGAGCATGATGGGAGAATTAAAATTCTTTCTTGGATTACAAATAAAACAATTAGAATCAGGAATCTTCATTTCTAAAGAAAAATATACCAAGGATCTCCTGAAAAAATACAACATGAATCTTGCTAAATCAATGAGCACTCCTATGCATCCATCCTCCTCACTACATCAAGATGATGAAGGAACCTCTATTTCTGAAAAGGAGTACAAAGGAATGATAGGATCCTTGCTGTACTTAACAGCCAGCAGACCTGACATTGTGTTCTCAGTAGGTTTGTGTGCAAGGTTTCAATCATCCCCTAAAGAATCACACCTCACTGCAGTAAAAAGGATTTTCAGGTATCTAGTTGGAACCACAGATCTGGGAATTTGGTACAAGAAGGATTCAAATCTTGATCTTCTGGCATATTGTGATGCTGATTATGATGGTGACAAAATTGAGAGGAAAAGCACAAGTGGAGTATGTCAATTTCTGGGCTCATCTCTCATTAGTTGGGCATGTAAAAAACAGAATACCATAGCTCTCTCCACTACAGAAGCTGAATATGTTTCTGCTGCTCAATGTTGCTCTCAAATTCTCTGGGTAAAAAATCAACTGGAAGACTACTCCTTAAGGTACACAAAAATTCCTATCCTTTGTGACAACACTAGTGCTATTAATCTTTCCAAAAAGCCTATTCAACACTCTAGATCTAAACATATTGAAATTAAACATCATTTCTTAAGAGATCATGTTCAAAAAGGAGATGTTGAATTAATTTTTATTGAAACTGAAAATCAGCTTGCTGACATTTTCACCAAACCTCTCCAGGAGGATCGTTTCAAAACTATTTTAGAAAAACTTTCCATCTTAAATCTTTCAAAAATTATCCAAAAATAGTTTTGCAAAATCTGAGGATCATAATGTTATTTTATTTTTAAAATAAAAATCTGAGGATGGACAACTCAGAAAAATCTCTATCCTCCTCCAAGATTTGAAAGTTGCAAAAGTCAGAGGCAGGCAAGTCACATCACTACTGATTACACTCCTTTCTGCAAAAAGGTGCCTCGATTTCAGTTTATTTCTCACTGGCCAATGGATAGGTCACCCGTGCTTCTCCCTAGCTTGTCATGATTAAAACCTATGCCTCCTTACTTCTTCCCTCCAAACGGTGCCAAACACTTTTTTGATCTCAAAGGCTCACCTCCAGAAACTACGCTTCCGTCTGACCCTCTGGACACATCTCAAAATCTACAAGAACCTTTTTTCTTTCCTTATCCTCCTACTAGTCCTTCACAACCAGCTCAACTCTCATGCACCATGGCTCAAATCTTCTCATCTCCTTCAAAAATGTACCCTACAAATTCTATCCATACTCCCTCTGCTCATCAAACCATTTTTGATCCGGCTCCTGCACCACTTCTTGAAGTTACAGGACGATTCAACTCACTTGAATCCTTCCTGGCTAAATCTGGAGAAAACTCTTCACAAAACAAAGGAACCTGCTCCCAAATGAAAAGCACCAGCATCAATGCTGGTCCTATTCCAGATGACTTCACTCCTCCCACCACTGATACCAAGCCTGAACAACGTCGCTCCCACAAAGAACTTCGAGCTCTGAAAAAGATCCACAAGGATCAGAAAAAACTTTTCAACAATGGCCACTTTTCATCAAACTCTGGCACACTTTAGCACTCTACTAGAATGGTAACAGCTCACCTGGTCAAGCCTATTGCTCCAGAAGCACGGCCTTCAGTACCCTCTGTTCATCCTCCTTCACCACTGCCTCGTCCCTCAACCTCCTCCTCGTCTGATGATTCCTCTCCTTCAAAGTAGTTTACCATCCTCTGGGCTCCCACTGAATTTTTTGCTGTTGACAAATTTGGGGGAGAAAGATTAAAATTAAAATTGTCAAGGATTAGGAATTTAGAAAAGATGTTTTTTTGAAATCCTCTATGTTTTTTCTTTTGAACCATTTTTTGTATGATCTTATGATAATCAATATAAAGTATTCAGATTGGTTCAAAAAATCATTAATTTCTTTTATGCACTTTCTGAGGGGGAGCCCCTATTCTTTACAGCTCATACTGAGGGGGAGCTTCATACTCAAAAACAGCACCTTTACAATTTTATTTTAAATAATCTAAAGAAATTTTGTCATCATCAAAAAAGGGGAGATTGTTGAGAAAAAATCTCTTTTAATGATAACAAAATTATCTTAAGATTATGAATACACTAATGCGTGCATTTAAGTTTTGTACTAAGAAAGGAACAGGATCCAAAGATCGCAACCTCCTGTCCAGAAGATTGAATGAATGCTTGAAACAAAGCTGTTAAATCCATAAATAAAATCTGAAGTTAAAACACCAGAAGCAGAATATCTAAAAACATTTGGAAAACACCAGAAGCAAAAAATCTGGAAAACACCAGAAGCAGAACATCTGGAAAACACCAGAAGCAGAACATCTGGAAAACACCAGAAGCAGAACATCTGGAAAACACCAGAAGCAGAACATATGGGAAACCAGAAGCAAAACATTTGGAACAGAAAACCAGAAGCTGAAGCAGAGAACCTAAGAGTTGAAAACACCAGATAATGCTCTGAAATCACCAGAGGATATCTTTGCTGGCCCATATCAGAAGGAAACAAAGTCAGAAAGAGACATGGACCAGACCAGAAGGAAGCCTGCCAGAGGAAGACTGGATCCAGACCAGAAGATATCATAAGTCAGACTTATTCAACAAGTTCTTCTGACCAGAAGATGGCCTGACAGTGAAGTGAAAAACAGTCCTGGATTAATCAGAAGATAAGCTAAAAGGTCCAGACTGAAATATCCTTTGTCCAGAACTAATCCAGACCCAGTACAGTATTGGCCAATATCAAAAGATCAGACCATGGCCCATTGTTGGTCGAAATCAGAAGATCAGAACAAATGGCTCAGTGTTGGTCGAAACCAGAAGGACAGAATAAATGGTCCAGTGTTGGCCGAGATCAGAGGATCTCAGCAGACCAGTTTGCTAGTCCAGATTGGCCGATATCAGAAGATGAAAAACATAAATGAATATCAGAAGATATACATCTGAAGATGAATTTCAGAAGAAACTTATCAAAGGATAAAACTCAGAAGATGAACTTCAAATGATATACACCAGAAAATGAATACCAGAAATTCAGAAGACAAATTCACATGATAATCATCAGAAGATGATTTCCATAAAATACACACCAGAAGATAAGTATCAGAAGATAAACTCTGGAAGGAAAAACATCAGAAGTCAGATACTATAAGGTGAACTTCAGACACCAAAAGGAAATTACGTGAGGATAATTTCCAGCTGCTCATTCGTCCTCTCACATTAAGAACAACTGACAGTTCTAGTGTATCAAAAGCTGCATCATCCACGACCAGAGAAGGATCATGACTTGGAACCAGAAAAGAACACGACCAGTTGTTAAAAACATATGGAATGATCTATTCTCCTAGAAAGCCAAGTAAAGAAGTAACCTCCCATGTGCCAGGCTGTAAAAGGACAGAATGGCAAGGCTGTAAATATGCAACAACAGTGAGGTTCATTACATCTTAAAAAAACGGTCAGAAAGGAACATTTTCTTGAAGAGAAAGTCTCCTGCTCCCTATAAAAGGAAGGCCGCTCTTCTTCAGCAAATACACACAACTACACAAGCAAAAACAGAAAAATATCATAGGCTATCAAGAGCATTATCAATCTCCTTTTAAGCTTTCTATAATCTTACACTAGATCATTGTTTAATCTTTGTAGAAAGTAATTCCTATCAAACTACTTCATATCATCTTTAGAACTTCAAGTGAGAAACACTTGAAGAGAAATCAGAAGGAAAGAATTGTAAGCTTGGTAAAGCTAAAGAATACACAGTTTGTAATCAACCTCAGTGAGAGGCTAATAGATTTTGATACTTAGTGAAAACTCACAAGAGTGTGAGGACTGGACGTAGCCATCTTTGAGGTGAACCAGTATAAAACTTCGTGTGTCATTACTCTCTCTCTTAACTTTCAGCTTATGATAAATCATCCTCTGAAAGAGGACAGCAGATTAAAAATAGTAACTGAATTTTAAAAACCTTGAATATCTCTATTCAACCCCCTTCTAGTGATATTCTAGCCACTTCATAATCAACACTTTAATAGCTTTCACACAAATTTAGAACTTTGTTTTTGATATTTTAAAGATCCATTAAGAGTCAAACTTTCATATTTCAAGTGCATAATTTCATATCATTGAAAGGTTCTCTTGCTGCACTTGAAGTATAATAGTATTGGATTGTTATCATTATACAAAGAAAGCATATCAACTGTATATTCATTTAAAGTTCAATCAAAATCATTCAAGTTATTATTGAAGAAAGTGGCGTACTTTCTTCAAATATTGTAAACTAAGATAGTAGTGTGCTATCTTAGGGAGAATGTTAGAAATCTGTAATAGAAGTCTTAGAGTTAGACTTGTACTTATTCTAACATTAGTTGAAAATCTCTTGTGGTGTGCAAGAGGACTAGATGTACCTTTGGTTATAAAGAGAACCAGGATAAATTACTTGTGTTCTTTATTTTTCTTCCATTTACAGTTTACTTCACTTATCATAAGTGAGAAAAATAATCCACTAAGTCTCTGAAAACTAGAAAAATTCTAAACACCTAATTCACTCCCTCTTGTTAGGGAACACATGATTTCTGGAAGATACGCATGCAAACATATCTTGAGGCACAAGTAGATGATATTTGGGATGCAGTAGAGAATGACCCCTATGTTCCAAAGATAGTAATCAACAATGAAAAGGAAATAAAGATAAAAGCCTCATGGACATATGATGACAAAAGGCCAAAAACATGTTATAATCGACACTTGCAATGGACAAATTCTTCTGCGCATCTCAATGCAAAACTGCCAATGAAATATGGAATACTCTTGAAGTAACTCATGAAGGAACTATTGAGGTAAAACGTTCTAAACTTAATACCTTATCTCAAGAATATGAACTCTTTCGTATGCAGCCTAGAGCATCTATTCTGAACCTACACAAAATATTTTTTCATCTAACCAACCACTTGACGACGCTTGGCAAGATTTTCACTAATGATGAATTGAACCTTAAAGTTCTAAGGTCATTAACAAGGGCATGGCAACCTAAAGTAACGACAATGTCTGAAAAGAAAAACATATCAAATATGTCTCTTTCAGCACTTTTCGGAAAGCTTCAAGAACATGAAATTGAACTTGGAAGGCTAGAAAAGAATGAAATTCAAGAAAAAAAAGCCAAAGAGCATTGGTTTAAAAGCGGAGTCAAGAAAGCATATCAATGATGAGAATTCAGATGAAGATGAGAACATCAACTTCCTAGTAAAGAAATTTGGTAAGTTCTTTAAAACAATAAAACTCTTAAGAAAAGGAATACTTTCAGGAAGAAGGATGTCTCCATTTCAAGTCAAAACTTCACTTGTTTTGAGTGTGGAAAGCAAGGGCACATAAAAGTGGAGTGCCCAAGTATTGTCAAGAAAAATGCTCACAAGAAGAAATCATTCAAAAAGGCTTATATAGCATGGGAGGACAATGAAGTCAGTTCATCCACAAATTCTGAAAGTGATGAAAGTGCAAATGTTGCCTTAATGGCTTAACATCAATCCGACGAAGAAGAATAGGTTAGTAACAAAGATTATTTTTATAATGATGATGCTCACAATGCAGTAGAAGAGTTACTTATGGAATATAGAATTATGTGCAAAATGGTGTCAACACAAAAGAAACAAATTTCATCTCTTAAATAGAAAATGGACACTATGGAAAAGAATTTTGAAAATATAAAACTAAATTCTACTTGTAATTAGTGTGATTCTCATTCTTTTAGAATTGTCCAACTAAATAGAGTCATGGAAAGATATGAAAAAGGACAAGTTGGACTAGAAAATGTTCTTAGAATGCAAAGATTATCCAATGATAAGAGTGGCCTTTGTTATTCAAAATTTGACAACCCAAGTATTAATAAAACTATCTTTGTTAAGACAAGAGACCAATCTGACTAAGAGAAAGTTATAATTGTAGAAAATGATCATCATTTTTCTAAAGAGAATTTTGTTCAAAAGAAATCTCTTATGCCTAAATATAGAAGTAAATCTGTTCATACATGCTTTTATTGTTGTCTAAATGGCCACACACCTAATGCTTGTCATTTTAGGAATGTTGGTGTTCCAAATGGGCATTATGTGTGGGTCAAGAAAGGTACTAATACTCAAGGACCCAAAGAAATTTGGGTACCTAACAAACTATGATCTTGTTCTGTAGGAATGCATAAAAAGTATCTCTAATATATGGTACTTGGATAGTGGATGTTCAAAACATATGACCGGTGACAAAACAAAATTTTCAGCACTTACTATTGAATCAAAATGCTATGTGATGTATGGTGATAACAGCAAGGGTAAAATTTTGGGCATTGGAAAAATTGGTACTGCTCCATCTCCTTCAATTGAAGATGTTCAATATGTTGAAGGATTAAAGCATAACCTTATTAGCATTAGCCAACTTTGTGACAAGGGTAACAAAATAACTTTCCACAAGGATGAATGCATTATCCCAAATGAGGTATCAAATGAAATCTAGTTTATTGGCAAACATTTTTAAAATATTTTTATAATTAATCTTGATGATTTATATTTAAGAATGAAATGTCTTATGGTAAGCGACAACAATGATGCATGGCTATGACATAAAAGATTTGCACATATCCATATGGATCATTTAAACAAGTTAGTCAAGCATGAACTTGTTGAAGGCATACCAAAGATGAAATTTATTAAAGATAAATTATGTGATGCTTGTCAAGAGGGTAAGCAAACTAAGGTTTCCTTCAAATCCAAAAACATTGTATCAATTTCAAGACCATTTGAATTGTTACATATGGACTTGTTTGGTCCATCAAGAACTAAAAGTCTTGGTGAAAATTCATATGGACTAGTAATTGTTGATGATTACTCAAGGTTCACTTGGACCTTATTTTTGGCAAATAAAAATGAAGCTTTTAAAGCATTTAAAAAGTATGCCAAACTAGTCCAAAATGAACAAACAACCAAAATTGTATCAATAATAAGTGATCACGGAGGAGAATTTCTAAATGCTTCTTTTGTAGAATATTGTGAAGAAAATGGAATCTTCCATAACTTTTCTGCACCAAGAACACCTCAAGAAAATGGAGTTGTTGAGAGAAAGAACAAATTATTAGTAGAACTTGCACGGACCATGCTAAGCGATTCAAGTTTACCAAAATACTTTTGGGCAGATGCTGTAAATACAACTTGTTATGTATCCAACCGGGTAATGATTCGGTCAATTCTAAAGAAGATTCCATATGAACTCTATAAAGGTAGAAAGCTAAACATCTCTCACTTTCACATATTTGGATGTAAATGCTTCGTTGTAAATAATGGTAAGGAAAATCTTGGTAAATTCGAAGAGAAAGCCGATGAAGGTATTTTTATTGGTTATTCCTTATCAAGTAAAGCTTTTAGAATTTTCAATAAAAGAACTTTATTAGTCGAAGAATCTATGCATGTATCATTTGATAAATCTAACCCCTCAAAAGAAGATAAAATTGTTTCTTGTGATGATGATGATTTTATAAGTGACGATATTAGCAAGGACAATCAAGTTGATCAATCAATTCAAAGGAATATAGTTAGTATAGAACAACAAGATCAACACAGTGATCTCCCTCGAGAATGGAGAATCCATCATGACCACCCCATTGATAACATTATAGGAGATATCAACAAAGGAGTTACTACGAGGCTAAATCTCAAAGATGCTTGTTTGAATATGACATTTGTCTCTCAGATAGAACCTTCTAAGGTAGGTGAAGTCCTTAAGGATGATCAATGGATACTTTCCATGCAAGAAGAACTAAATCAGTTTGAAAGAAACAAAGTTTGGTTACTTGTTCCAAATCTTAGTGGTAAACACATCATTGGTAACAAATGGGTTTTTAAGAATAAACTAGATGAAAATGGTATAGTTGTTCGAAACAAGGAAAGGTTGGTCACTCAAGGATACAACCAAGAAGAAGGGATTGACTTTTATGAAACATTTGCTCCGGTAGCAAGGTTAGAAGCAATCCGTTTATTACTTGGTTATGCTTGTTCTATGAATTTTGAGTTATTTTAGATGGATGTCAATAGTGCTTTCCTAAATGGTTACATCAATGAGGAGGTCTATGTCAAACAGCCATCCGACTTTGAAGACTTCAAGAATTCTTCACATGTATTCAAATTAAAGAAAGTCCTTTATGGTTTGAAACAAGCTCCAAGAGCTTGGTATGATAGGCTAAGTAAGTTTCTATGCGAAAGAGAATTTGAAAAGGGAAAGGTAGATACAACTTTGTTCAAGAAAATGATTAATGATCAAGCTTTACTTGTTCAAATCTACGTTGATGATATCATATTTGGATCAACCAATAACGAATTATGTGAAGAATTCTCATTGATGATGCAAGGAGAATTTGATATGTCCATGATGGGTAAATTAAATTATTTTCTTGGATTTCAAATCAAGCAACTCAAGAATGACATTTTCATCAATCAAGCAAAGTACTGTAAGGAACTGTTAAAAAGATTTGAGATGAAAAATAGTAAAGAAAGTGCAACTCCTATGGGCTCCAGAACTTATGTAGATAAAGATGAATATGGTAAATCAATAGACATATCAAAGTATCGAGGTATGATTGGTTCTCTTTTATATCTAACGACCAGTCGGTCAGATATTATGTTCAGTGTCTGCTTATGTGCAAGGTTTTAGGTAGATCCTAAGGAATCACATCTTGTAGCAGTGAAGCAAATCATGAAATATTTAAAAGGAACAACCAATGTTGGCTTATGGTACCCAAAAGGTAGTATATGCAATGTTGTTGGCTATTCTGACTCAGACTATGCAGGATGGAAAATAGATTGGAAAAGCACAAACGACATTTTTCATATCTTAGGTAATGCATTAGTGTCAAGGTCTTGTAAAAAAGCAAACATGTGTGGCTCTAAGCACTGCTGAAGTAGAATACATAGCAGCAGGCAGTTATTGTGTACAAATTCTATGGCTCAAGCAACAGTTATGTGACTATGGACTTGATCTCAGATGCATCCCTCTAAGGTGTGACAATACCAATACTATCAATATCACAAAGAACCCAATCATGCATTCTTGAACAAAACATATTGACATACTCCACTTTCTGCGCGATCATGTTCTCAAAGGAAATGTTGAAGTAACATTTGTGGATACACATAATCAACGAGTAGATATCATCACAAAGCCTTTGCCTAAAGATTCATTCGATAAGATTCGAAGATAACTTGGGATTCTAAATGAAAATGATCTGTAAATACAAGGTATTGATGCTTTGTAAGTCATTCCATTTAAATTCTTAAATCTTCATCCTCACTTGATGTTTTGCTAAACTGAATCTTTGATGTATGAATAAGTGTTTTTTTACATGTTTATATCTTTTAAAAATTGTTTTTTTAGTAAAAATTCGACTTAAAAATAAATTTTTTCTCTTCATAGCCGAATACACTTAGCTTGTATTCGAATACACTTTTCCAGAAAAATCTGTATTCGACTACAACCAGAGTGTAGCCGAATACATATTCGATTTTTTCTGTATATAACTACGTTTTTGACATATTTAGGTTATTTTTTTAAACTTTAGTAGCTGAATACAAAATTTCATCCCCTTCAATTTCTTCAAAATCTCATCCAAACTTACATGCAAACATTACCAAATCTTTAACCCATTATCAATTGCATCTATGTTGCGTCAAACTCAAAATCCCAATATCCCCAATTTTTTTTCCATAATCTGAAAAACTCTATCTTCTTCAAGCTTTACCATGGATGCATGAAAAAGAGGAACCCAAACCAAGCATGCTGCAAATGGTGCTTCAAAAAGGAGGGCTAAAAATGACAATGTTGCAGACCTCTCCAGATTACTTCACACACATGAAGAAATCGACTAGTTCAAAACCTTCTACTCGGATAAGAAGTTAATCAGTCCCAAATATGATACACTTAAATCCTTTTCAGCCTTTAAATTTCCTAAGTTACTTAAGGCACAACATTTGGAATCCTTCATATGTTATAATGGTCCAATCTATGCTGACTAAGTTAGGGTATTTTACTGCAACCTTAAGAAAGAGGGCTTGAAACTGAAATCTCAAGTAAAAGGAAAATACATTGAGTTAGATACTGAAACCATTGGAGAGATTCTGGATTTACCATATGAAGGTAAGAAACCTAGGCCTGGAAATTTGTGTGAATGGGAAAATGTTACTAAGTATGGTGCTTATGTTTCATTGTGCCGTTTTGATAAAAATACCATGGAAAGGAAACAAGCACATGTTGGTTTCTGAGTTTGCTAGGTAGTGGTATGGTGTTGGAAATTTGACTGTTGAAAAACATATGCATGACCTCAAATATTTTCTTTAGAATAAGGAAAGTCGCCCTATATGTTGATGTTGATGTGGGTCACCAAGATAATTGAGTCTTGATTGGTAAAAGTGATCTCGCCAAACCCCCATTTGCGTCCTGATTGTTCTCCTTTATCTATTATTTCATGTTTGGAATAACCTAAATGTCTAACCGTGAATAAGGCCATGCATGATTTGATTAATGATACTGTATTGAACTTGAGATGTTTTGTATGAAATGTCTTTATTATGTCATATATGCTATGTATCATTCATCTACAACAATTATAAATAAGTTAGCAATACATTAAACCCATAATAATGTAATCCTACGTCCTTAATTCAAATGGAAATCATAGGCAGAAAAATAGAAACAACATTTGAGATGAACATAGTAACAATATCAGAGTCACGAAATTAATAACAACATAAGAGTCATGAAATTAATAACAACATTAGAGTCATGAAATTAATAACAACATAAGAGTCGTAAAGAATCATTTGGATGTAGTTTTAAAACGTCTATATGCGAAAATTCCATTTTCTCACACTCTAATTCTCCTAATCCATATTTACCCCAAAACAGTTTATTTAAAGAATTTCAGTGCCCAAAACCCTCATACTAGAAAAGGTTAATGTAACATAGCTCACAATTTCACATACACATCAGAGGCAACAGTAACTTGTAGAAATCGTGCTCAACAAGCATCTTGACCATAAATCTAGTTATGCACAGCTAATTAAATTTTCCTAATATATAATTCATTCACAAACATAACAACCTGAGATAAACAACATGCACGTTCTAAATTAACATTGATAAACTTAAATTTTCAATAAAATCCTTATGGCTAAATTTCCTTTTTCATTGCTATTTTAGTTCTTTTCTTCCAATCCCTTTTTTTCCCAAACAACTTCAGAATTGTGTAATAAAGTGAAATCTCCAAATCTCAAATGATATAAAAAAAACTTTGATAAAAAGAACTCAACTTCAGAATTGTGTAGTTTAAAACTTTAAAAGGATGAGGTTCTGATTAAACTGGTTTTTGAGCTTCCCTCTTGATGGATTGCAGTTTGCTCTCCTTTTTGTTGGATTGCAATTTTGGCCCAAGTTCTTCAGTTTTGGGTCATTCTCCTCTGCTTTACCGATCGAATTTGATTAAGGACTAATTTGGACATGCAAGTGAAGGTGCAAACACGAGAAGGGGGTTGAATTGTGTTTGCCAAAATTGAATTCTTTTTTTGTTTTGATGAATGTTGATGTGAATTACTTAATGAATAAATAATCAGACTTAATAGCGGATAATAACAGCATAAGAACACAAAGATTTATCCTGGTTCACCATTAGCTTGACTACATCCAGTCCCTTCATTCAAAAGGCTTTAATTCACTAATTCAAGACTTTGAATTACAACACCTGACCCTCCAAGCCAGTCTTCTCAAACAGCCTGACAAACCTATACTTTTGAGGAATAACAAAACCTTGACCCTATAAGCCAAGTCTTCTAACAAAATCTGACAACCCCAGACTTTTGAGGAATAACAACACCTTGACCCTACAAGCCAAGTCTTCTCCTACCAATCTGACAACCCCAGGTTGAAGGAGGAATTCACACCTCTAACGGGTTTGATTACAAGGGTTTGGAACTTTGCAAAGTTGCTTCTGGAAAGCTGATTGTTGCAATGAATTTCACACTCTTTTGTTGCTTCTGGAAAGCTGATTGCTGCACTGAATTTCACTCTCGAAAAATCACTTAGAGAAGATTTCTTTTGCAGTCAAGTGTTTCTCTCTTTTGAACTCTCGGATGACTTTGAATTGAAGCTTGAGTTCTTGTATTTTCGATGCCTAATGCTACTGCCTGAGGCCTCCTTTTATAGTTGCAATTAGGGCTTTATCCAAGCTTAAATTCGAGATAAATCCTACTCAGATTTCCTTTGAAAATTCTGTTGGCCAATCATGTTTCTCTTAATTTCAAAACGTATCTTTCATCTTTAGATTTCATTTGAAAATTCTATTGACCAATCTTGTTTCTCTTAATTTTAGACCGTATCTTTTAGCTCTAGATTTCATTGAAATTTCCTTCAAGTCTTTAGTGATTTTTGAATCAAATCCCCTTAATACTTTGATCAAATTTCTATCAAAATTCAATCAAGTCTTCTTCGAATCTTAATGAAGTCTTCACTGATCTGCATCATGATTTAAATTATGGACCGTATGATCTACTGATCTGGACCAAGTTTGGACCATGTGATCTGATATGTACCATTCTGTCTCATGATCTAAACTGTGTGATCTTCTGACTTGGACCATTGATCTTCTAATTTGGATCATGTTTGGACCAAGTCTTCTGTTCTGGACCATGCTATCTTCTGGTCTGGGCCAAGTCTAACTTATGTTTCCTTCTGGACAATTTTTCCTTCTGGTCTAGACCAAGTCTCTTTCTGGACATGCTTCCTTCTGGTCTAGATCAAGTCTCCTTCTGGACTATGCTTCCTTCTGATATGGGCCAAGAATAATATCCTCTGATGATGTCATTGTTTCTTCCCTCTGATGATATCCTCTGATGTTAGCCTTTGATGACATCCACTGATTTTTGCTTCTGATGGGATCGTCTGGTGATATCTTCTGGATGCATCCTCTGGTGATATCTTCTGGTTGTATTTTCTGGTGGCATTTTTATCTTCTGGTGGCGTCATCCTCTGATGACATTTTCTGCTTCTGATTTGTATCTTCTGGTTGTATCTTCTGGAGGTATCTTTTGCTGACTTCATCCTCTGGTGACGTCATCCTCTGATTTCTGCTTCTGGTGACGTCATCCTTTGATTTCTTCTTTTGGTGATGTCATCCTTTGATTTATGCTTCTGGTGACGTCATCATATGATTTTTGCTTCTAGTGAATGTCATCCTCTGATTTCTTCTAAGTCAAACTATGATTTTCATAAAATACTTTTGTTAACATAAAAAATTTAACTGAAAGAACCAACTTGGTTCCAACAGCAAGGTTTAAAAACAGTTTTAAAGAACTTTAAGAAGCTTTTGAAAAAAATAGAAAATGTTTTTGAGAAAAGAAAAAAAAATTAGGAGGAATTGCTTTTTTATTTTTTTATTTATGGGAATTATATTTAGGGAAGTATGGTGGAAATTCTCTCCTTGCCCTTCATTTATCTAAATATTACCGTAGTGCCCTCCCTTAATTAATCAAGTTTTAAACTTCTTATTTTATTTCTTGAATTAACAATTTCATTAATTAACTTCTTGATTTAAAAAAATAGATAGGTTGTTACACAAGGGGTTTAATACGTTTTGATTAGGGTAAATCAAGTTCTACTTTATAACCTTACTCTTGATCAAAGAGTTATGAATAAAGTCAACTTGGTTACAAATGTAATGCCACATATCACTCTCCATATTTGTACTTTGGGAGAAAAGCAAAGAGCTTCGATCTTTCCAGAGTTCATTAACTGCCACAACAAAGAACATTTTCCATCAAGAAAGTTTCTAACAACTGGTCAAGCATAAGTACCCATGCTGAATAATTTACTCCAAAATTTAGGCTTAATAACTCAATTTCAAAGTAGTTGAACATCCTCACAATCCCTCACAACATTTAGATGTAGAGAGGCAACAATGGTCGAGATCATCATAGGACATGCCTTTATGATATCTCTCAGCATTTGTTAGGAGTTTCCTGTGTGCTATTTTTCAAAGTGTTGTCCTAACTCATAAAGTTATACTAATAAAGAGATGATTCAACTAGTTAAAAAATGATGCTCCTCATTTGCATAACCAAATATACAATAGAACACCCCAACACATTAGATCAACAAATTGAGAAATAAAGGCATGCATTTGTAACATTCATACAAATCTACAAACAAATCAGTCATATAAAATCTTATTTAAACAATTACAAAAATGTTAGATACCACCTTGTAAAAAAATATTTGGTTTTTCAAGGGCGCAAGAGATAAGATAACTTCAAACCATTGAGAAATATGTTGTATTATTTTAGTTATATTCCCCTTATAATAGTCTCATGTTAAAAAAAATTATTGAGACCGTCAAACCTTTGAGAAATAAGCTTTTTTTCCTTCAGTTTTATGAGTGTTTCTTTCTTTATTACAGTAGAAAACTTACAAAATATGTCAGTAGTTGTTACAAGGAATGTACCCCCAATCCCTTCTTTTTTAAATGCTTAAAACCTGATTTCTTTAAACATCTTTCAAGATACAATATGAACCACTATCTTTAAGATGAAGATAACCCTCTTAAAATCTTGCAAGATAGTACCTTGACTAAATCCCACTCAAGATCTTGACAAAAATCCTAAGTTTAAAATAATTCTTCTTTTTATGACCCAACAATTTGGTCATATTTTTAGCCTCCTCGTGATGTTCTTCAAATGCATCTTGCAATTGATCTTAAGTAGGAAAAAGATAGAGTTCATCATCACTTACATATTCTCTATATTTTTTAGCCATAAGACATAAAATTTGCTTCAGCGCTGTTATATGATTTGCTACTTGATCTTTCATCACAAGAATAATGTTGGTCTTTTTTTCTACTTTCGTGTCCTTCAGCTTCTATAACTTAGAGGATTATTCAACCTTGGCTTTGTTTCTCCTTCTTCTATTTTTGTCTTTTAATGAATATGTATTATGACATTTGAGCTCTTATTCATATTCTTGCATCTTTTCAAACAAGGCGGCTAAGGTCATAGTTGCCAAGTCCTTTTACTTAGCAATTGTAATTACTTTAGATTTCCATTCCATGGTTACACAACTAAGCAACTTGTTGATTAAATCTTCATTAGAAAAAGTTTTTTTTTTCCATTGCATTAAGCTTGTTGACTATTCGTAGAAATCGTTTTTTCTATTTGCTAATGGTTTCACCATTCTCATGCAAAACAACTCATACGCGTTTGTTAATCTATTTATTCTTTCCTTGTAAGTAATTTTCAAAATATTTTACATTTTTTGGGATCTATTATAATTGAAAATCCTTTGAAATACATGTTGTCCTAAAGCACTCCAATCGTATTGAAATTATTTCTTATCTAAATCTGACCTTTTCATTTTTGATTTATCAATAAGAATACCATTTAGAATCATTTTTGGAATATAGGGGCTTTTTAAAGGACCTCCCATACATCCAAATCATAGGCAATAATATGAATTTTCATGCCCTATTTTCAATAGGAATGGTCATCACCTTTGAAAATTGGGCCTCTATTATATGCGCTTTTAGGTTATAGAATAATATTATCATCGATTTCAATAACTCTTAAAGTCACTAGACACTTAACACTAAGAGAATAGGCTCTTGATACCACTTGTTAATCAATATGACCTATGGACTCTAGACGGGGGTTGAATAGAGTCCTAACTTTTCAAAAAAATTTCAATCACACAGTGGAAAATATTGAAGTGTGATGCGATAGAGTGTTATTCAAATGGAAATGTCTCTTTTTATAATTGATTTGTTATTGCAATTAATGGTCCCAAATATTCAAAAGAAAATTTTATTCAAGAAAAACACTTTATTTGAATCAAGTTAAATTGAAATTATTTAATCAAATATGAAGTAATTTAGAATACTTAACTTGATGCACAAATGATATAGGATCAAAGTAAACAAAAAATTCACTCTACGATACATTGACAACTTTTGAAGTAATTTCAAAATAGATTTCTATTTCAACAGTTCAAACCATGAAAATGTATCATAACACATTTTTCAATGTCATTAATCTTTATATCATTCAAAAATCAGAAAAACATATTTTGCGCCATTGATCACCTAGATATGAAACCAATAATGAAGATAAACATACAACATAAAAAGTTAAAGGAAATAAAAAAAGACAATGGTTTTTATATCGGTTCTTCTACTTCGTCCTAATATGTAAAGTGCATCTAATCTCCATTCAATCGAATAAGAGTTTCTTTCTTTATTGTCATATAACGCTTACAAGATTCATTGGAAATTGTTACAAGACTTGTTCCCCAATCCCTTCTTCTCTAAATGCTCCAAACTAGATTTCATGAAGCACCATTCGAGATACAACTTGAACCGTTATCTTCAAGATGAAGAAAATGCTTTAAATCTTGCAAGATAAAACTTAGAGTAAATCCCACTCGAGACCTTGAAGAAAGTCCCTCTCTTGGAACAATCACGCAAACAAGAGTTATCCACTCTCTTGATGTTTCTCACTCAAAGATTCACTTACAAACAATACTTGATTAATAAAAATTGTTTAATCTATATTAGGATTTGTAATGCATGAAAATTTAGGAACAAGTGAAAGTGTTCTTGGTAACAATAAAAGTTCTTACAAGTATATAAAGACACATGAGTTAGTTGGCTAAAGTAATATGCATCCTAAGTGAAATAACCTCTTCCTAACTGTAAAAAGCTATATAAGAAAAAACAAACCATTTGGGTTGTGTGAATCTACTTACAAAGCATGTGAATTGTTTCACATGTTTCTTGAATGTCGATAATTTTATCCTAAAGTAGTATAAATTGATTAACAGAAGTGTGAGTTGACTTACAAAATGTTTTGGAAATGTGTGAGTTGATTCACAACCCTAGTTCTATAAAAATTGGATGACTAACGTCGAACACTTAAAAAAATAATTTTTAACGCCTTAGTTTCTGATATGTTAATTGATTAGATTATATGTACTAAATAATTAGGTTCATTGATTATCTATGAAACTATTTTCTTCGGTGCTTAAATCTAATCGATTCGGAACCTTATGCTAATAGATAATCGTGTTTATGACGTCTTTATCGTTATCCAACAAACTTTGATGCATTATAAGGAAATTCAAATATGAAGAATATTTCTGGTAAATAGGACTAAGGAACCACAAATCGTAATATCCCAGTATAGATGCATGGGCGAAACTACACATAGTAATCGGGTAGCTTTGGCTACTTCAAAATAATTAGGTTCATTGATATATTTATTTGCATTGTTTTGATATTTTTAATCTTTCTTGCAATTAAAATAAAACATAATTAATAATAAAAATTGTTAAGATATGACTCATAAATAAAATTGATGATTTGTTTCTTGCAAAATGATTAAAAATTATTTAGTAAGATAAGTTCAATATCATTTTTAAAAGGCAATATTAAAAAATATTAAAGTGATAGTATACTTACACATTCTTGAACAACTTGTTGAACATTTTCGTTATCCACTATTCTATCTTTATTTACGCGAGCCTCCTTCCACAAGATATGATGACCCAATGGTTGATCGGATTTCGTCTCTTGCAGCTGTTCGTTAAGACATAAACAAAATATTAGTTATAAACTATAGTTTATAATCTACCACAATTTATAAAAGTGATGTTTACTTACAATTTTTTGCTCTAAACGCGTATACCCCATATGCGATCTTTTGTATGGATGAACTAGGTTTTTTGCTCGCTCCCGATTTGTTGTACTTATATTCTATATATAAATAAAAAAAATAACGACCGTGTAAAAAATATAAGATATGAATATGAATAAAACACACATACTAATAAAATAAATATTACCAAAAATGCGGGGTCTGAGTGTTTAGCAACAAAAGAGGTCCACTCTTCAGGTGTTATGTAGTGTTTGTAAATATTTGGAGCATCAACATTCACATTTCCACACTTGTCTCTTAGGTAACAATTTGACAGATGAGATCTAAATCCTCTGTGAATTTTACCGGCAACTCTAAGTACGTAATTTTTGCGCACATCTTCAATGTTAAAAGCGCTCTGAAAACCAAATAAATAAAGAGTTTGAATAAAAGTATTTCAATGGAAAAAATTATAATTAAGTAACAAAAAAGTGGAGTAAAAAAGTTAAATACTTGTACATCACTCCACAGTATGTCTTTAGCATCCTTCAATGCTTTGTCTCTCCAGTCATCGATTGTTATTGGGATATTTTGGCAGACAACAGTACCGATGTAGCTTACCATAATTGAACTGTTGGGCTCAATCGACTGACCACTTTCATTCCATCCCAACTAATAAACTCATAGGTAAGTGATTGCTTTCAAAAAAGAAAAAAATAAAATCTAAACAAAAGTATAGTATATGTACCTCAAATTTTATTCTAGTACTTCTTGCTATGATGACTTTTTGCATTATAGTTGCCCCATGCTTCGCTTTCATAGCCTTTTGCGTTGACAACTTCATTGTTTACAACTTCTTCGTTTTGACGACCTAAAGCGTTGTTGGAATCCAATTATCTACACATTTCACACAGTATAAGTTTAACATGCAGTATAAGTTCAACATGCAGTTTAGTGACAACAACGAATTGAATAAATACAACATGCACTATTAGTTTAGTGACAACGAGATATGAATAACAATACCTGTAGTTTAGGGTTGCGACGTTGTAGAAATACAAATAGAAATATCTTGTGCAACGGGAAGATAGCACTAGGGTTCAACAGAGCACTTTAAAAAACTGAACAAAAAGCGCCTTAAAAACCTTTATGGTCGTAGAGATAGAACGTAGTGAAAATGGAGAATAATGAAAACAAAGAGTACATAATGAATATGGACAAAGAGAATGGTTCACACTAGGGAGAAAGGTTCGTATATGGAGAATGGTTCGTATAGAGAGTACCTAATGAATAAGGGTTTCCCACTGCCAAGTTCGTAGGGATGAGAATATACGTAATGAAGAAGAAAATGAAGAGTCGGTTTCTTTTATTATCAGTTTACATAATATTGTAAAAACCCTTTTACAACGCTTTTCCAAAGAGCTCTTTAAAAGACTATAAAAAGCGCCTTAAATAGTATTTTACAGTGCTTATATACACACTATATAAAAGGCGCTATATGAGTATTTTACAGCAATTTTTACCATAAACGCTGTAAATGTTTTGTACTTAGATTTTATTTTGCATTTTACAGCGCTTTTTCCCATAAGCGCTGTAGATGTTTTGTACTTGTAATTTACAACGCTTTTGCCCATAAGCGCTGTAAACGCTGTAAATATTTTGTCTCTTGTAATTGTAATTTATTTTTTTGAAACCAGTTACAGCGCTTATGAGGAAAACTATTGTAAATATTTTTCTCTTGTAATTGTAATTTATTTTTTTGAAACCATTTACAGTGCTTAAGGGCAAAAGCGCTGTAAATGTTTTTCTCTTGTAATTGTAATTTATTTTATAAATCCTTCTACAACGCTATTGTGCGAAAGCGATGTGATATAATATCCATACTCATGGATACCAAATTGTTCATATCAACTTATATAATGAGTTCAGATTATAATTAAATTTTTTATCAAATTGTCATCTCTAAAATAATTAAATAATATAATTAAAAAAATTATATGATGAATTCAAGTTCTGGAAGAAAATCAGTATATCAATGCATGTATATATATCAATGCTAAATTACATGATGAGTTCAATTTCTGGCAGAAAATTAGTATATAAGCATAAAATGAAATACTCAGTTCTGGCAGGTCAAGTTACATGATATTTTACACAATGATTACATATCATTACATGACTTATATAAAACACATAAACACACTTAAGATGCCCTTCTTCTTTTCCTGGTGGGATTCACATTTGTTTGTCCATTAACTATACGAAACGATGGATTGATCCAAATTCCCTCATCATGATAATCTCTAAGATATAAACCATCATCAGTTGAATCAATTTCACATGGTTGTAATGTCGCAAAGAAAATATCATTACCAACATCTTCAACGTTGTTGTTATCATCACTTATTTTAGTGGTCGATAGGACAACAAACCATTTATCGTCAGCAGGATCAATGACATAAAACACTTGTTGAGCTTGTGACGCTAAAATAAAAGGCTCATCTTTGTATCCCACCCTACTAAAATTGACAAGCAAGAAGCCTGACTCATCAATCCGAATGCCATTATTATTATAGACCCACTTGCAACCAAAGATGGAAACACGAAATATTGTGTAATCCAACTCCCATATGTGCTCGATAACCCCAAAATATGATAGATTTGCATATATTGAGTTTTTGTCTTTTGCACTTGAGATATGCATCGCTTCAGCTACTAGAGTGACTCCGCTATTTTGCATAGTGGTTTGCTCATCTAGTTTTGTGGTATAAAATGTATAGCCGTTAATTACATAACTGGTGTAAGAAAAGACATGTAAACTCGGGCCATTTGCTAGCCACCTCAATCTCTCTAAAATTGAAGCGGGGTCTATATCAAACTTTGAGCTAATGTGATTTTTTAGCCAAGGGATAAAACTTTGATTGTGCTATCGTGTTATCCAATTTTTATTCCTGTTCATGTTCAAACTAGATAACTGATCCATGTGTATTGTAACATACGGTTGAACCTCATCATCATTGTGCAGAATATACAATTGTGCCTGCTCCCATTCTGTTCTTGATATAGTCATTACTCTCTTTCCAATTATCTCTTCTCCTGTTATTCTTCCCAAATGACGAGACATAGGATGTCCTATGAATTCAACATTGGATAAATATTCAGTACAAAATTCAACAGCTTATTCGACAATATACCGCTCAGCAATACAACCTTCTCGTCGACTTCTACTTTTTACGTACCCTTTTAGTATTTTCATATATCGTTCTATCGGATACATCCATCTCATGTAAGCTGACCCACAAAGTTATGTCTCCTTAACAAGATGAACAGTAAGGTGAACCATTATATCAAAAAACGAGGGTGGGAAATATATTTCAAGCTCACACAAAGTAACAACAATTTCCCTCTGCAATGTCGGTAATTTCTGAGGATCGATCACTTTACTACAAATTTCCCTGAAGAAGAAACATAAATTAGTTATGGCTCGTCGAACTTTTTCAGGTAAAATGGAATGTATACCTATTGGTAGCAAATGCTTCATTAGAACATGACAATTATGAGTTTTCAAACCTTTTAACTTGAGGTCTTTCATACAAACTAAATTTTTTATGTTTGAGCTGTATCTTTCTGGAACTTTAACTCCGTGTAGAAATTTACATAAAACAATTTTTCCTTTCTAGATAGAGTATGCGCGGCTGGAGGTAGATATGTGAGATTTCCTTTCTTTACGGGACCCATTTCATTTCTTATTCCCATATCGACCAAATCTAATCTTGCATTGATGCCATCCTTAAACTTTCCTGGAATACTGAGTAATGTACCAATAACACTATCAAATACATTTTTTTTCGATATGCATCACATCGAGAAAATGTCTTATATACAATGACTTCCAATATGGCAATTCAAAGAAAATTGACTTTTTCTTCCACCTAGTTTTGACAAGCTCTCCTGCAAATGGTTTGCCAAATTTATTGGTCAAATCTTGTACTTTTTCCAAAATTTGATATCTAGTCGGTGCTTTTGGAGCAGTACCTCCCTCTGATTTTCCATTGAATGCATTTATCCACCCACAATAATGATGACTAAAAGGTAAAAATCTACGATGTTCAAGAAAGGCGTTCTTCTTACAATGTTTCAACCGCATCCAATCTGTACTCTCTTCACATATAGGACATGCACACTGACCTTTAATGCTATACCCTGATAAATTACCATATGCTGGAAAATCATTAATTATGTCGAACAACATAGCCCTCAAATTGAAACATTCTTTCTTATACCCATCATAAACTTCCACACCTGACTCCCATTACTTTTTTAAATCTTCAATTAAAGGAGCCAAGTAAACGTCGATATCATTCCTCGGTTGTTTGGGTCTAGAAATTAACAGAGACAACATCATAAACTTACGCTTCATACATAACCATGGAGGTAGGTTATAAATCAACAAAATCACAGGCCACATGCTGTGTGATATGCTTTGAAGACCATGTGCATTGATTCCATCAGTAGAAAGTGCAAGTCGTAGATTTCTTGACTCTCTACCAAAATAAGGATACACGTGATCAATTTTTTCCCATTGTGGAGAATCTGCAGGGTGTCGTAAATTTCCATCTCTAGTTCTTTCATCTGCATGCCATGTCAAGTGTTTTGAATCTCCTTCACTGCGATAGATTCGCCTAAATCTGGGTATTATAGGAAAATACCACACGACTTTTGCTAGAGTAGATTCTTTCTTCTTATATCGAGAGACATTGCATTTCAGACAAGCCTTTAGTAATTCATATTTGTTTCGAAATAAAATGCAATCGTCAGGACACGGATGAATCCTTTCGTAACTCATGCCAATAGAGCACAAAATTCGTTTAGCCTCGTAGGTTCGAATTGGAAGTTCATTATCATCTGGCAACATATCTTTTAGGAGTGTTAATAATTCTGTGAAGCTTTTATCAGACCATCCATTTCTCGCTTTTAAGTTGTACAACTTTAATATCGCCGAAAGTTTTGTGAATTTAGTACAACCATTATATAATGGTTTCTCTGCATCACTCAACAAACTCTCAAATTTTGTAGGACAATCCCGAAGATCTTCTTCAACTACTTTTGCAATATCTTCAACTCGGTCCCGCTTATATGTATTTGTGTCGAAATCTTTTGAATCATATGTCGCATCACTGTCAAAATAAGTGTTCCTTTTTTTTTCTCACCTTGTTTTACCCAACATGTATAACTTTTATCAATTTCATGCCATACTAAATGTCCTTCCAATTCATCTGTTCTAACGCGTTTTCCAAAACAACATTTTAAAAAAGGACAAATGATTTTATTCGGGTCTTTTGCATTCTTCACTGCAAATTCAACAAAATCCTTCACTCCATTTTCATACTCTTTTGACAATCGATTGGTAGACATCCATTTCCGGTCCATTTTAATTATATGACCTATATGAATGCAGTAAGAACAAATCAATCTATAACATTATATATATATATATATGCATACAAGTTATATATATTTCAAAACATAACAGAACAGATCGAACATATTTTTTATGATTTATCATGTAAGAATTTATGAATGCAGTTTATGAATGCAATATATATGAATGCAGTGTTACACAAATTTATCAATCTATAACATCATACAAATCTATAGTATATATATACTAATATTGGAAAATGGAAACCAAGGTCCAAGGTCATGCATACAAGTCTCATTTTAAAACATAACATATCAAACAAATTTCAAAACAGAACAGATTTATAATCTAAAATTTTATATGATTTATCTAGTAACAATTTATCAGTTTTAGAGAGAATAACAAATTAATAAATATAGTACCTGAGACAATAATCACTCAGTAAAAATGGGCGCAAAGTAGAAGAGAGGAAAGTTCGTAATAGGGTTCGAAGGGATATAACGTATTAATTATGTTTTTATTTATTTATTTATATATAACTGTTCGTAATTTTACAGCGCTTTTGTCCATAAGTGCTGTAAAAAGTTTTTAAAAATTAAATTTCAAAACATTTACAGCGCTTTTAAACAAAGCGCTGTAAATATAGTGTGTGGGCGCTATATTTTATAGCACTTTTATCCATAAGAAATTTTGAAGTCGGTTACAATTCACAAGAAATTAAGAAAAGTAGTTATAACTAATTAACTGAAATAACAACCCAAAACAGATTGGTTTAACTATCATTAGTTGATCTCCAAAGTCTTCTTAATTGAGTACCACTTTAACAATATTAAATCATGAGTAGTAATGTCTGAAGGGAACAAGAAAATAGGCCAAATGAATCAGGCTATATCACCATCACAGTCGTCAACCACTACTTCCCTAGCCATTGGGCACCACTTCAGCTATTGCCAATCACCAATTCGACACCCAACTGTCGCCACCACTACTGCTAAATAAATGAATTTTAAATTTATGTAGTTAAATAGTTTTTATTTTCTAAATGATGATAAAATATTTATAATAATATAATATTGTGAATTTCAACCGAGGTAGTGATCGTATTGTGATTCACGTGTTAGATAAACTATACATATTGTCAAGATAATTCTTTCAATAGTTTCTCAACAATGGCTCACATTAAATATGTCCTTAAATCATAACTCAATTGATAAATACCGATATTGTTAGGTTGAATGTCATTTTTTTGTTTGAACTCTGAACCTCGCAAATTTGTGAGTTAATTATAATATTTATAGGTAGTGATCCAACACTCGAGGTTATTGGTTAACCTTGTTTATCTCCAATGATTTGGACTCGTATTAAAAATTAGGTATTAAATCCAACAAATTGCGAATTTAATCTCTCTTAAATGTTATTGAAGAAGACAAATATAAATTTTAATTTTAAATACTGACCCTACCTTAAACTAGGACACCTCACCCGTGAATTTTGTCATACCAAAACAAAATGGTTGACCTTGAATTGTGTGGTTGGTGAAAACAAAAAGTAAAAAATTTAGGTCCATTTTTTTGAATATTTTGAGTGTGGTTATTAATTTATATTAAAAACAATACGAAATTTACCAAAAACAGAAATGTCTCTGTTTTGTCAAAAAAAAAATTATACGATATTTTTGATAGAGTTATAGGATTTGTTTGGAGTCGTCCTAAAGGTAAAATTATTGAAACCATTGGTTTAGGCTTTTAAAAATAAATAATTTTTTATTTAATAAAAAAGTCTCCAAAATAATTTTGTACTCAATAAAAAAGTCTCATGCTTTAATATTTTCAAATTTAAAAATAATAAATATTTAAAATTAATATTATCTCAACAAATATTAAATTAATGGATTTTATTTAAAATAAAAAATAAATATTATACAAAATCGATTATATTAATTTAATAAATTATTTTTTTATTCTAAAGTGTGTATAAAAAATAATTTTTCATAAAAATTAATTTAATAATTTACTTAAATTCAATTATAAGCACTAAAATATCTCTTACTTAAATTTGCTTTATTTATATTCGTTTTAAGTCTTTCAATGTCTTTTGATTAAGTCTTTCTATGTTTTTGATCATTTCTGGATTTTTTTTGGTTGTTAAGGACGATTAAGTTGAAGTGTATACCAAAAAAATAAAATACGTTCAACGATACGTGCATGCATTATGCACGGAAGTTGGACAGGTAATAGGTAGGAATAATGTGTAGCATGCTTATGACGTTGCAACTTAAACACGTCTTTTCGATCTTTCGTCATTATTTTATCCTCGTAGATGCAGACTCAGCAAGTGATAGCAGCAGTACAGCATTCTTGACTCTTGAGCACACAGGATTTGGTGAGGATATTTTAGTGACAATTTTAATTTATACTTCATGGATATTTTAAATTATATATTTCTTCACCAATTTTACATAAATTAAAAGTACGAGAAATTCTAAATTATTTTATAAAAATATTATTAATTAATAGTATGAAAAATATAAATTAAAATAATTTAAAAAAATATAAACTAATAAATAATATATGGCATAATAAAAAAGTGTTAATGGCGAATTGAGATTGTAAACATATATTATGAGAAATATAATTTACTAAAATCACATATAATTTATGATATAATTTAGGATGGAGAGAGTACTTCATACCATTTATATCATGAATCTGAAATCGCTGTAGTAGTATATCACACAGCAC
Source organism: Cicer cuneatum (assembly GCA_037974295.1). Lineage (NCBI taxonomy): Eukaryota > Viridiplantae > Streptophyta > Magnoliopsida > Fabales > Fabaceae > Cicer > Cicer cuneatum. Next base: position 49,084,008 of record JBBPBO010001984.1, on the reverse strand, counting down.
ATTCGACACTGATATCGATCTTTTGAAAAAATAATGCAGTTTAGACTAACCCACACTAAAGTCAACATTTGAGAACAAAACATCTAGCCTCTAATTAACTGAAGCTAACGTCATCAATTGCGCAGTCTAAAAAACATGTAGCATCTGCAACTGAGTGCATTTATTTTTTTTCACCTGCACAGTATTTTTTTTGCACCTAATACTTGGGAACATTAAAAACCAGAATAATACTCAATTTTTTTGTAAATAGTCATAATCTATTAACAATCTCAAATAGATTGAATTTTAATTATTGATTTTAAACTAGATGATTTAAATTTTCCACACACTAAAACAATCTCAGTTGTTTATTATGATTGGATGATTATGGACCGTAAATGCGTCACATAGTTGCAACAAGAAATCCATTTCCCTTATAGTGTACCTTTATACCACATTTTATTCAAACAAATTTTTTTGACCTAACCGCAAAATTTCACCGAAGTCGGTACACCCCAAAAGACAAATTCAAAGAAAAATTTGCATCCTCAAATTTCAATCTTTTAAAAAATAAATTTATTTTGAAAATTTTAAAGTTTGAGTTTTTTTAAGTATATTTTATTTCAAAAAAATTTAAATTAAGTTTTTCATAATATATTTATTTTCTAAAAAATTTAATTTAAATTATTTGAAATATTATGTCTTTGAAATTTTATATTAAATTTTTTAAAATATATTTATATTTCGAAAAACTTAAATTTAAATTTTTTTAAACACATTTAAAATTTTATGAGGTAGAAGACATTTGCAATTTTGCTAAAAGTTCAAGAGCAAATTTAAATTTTTGAAAAATTTCCGAGGGTAAGGATAATTGTATGGGTCAACAAATCATATTAGAAGAAATTAGGCCAAAGCCAAGTCATTTCCAGCCTGAGAAATTATTGTATAGGGACAAAAATTTGGACACTTTATCTGGGGACACATATAAAAGAATAAAAGCTTAATTGCAGTATTAATTCTCATATTTTTACCAATTTACGAAATTGATTTCTTTATTTTAAAACTTGTGAGTTTTGGTTTTTCATTTTGATTTTTTTAATTAAAAAAAGGCAATGTGATATGCTTTAAATAATATGGTATAAAATGAGTAATATTCATAAAATTGCAATAAAATATTTTAAAAACTTAACTTTCAACGTCATAAATTTTTCACATTTGTAATTTAATTAATGACATATGAATAATTAATACATTTAGATGGTAATTGTATGTCATATCACTTAAAATATGACAAAATCGTCATTTTTTTAGTTAAAAAATATGAAGGAGAGACCAAAACTCTTGATTTTTAAAATAATGTGACTAATTTCATGAATTGGTGAAAATTAAAGGACCAAAACTACAATTAAACTAAAAAAAAAATTAATACTTAAATAATGTATAATTTTAAAATAGTAAAAAAATATATTTTGTTTTGTGTATGTCCAAATAGTATATTTAAATTCTTGTGTCCATGCAAGAATTACTCGGCATTAGATTTTTTGATCCTTGATTCTCTTGTTTTTCACTATATACTAGTGTATTTTTCCAATGTTGCCTGAAGTTAAATATATATAAGACCATTATCCGTGTCATAATGTTTATAAAAAAAATTACATATTTTATTACTGCAAATCTGCAATTTATATCGATTAAACGTTACATAGAATAAAAACGTGTATAGATTTAATTGTAAGAAATGTATGTATTTATATTAATTGATAAAAAAGATGACTCATTAGAATTTGCAATTTATTAAATCTACTTTTAATATTTCCACAAAGTATAAAATAAATCGGTTAAATTACTCTTTTGTTCCTTAACTTATTTTCTATTTTACTTTGATCTCTTAATTAGTTTTTATTCTATTTTAATCTCTTAATTAGTTTTTATTCTATTTTGATCTCTTAACTATAGTTCTAGTAGTGAGTGTAGTTATTTATGTCAATTTTAAGGTCAAACCGTTAAATCAATGCTACATGTTAAATTGATCTGGTGACTAGGAGTGTGGACCCATATAAAAGTCAAAATTAAGATTTTTAAGCCAAAAACTTTTCCCCTTTCTTCTTCCTTTTAGAGTTCTTTATTTTTAGATGATGAACGAGAATATGAAAATACAATGCAAGAGTTGCTTTTTCCTTGTAATCTGAAGGTTTTGATTGAAACGCAGCAACAACAACCATGGAATGAGGTTAATTTGTTTTGATTGTTATTTTTTTAGGATTGATGATTTAAGTAAGTTGGGATTTTAAAATATTCATTCGTAGGTAGCAAGTTGTATTGTAAGAGAAGAGAAGAGAGGTTGAGAAGTGAACTTATTATTATTAAAACGATTTAAGTGTTTGAGGTGTGGCGCTGTACTTTGACATCAACCACGGTAAAATCAACAAATATGAAAAGATAAAATAAAAACCTTGAAAAAACAATTCTATTTCTTTCCTTGCCAACAAGGAGGAAGAATAAAGTTTTTTTATTTTTTATTTTTATAAGCAAAATGGATTATAAGAAATACAAAGGGTATCCCATCCTATTACAAAAAAGGATGTGTCAACCACTAAGCAAACAAGCTAGAGTAAACTAAACCCGATATGAAATTGGTAGTACAAATAAACCAAGACAAAGATATAATCTTAATGCTGTTAATTAATTTATCAATGTCTTCCAGTCCCACATAAATCTGTCGTTGGTTTTGCGAACAGGTGTACAACTTGCTCACAGAGCTTGTGGCTGAATGAGTTATCAATGTCTCCCACTATTCGCATTATCAATGCATTTTTCATATTATACTTTTCTGTATTCGTCTCTCAATTTGTACGAAGAATTGTAATAGCTTCAAAAATAGTAAAATGAGGCTTATGTTGTCTTTGAATTTTTTTATAAACTCACGATAAATAAAAATCAATTATGTGTACATCGTTAACTACATCAACCATAAAATTTAAAAAAAATTTAGCAACTGACTGATTTAAATTGACATTGATGGTTGTAATTTACCTATAATTTTTCAAAGACAATATAAAATTAAAAAAAAAAAAAAACTAGCATGACTGGGGTGTAACATTTAGATTTATTTCAGACAATTATCATATATATCTTCTACCCCAATGTTTCTAAATATTCCAACTTTGCCCCACACATTTTAAAAATAATGTTTTTCTAAATTTTTTGTGTAACGTTGTGATGAGAGTTTGAGTTTATAATATCAAAAAACATAGTTCAAATTTCATCTAAAACAATTGTAAAATACTTATTAGTGTCACTATTGTTAATAATTTTTTATCCTCCAATTTTTTTTAGCACCCCAATATTTTCATCTATTATTTATATTATATATTGGTGTTAATATTATTTGTTATGTCAATATATTAATTTTGAAGTGACTTTGTGTTTAAATTTGCTAATTGCATTGACAGTGCAATCTAATAATGTTCACATGATTTTTAAATATCGTCTGTATTTTATTTTTCTATTAATTTTTTACAATCTTAAATTTTTAAAATATTAATTTTATCATTATTAACATTGTGAGACTGGCATTTTATTCAAATAAATATTACAAAATAATCATGTTTATTTTAACTTTGATATACATTGTCTATTTTTCTGTCACAAATATTTTATTCGAAAGCTGTTTTTTTTGTGAGACAGAAATGACATTCCGTTCCAAGTTTGAGATGGATTTAATATTTCGTCATGATTTTGAGACGGATTATTCATTTTCGTCTAAAACTTGGGACCAAAGGTTTATTCTCTCAACAAATCTAGTAAAAATTGCGAAGGAGCGAATATTGATGCCATGTTTGTGACGAAAATTTTACCAATTCCGTCGCAAGTTAATTCGTATTTTATAATATGATATAGTTTTGTTTATAAATGTCATTTTTTTCCGATAAAAAATAAAAAAAAAACTTTTCAATATGAATTTAAATCATATATTTATAAAATAATTAAATTAATTTTTTTTGAAAATTAATTTCAATATTTTTATTTAATTAAATTTATCAATAATTTTAATAATATAACTAAATAGTTTTATAGTAACATATTTTAATAAAATTAAAAATATCCTGATAATAAAAATAATATGTAAAGAAAATAAGTGAAGTTAGAGAGAAATAATACCTAAGAATTAAAAAGCTTTGTACATAAAAAAAATAAGTTGAATCAAAACCTAACTCTTTAATTTTTTTATGATTTAATTTCTCCTCTATTAATATGATAATGTTAGTGATATTTATTTGTATTCTCACTTGTATTATTAATATTTTTAGAAGATTTTTTTGATTCAAAAGTAATACAAGAACAACACCATAGGTGTTTTATACATCATGACATTAGAAAGCCACTTATGATTCATCACTATACCCTATTAGTTCAATCATATAATTGATAAATGTAGAAACTCTCCTCAATGACCATACACTAAAAGAGCTTCAATCGAACCTACTCGTCTAATTTTGCTTCCATCTAATACGTCTCAATCCAAATTATTGAAGTTAATTCAAAAAGGAGTTATTCAAAATATGAACTATTTATTATTGCTCAACAAGCAATTCAAGTGTATTACACACCATATCCTAAAAGACGATGTGATAAATCAAAATTGGTTGGTGGTTATTAAGACAAAAGCAAGAAGAACGATTGATGCAAGAGGTTATGAAATAAGCTCAATACATGCTTACCAAGAAGTTGAGATTGTACAAGTGTTACCAATCGTTCCTGAAATTGAACAAATTGGTAACTTCCGTGATAATGATAATAATTTTGAAGAAGTAGATGGTTACCCCAACCAATGACACAAATTTGGAAGATGAAGCACTTGTTGACGATGAAATGGAAAACGAAGAATTTGAAGGGTAGTTCACAACACAATCCTATTGATTATGATAACTTAATGATTGAAGCTATTGGAGGAATAGATTCAAAGGGTAGAGTGTATGGACTTGGTTTGGGCGGAAGCATTGCGTCATCTTCTAAATCAAACCAATATTCGAATTATACTGACATTGTTCGTGATATGAGTGGAGAGGTTGAGGTACGATTAAGGCAGAAGATTGCAGAACAACCACAAACAATCAATTTGATCCTTGCTCGTCAAAATAAAATGTTTTCCTTATTTTCTAAACATGCAAATATTGATTTTGATGCAATGGATTTGGATGAAGATGAGCAGTCTGTTGGTAATAGTACTCTTGGAAGCAATCCAATTGATGGTACAAATGCAAATGAGTGAATATTTTTTTTAATGTAGAACCTAAAAGTTTGATGTTTTGTAGGCACCTTTGAAGTATCATATTCTTTTGGATGTATTGATAGAACTCTTGATATTTTGTTGTTATTTAGATATACTTATTTTATGTGTATGATCATGGAACCATTGATGTTTGCTATTGGAAAATGAATTTATAACTAGGTAAAATTTATTGAAATATAGATAAAAAGAAATAATTTAATGTAAATGATATAAAGATATTTAATTTGTAACAAAATATAAAATGATAATCTGTCTCAATTGTAATATATTTGCGATATAATTTTTAATGTATTTTCATCTCAATGAATTTATTAAAAAATATAATAAATAATAACTGTCATAATTTTCGTTGCAAATTTGGGACAGAAAGAAAGAAATCAGTTGCAACACGGAGACAGATTGAATGCATTTTATCGCAAATTCGGGACGGAGTAGGAGTCTTGCGTATCCACAAAAATAATGTACGTCCTAAATTCCGTCCCAGTTTAATTTTTTTCTTGTAGTGATCGGTCCAAAACCTAGATAAAATGAGAGAGTTTGACGCAGTCGGAAATCGCAAAGGGTTAGCAAGCGCTAATCCTAAAAAAGAATAAGTTCTGTAATCCACCAGAGAAGAGAAAAACTCTCAAAATTAATTATTTTATTTAAAGATACCCTTTTGTTACAGCACAGAAAGTCTTTAAATAGAAAATAGAAACCCTAGTACGAAAATTAGGTAAAACAGAAAAGCCCTAAATTAAAGGAAAAACTAAAGCGGCTGTAAAACAGAAAAGCCCGAAATTACGGGAAAACTAAAACGACTGTTTTGAGGCCCTAGACGAACTCAAAACGGTTCTGGAGCCCATACATAATAGGAAAGGTATAATAATAGATAATCTGACACCGGATGATCTTTTTCTGCATTTACCCGCAAAGTCGTTTCTTCCTCGATTCTTGCAGCGAACCCTCCTACATCATAGTTGTATTAGATAGTTGACAAACAACATAAAACTTAGTCGAATATTTATGACATGGATCAACAATGTAATAATGTTAATGCTAGGTCGTTGCTCGGAAACAACATATTGTATAGCTCAAGTACAATGTGAAATGAGCAACGGCTATTGCATCGCAACTTGCATATGGTGAAAAATAAACAAGGGTTCCTACATTGTTTGTGACGAGTGGCAGGTAAATAAGCTAATTCAAGAGAGTAAGATTTAATTTGGAAAATGAAATATGGGCACACATACAGAAAAATATGTGAAAATAGTGAAAACTATTACTAGGAGGAGGACTAATTTTATGTGTCTACAAGAAACTAAATGGGTGGGTGAAAAGCCGAGAGAATTAAATCGTTTTGATTTTAAGCTTTGGTACATTGAAAAAGTAAGATTGATAAATGGAGTAGGCATTATTGTTGATAAAAAGTAGAAGAAGGATATGGTGGATGTTAAAAGAATAGGAGATTAGATCATAGCCCTAAAATTTATAGTGAAACTAGATACCTTAATGTGATTAGTGTTTACACATCTCATGTAAGGTTAGAAGAAAACCCTTAAGTAAAATTTTGGAAAGATTTAGAAGGATTAATTCAAGAATTACCACTATGAATAAATATTTTTCTAGGGCGAGATCTGAATGAGCATGCAGGGAGTGCATCAAGAGGTTATGAAGGCTTGCAATGGGGGTATGTCCTCGGGGAGGTGAATGTGGAGGGTAAATCTATCCTTGATTTTTCGTCGTAGTTTGATGTTACTATCGCTTATACGTGCTTTAGGATAAAATAAGAACATCTTATCACATACAAGAATGAGGTGACATGTTCTCATATTGATTTGTTTCTTTTTAGGAAATCAAATAGAAAGATTTTCTTAGACTATAAAGTTATACCTGGAAAGAGCTCCATGGCCCAACATAGAGTCTTGGTTATAGATGTAAGGGTTAGGAAGGGAGGAAAGATAAAAAGTCAGAGTAAGGTCCTTAGGATCAACTGATGGCATTTTGAAGGTGAAAAACACAAGATCTTCCAACACAATGTTTTAGAGGGAGATTTCTGGGAGCTATAAGGAAGTGCAAATGATTTGTGGGACAAGATGGAAAATGGAATTAAATAGGTGGCAAAATAAGTGTTGGGAGAATCGAGAGGTTTTGACCTGTGGGTAAAAAATCTTGGTGGTGGAACGAAAAGGTACATAATTTAGTCAAGATATAAAAAGGAATTTTTTTAAAGCTTGGTCTAGGTGTAAGAATGTTGAAATTTGGGGAAAACATAAATAATCTTAAAAAAATATCAAGAAGGACGTGGGCGAAGCGAGGACTAATGCTTTTGAGGAGTTATACCAAGTCTTAGGCACCAAGTGTGACTCCCTCTTTTTCAAAAATATTTTAAAGCGTAAATATAATAAAAATAAGAGTAAAATTTGTTCATAAATTAAACATATTCAAACATAGAAATATCAAAGTTTGAAAACATGCTGAAATAACAAATTTATAAGAGTTCAACCCCTAAATTGTCGCACTAATTAGACATGACTTTATACAATACCAAATTTATTATTCGATTAATATGTCAATAACTAATAGAAAATAAATAATATCTTCTACATTGACAACATGCCAATTACTCCATCTTTTATTGTTTTATCTGTTGCCATGTCTTGATCTACCTACACATGCAGTGTGTAAGTAGCCACAAGGGAAACAATTAAAGGCAAGTCATCATTCTCAAGATATAAACAAGCGACACAAGGTAAATTAAATTCACATTCAACATCATAACATATAACACGTAACAATATCAACAAATGCATGATAACGATAAGAATCATAATCATCAACTACTTCATGATTTGATTTTGTTATATGAATGATTTATTGAGTTATTTTTCTCATCACTGTGCTTTATGCATTTTATTGCTTGATCAACTTTAAACTGTTTTACGATTCGTATTTTGAAACGACAGTGGACTTTACAAATGCTTGAGATGAGAAATTCACGATATTGTAGTCTAGGGATAGATGTAGGTCATGAAACCAATTGAATTATTTGCATAGACAATAGTTTAATAATATAATTCTTGTACTCTAAAGCTGAATTCTAATTTGAAATCCACTAAGGAATTAGGGGTTACATTGGAATTAAAGGTTCTGTCACTAAGACATTAGGGTATGAATAATAAAGAGAATTTGGTAATAGTTCAATAAAGGAATTTAGAAACTAGGATAAAATTAGAAATCAAGGTTGGATTCGAAGTGAAACTCATCCCTGACATTTTTCTTATTATAAAAGTTCAATTCTATTACTCTTGTTAGTTTCAAATATTATTTCAATCAATTCAGAAACATTTTTTTTTTCAATTTTAGTAATTAAACACAATTCCATAGTAAAATGCAATCCTTGAGTTCAACACTCGGTACTACCATTTTAATTATTACTTGCAACAATTTAGTACACTTGCTAAAACCTTATCAAGTTTTTGGCGCTGTTGCTGGGGATTGCCATATCACTATTGAGTTACAAGTTATTTACTTAATTGAAATTTTTTGCTTTGCAATAAAATTTGTCTTTATTTTTATTTATCTATTTATTTTTTTTAGTTTACAACTTTTCATTACTCACAATTTGTCTAACCTTCTTTTTAATCCAGAAATCGAAAAAACAAAATTGAAAAGCGATTCGAGAAAGGAGGCAAAGGGAAAGAATTTAGTAGCGGAAGAAGAGGATCTAGGGGATTGCTTCATATTTGCAGAAATAGATGATCCACCACCACCTGAACATACCCTCGGGGAGTATGGGAATCGAAATAGAAATCGTGCCTGGTTAGCCATCCATAACCAACCGGTTACAGTCAATAAGTTTGAAATAAGTCCGGCTCTATAGCGGCAGTTGAAGGAGATCCATTTTTCTGGTAAACATAACGATGATGCCAATAGACATCTCACAAACTTCTTTGAACTATGTGAAACAATGAAGGTGGATGGTAACACTGGAGAAGGCAAGAGGTTGAGACTATTTCCATTGTCATTCAAAGATGATGCTAAGGAGTGGCTTAATTCTTTACCATCCGTTAGCATCACCACATGGGATGACCTTGAAGATAAGTTCTTGGAACAATATTTGCCCCCAAATGTGTTCGTTAGAAAAAGGCAAGAGATTTCCAGTTATAAACAGAAAGAAGGAGAACCTCTTTGTGACATTTACAAGAGGATCAAGAGTTTACTAGCAGGATGCCCCAATCACACTTATGAAGACACTGCTCAAATGCAAATATTATGTAATGGTTTGAGGCCTAGCACAAGAATTATGTTGGGTGCTACATCAAGAGGTTATTTGAATTACAAAACCGCATCAGAAGCACGAAAAATTATCGAGATCATGGCATCAAATGAACAAATGATGTTGTATGATCGAGGTGGTGGGTCAAAAAGTGGTATGCTGGATTTGAATGTCATGGATGCTTGGTTGGCTCAAGGGAAGCCGCTCTCAAAACTAATAGAACATGTTATTGCCGTTGAGATAAAGAAAGGGATGACAGCTATAGATATACAACCCTAAGTGGCCCCTATCCAGTTATTGAAACATACAGGTTGTGACTTTTGTGGGGGAGCACATAAAAATGGAGCTTGTGAAGTACCGATACCGAAGAACCAGAAGAGGTGAACTTTGTGGGTAACAACGGGAAGCAGAACAATCCCTACTCTAGTACGTACAATCTGGGTTTGAGAAATCATCCAAATTTTTTATGGAAAGATCAACAGGGCGGACCTCAAGCAAATCAAGCTCCACCCCATAAAGCTGCTTGGGAGATTGCTATTGAGAAGTTAGCAACGAACACAAGTGCTTTCATTGAAGAGTCAAGAGCTGTCCAGAAAAATCACTCAGCCTCAATGAAGAACCTTGAGACCTAAATGGGTCAAATTTCTCAACAGCTAGCACAAAGAGCGCCCGAAAATTTGCCTAGTGACACCGTTCCGAATCTGCGAAATAATGTCAATGCTGTGACAGCGAGGAGTATTAAGGTAATTGAATTAGTACCACATAAAGCCAAAAAGGGTAGGAGTGCATCAATTCCAACCCGTTCGGAGGAAATGGTCACCCCAACATCAGTTAAGGAGGACATCACTCTTGAAAATGAGCAATAACTTGTGGTGCAGAAAAAGGAGGCCCTGCAAAGCCTGAAATTCGACTTCCGTTTCCTCAAAGATTAAAAAAGGAAGAAAGTAGAAATTTTTTGGTAAGTTTCTTGATGTTGTTAAAAAATTGCAAATTAACATTCCTTTTGCAGAAGCACTAGAGCAGATGGCGACATACGCCAAGTTCATGAAAGAAATTATGTGAAAGAAAAGAAAAATTGGCGGTGAAACAATGATGCTTATTGAAGAGTGCATTGCAATTTTACAGAGGAAGCTACCACCTATTCTCAAGGATCTTGGAAGCTTATCTATTCCTTGTGCTATTGGGGATCAAGTACCCACTCTGCCTTTAGAAAGGGTGTTGTGCTTACCCCATGATGTTGTTAAAGATAGTGAAGATCCAAGAGTGAAAGATGTTTTAGCCATGTTATAAGCATCACCATCTCACTTCACCCGCTTCTATACTAGATGGGAGAAGTTAAAAGGGAATAAAGAAAAGCATGTAGAGAAAAAGAAAGAGACGCCACTAGTTGAGCTAAAGCAATTGCCACCTCACTTGAAATATGTATTCCTTGGTGAGAAAGATGATGTGTTCTTTGTGTCATATAATACACCTTGATAATGGTTGGGGTGTCAAGCTAATGACTTTAAAGAAGCGTTTCGTGGGAGGCAACCCATAGGTAGAGGTAATTTTTATATTTGCAATCCTATTTTTGTTATTTGAATTTGTTTGTTTTTAATTGTGTGTAAACATGCACTATGATGAGGAATTTTTAACAACTTAAAGTTGGTCTTAAGTTATTTGTTTGTGATTCCGAGTTTTAAATTCTTGTTCTTTGGTCACATTCATTTATGCATACATTGTTGAATACTTTTTGGTTGTGGAAGTCTTGACATTCTTTGAAAAAACAATTTGCAGTGATATGTTTGGCATAATTTTGATAGTTCATACTCTCTCTTATTATCCTAGCTGTGAGCTTTTGAGCCTAAACACTTTAATTCTTTGGTGTGTGGTTATCGAGACGTATTATCCTTTCAGAACTTGCACTAATTCTGACTAGCATCACTTGTGATTTATGCATACATTGAAGCAATTTTGTTTGTTCGTTTGAGTTTTTCTAACTACCCTATGCAATTTTATCATTTGCTAGCCCCTTTGAGCCTTGCCCTTTTCTTTCGGTTACTAGCCACATTACAAGCTAAAGACCTGATTTTAATTAAATCACCTTACTTGGAGTTAGGTACGAAAACTTTTGTCTCATCTTGGTAAAGTTCTAAGTTTGGGGTTGTTCATGGGATAAACAACCTTTTAAGTTTGGGGTAGTGGTTCTCAAAAATAAAAATATCAAGAAAAATTAAAAAAAAAAAGAAGAAAAAAAAATCAGTTCGTGTACTTTGATGAATAATAACTTCTTGGTTATTTTGCCAATGTTTAGGAATTTCCACAGTGAAAATGTGAAAAAAAAAGTAGAATAATTTGAAAATGTTTACCAAACATCAAGTAGTAAAGCCTACTATCCAAAAATATTCTACCCTTACCTAAACCCCATTACAACCCGAAAGTCCTCCAAAAGTGTATGTGTTTGTTGCATTGTGATTGCTAACTAGAATTTTTTTCAAGTCTATGGTAGCGTGATGCATGTTCTAGGATTTGAGTGATAAATTCATAACCCTTGCTAAACACTTGAGAGAAATTTTGGTGAGATTGTGAAAAGAGAGAGTTGAACGTGATGAATGAATGCTAAGTTTACAAATGGTGTTTTTTTTTGTGAGATGTAAGCAACCTTTGAGCATGATGAATGTTTTGTAGTAGCTGGAACTTTGAGAATGATTAACTTTGAGAGAAATGTTTTGTAGTAGCTGTACCAAATTTGAAATTAATTGTTGTTTGGGGATAAACAACAAACTAAGTTTGGGGTGATAACAATTCATCATATGCATATTTTTCATTATTTTTATTTTTATTTATATTTAATAATTAGTTATTTTAAGGAGTTATTTGATATATTTTGTTAATTTTAGTTCTTAAATTTAATAAAATGCTTATATTCTTAGTTTAAAATGCTTATATTCTTAGTTCTTAATTTTATTTGATATATTTTTCTTAGTTTTGCGTAGTTTCTATGTTTTAATATAAGTATTTCATTGTTATACAATTTTTTGGCATGTCCCCTTGCCTTTTGTTCTGTGAATCTTTGAATTTATCGAATAACACCCTATTTATATCTTCTTAAATTTGAACCCTGGCTTCATTATTGTTTTGATTACTCTTGTTTATGAATTAGGATACTAGCAATAGTGTTCAACACGTGAACTTCCAATTAGATGAATTATTTTTGTTACGAAAACCAGCAAAGCCAACGCTCTTTAATGTAAACTCAAAAGAATATTTATATACCCTTAAACAGAAGAAGACAACTTTTTGTAGCTAGCCCAAAAGATGATTAACTAGGATTGGAACTTTGGTTACTAAGCTTATTTAAATTTGTTTGTAGCAAGAGTAATTGAGGAGGAGATGTTCGGGATCGACAACTTATGTTGGATGTCTGCAAATGCAACATTATCATTCTCAAGATTCAACACTATTCATTTCACACCGCTGGTAAATTCAACCAATTCCCAGCTTGAATCTCGTTCAATCCATAAACACGTGCAATCCCATCTCCAACTAAGATCACTCGACCGATCTCCACTACTAGAAAAACTCATTTTAACTGCCATATTTAGCGTTGGCCGAATCCGACCCTAGTTAGCGTACCAAATTTATTTTTTTGATTTTATTAATTATTAGCGTCGACGTAGCCGACGCTAAATAAAATTAGGCTGGCTCTAGTTTATTTTTTAATTTTTATTTTAATAGTTAGCGTCGGATGGGCCGACGCTACATTGTATATTTTTTAATATTAAACTTTTTAATAGATCTCGAACTCTGAAGTTAAAAAATGAAACACAAGGTCGCCATCTCAAACCAAACCCTCTCGAACTGATACCCTAGCTCTCGAACCTCGCCATGAACCCTCGTCGTGAAGCTCAGCCTTTTGCCGCCGTGAAGTTCAGCCACTCTAAACCCTAGCTCACGAACCCACGGTGAACCCTCTCGAACCCACTATCAACCCTCGCCGTCAAGGTCAGCCACTCGTACCGTTCTCTACTTAATCCCAGACCATCCTCTTGAAAGCTTAATCGTTGTTAAAAGTAATCTCTCTCTCTCTCTCTCTCTCTCTCTCTCTTTCTCTCTGTCTCTCTTATATTTCATGTTTAAATTGGGGTTTTTGAATTCTCTGTTTGCTTTCGTTGAAGCTGCCATTGAAGAGTTCAATTGCGGCAAGTTCCAGAAACAGGTAGATACTGAAGAGTTTTGCGAACTTCGTTCGCGTATTCCTGTTGTAGCGAGTTCTACGATTTACAATTTGTGCTTATGTTATCAAGCCCAAGGTGTGCGCCATTCTCATAATTTATGGTTATTTAAAATATAACATTCTACTCAATGAATGTGATTATGTGTTTGATATACTTAATCTAGGTAAAAAATGTTTAACTTAAAATTGTGCCTTAGTTGTGCTGTGTTATTAGTTTTCTGGCAATGTAGCTTTGTGAATGTTTGCCAATGTTTTCAAATTGCTTATTTGTTTCAGGAGCTATGTTTTGACTTAGGATCTTATCTATCCAGTCTGCTAGGTATGAGAAAAGCCTATTGTACCATTGAGGAACGAATTTGAAGGTGGTTCTATGATGTCTTAGCTGATAAGTCTCATAATCTGCTTGGCAACAGGGTAAATGGTGATAATGGGAATTCTGTTTTGCAATTCATGAAGGTGTCTGATATGTTAGAAGCAGATGCAGGGTTTCTTGTCCGTGACACCGTTGTTTTTGTGTGTGAAATATTGGATTGTTGTCCTTGGTTTGACTTTTCAGATTTAGAGGTGAGTCCTTTCAGGATTGCCTTGTACTTGTATATGCTATTATTATTGATATACTCACACACACACACACACATACCAGAGGTTCTCTGTCTTGCCCTATTTCTTTGTTAGAGAAAGAAAAATAAATGGTAGTTATGGGCAGTTATGTTTTTTATTATTTGTCAATCATGTTGTTTATTTTTTAGGAATAAATAGAGAAAGGAAAGGGGAAAATGAATAGGAGGTTATTGAGTGGTTATGGGAGGGAGAGACCAAGCTCTCTAATTCTTGGAGGGAGAGTCCAAGCTCTCTAGTTCTTGGAGGGAGACACCAAGACTCTTCATTTGCCACCAGTTTCCTACAGACTTGTTTTTGGTATTAGATATAAGAGTATCTGTACATACATTTATTTGATGACTCTGTCATTTCTGCTTTTGACATGTTGCACATTGAACATATAATATCTGCGGTTTTGCATCTGATAGATTCTGACTTATATTCTGTCTGGTAAGATTGGAATAAGCAAGTTAGGAAATATTGCCTCTTCCTTGGAATTGCTTGTTATTAGCTTATAAGATGCATGGAACAAGCTTAATAAGTGACTCACGAGTTACATAAGTTGATTAATTTTGAATCTCTTGAACATCTTGATGTACAATAAATATTGTAAGCATATTTCTATCCTATACCTTAGCCTAAAGATATGATTATATGCCTCAAAAGAAAATAAATATATGATTGCATCTTATCTTCGTACATGTTGTGAAGTTACAAGTTTTTGTTATGAATTTTATTGTACCTACTGGTTGTGTTATCACTCTTATTGTTAGGTTGTATGTGCCTCTAATAAATTGGTTTATAATGTACAAGTTTTTGTTTCGGAGGATGATCAGGATGCACTAACAACTAATCCTGATGAACTGATCAACTCTGAAGATAGTGAAGGGATAAGTGGAGATGAGGAAGATAGAGTAGTGGAGTCTACACAAGTTCTTGTTCGTGAGAGATTGGATTCTGTTGAAGAAAGTAGTAGTACATCTTCTATTTAGACCTCTGATTTAAATAGGAATGGTATTCAGGAAAAAGCTCTTCCTGGACAGTCCACTTGTCCACCTGAAACATCTGCCGCTGTTTCAGAAAAGGCATCATTTTGGTCAAAGGTACAACTCTGCATTCATAAGATTTAACTTCTGTTAAATATATCTATGGTTTTGATTGTGTGAATTTTGAACTTTAGACCAAGTGGCCAGAGCAGTCTGAGGAGCTCTTAGGTTTGATTGTAAACTCACTAAGAGCTTTGGATGGGGCTATTCCACAAGCAGTCAGAGCACCCACTGGCTGCATATGCACTTCTTGAGCGCTTTCAATAGCCAGATGCGGAACCTACTTTACGAATACCTGTGAGATAGACTTTTATTCATTTCCCAATTGTCTTATTTGAATTGTTTTATCGTATAGTATACATTTAATGTTCAGGGAACACGATCTTCAATTTTAGATTGACTTTGGCTGCATTTCCACCGCTACCAACTTGATTGATTTTTTTCTTAGGTTTTTGGGGCTCTTAGTCAATTGGAGTGTGGTAGTGAAGTGTGGGAGTTTATTATGTTTCAGTCATTTGAGCTTTTGATGGATTCAAACGATGAACCCCTGGTTACAACAATAGATTTTATATTCAAAGTGGCATCTCAATGTCAACACCTCCCTAAAGCAGTAAGCTCGAAGATAATTGGAAATTGCTCCGTTTCTCTTTAATTACTAAGAGTTTAATTTAGTTGCATTGTTAATGCAAAAGAGTTTTATAGGATTATCTAATACTATTTTGCCATGTCATTAATGAGTTTGGCATCTCATGTTATTGCTATATATCCTAACAAACTAATTGAATGCGATGTCAACGCAATGGATCAAAAGCAAGATCTTATACTTATGTACTGTTTCCAATTCCAAGATAATTTATGAACTATTTGTTATAACTTTTGTTATAACTTGTGTGGCTTGACAACTTATATCAAATGGTGACATTCTTTATCATGCAACTGCTATATTCAACTTGGGAAAATAATGCTAATGACGGTGACAAGGTATCCAAGTTCTTTCAATATTGCCATGTATTGAACATCCCTGGGAACTATCTAGATGCTGCCTTGATAACGATTTTCTAGGTAATTGGTTTAATAAGTCCATGTAATTTATTGAAATTTATTTTATTTTAAGAGATCTTTATATCCTAATGCATATCAATCTTGGGACAATGGTTCCATGTATGCATGCATTGATATATTGTTTCATTCCTTGTGCATATCTCATTTTTCATTCATGTTTGCGCATTGCATCAGTCATTCAAGTATATTTCTGCTTTTATATATATATATATATGATAACACTAGTGGTGGCTGAGAAATAAAGTTGATATCATTGTCACTTAAAGTCGTATATTTTTTTTTATGTTATTGGTTCATTTAGGGGAGGCCCCCGGTGATATACTAGTATTTCTTACTGGGCTAGAAGAGATTGAAGCTGTTGAAAGGCTTATCAATGAACGACTTAGAAAGATACTCGAACGAAGTCAGAAGCTTCTAGTTGTGCCTATATTTGCAGCTCTTCCATCTGAGCAGCAAATGCGAGCCTTTGCACCAGCTCTATCTGAATTTCACAAGGTATCCTGTAGCTCTAAGCGTTTAATCTTGTGTTCAATTATTAAACGACTTCGCACATTATTCAATAGAAAAAACAGGAAAATAAATTTAACTTAGATTTTGTAATTTTTTTTAATTTTAAACTCTAAACAGTTGACATTTCCATATAGGTTTTTATTCATTCTCTTGAAGCACTCTGTTTCATCTGATCATGTTAATTTGAAGTTATTGCTGGTTCCTGGTTGCCTCATTTAGTATCTCAGCGTGTTTAGAAGATATGATCGTGCTTTGATATTGCTTATTCTGATCATGTTGTTGACATCTCTATCTATTTCTCTGTCATTCTGTTTTGTACAATGGACTCGGGGTACTTAAAACATGATACTTGTGATATTGTATGTTCTTCAACGGTCGCCTCTTGATCTATTGTACATGAGACTTGTGACATCTCTATCTATTTCTCTCTATTTTCTCAATTCCCAACAGGAGAAAAAAGTTTTGTTGACTTTTCAATTGTTGAACTTAGCGTCGGCCAGATCGACACTACTTTATTAATAAAGTTGACTTTTAGTTAATTGTTCACTTTTATTAGTTGACCTTAGTGTCGGACACGCCGATGCTAACTGTTTTGTTGACTGCAAAATGTTGAATTTAGTGTCGGCCATCCGACGCAAATGATTTTTTTTGGTGACGTGGTAACATACTTAATTAGCGTCGGATGTTCTATTTTAGTTGCTAGCGTTGGCTTAGCATGGGTCCGGCTGACGCTAATATAGCGACATATGGTATTTGGTTGACGCTATGCAATAGCTTCGACCGTTTTAGCCTGGGCCCGACTCCGACGCTAAATACACGTTAGCGTCGGCTTGGCCTGTTAGCGTCGGCTTTTGGCCGACGCTAAATATTGTTTTTCTAGTAGTGCTCATCCACTTGAAAATTTGTGTAAAAGTTGGTAATTCGACTTTCTAATAGAGTTGTTAGTTCCGCAACTCTTACAGAGAATTCCATATTCAATTAAAAAATCCCAAAAGAAGCGCATCAGTACAAGAAGGCGGATATGGATCCTGCAAGCGGAGTGGCTCTCCATACTACAAAGGTCGCTTGGGAGCACATGCCTATATGTATCCTAAATTATAGTTCCCAACCAAATATTAATTAATTAATATACTAAGATTAAATATGTTTATCGTTTAAATTGTAAGAAACATAAAAATAGAAAAAAAGAATCTTAATTGTAGTAAAATACAAATGGATCAAACAAAGAATATTTTTAGCTTCCATTGTTTACTTCTTCCTTCTCGCTGACTTGGGATTTCGAAACAAATACTATACGCAAAGGTTGGCCTAGATATTCTCATATACATTTGACGTATAGGGTGCAGTTGACTCTTTCCTTTGCTTATGCCTTATTTGTTCACCATATCCACAGGATAGTTTTGTATGTCCTGGAACAGCAGCAAATTTCTATCACTCCATAAAGCCCATGCAACTACTAGCATCAGTTCCAGCTGCTCTTCATCAAGAGACTTCCCCATCTCCTTCACCCAATCTGAGAGAGAGCCTGCTTCTGTTGAGTATGAATAGGGGTGAGAATAGGTCAGACCAGGCCAGACTTTGAAAGGCATGAGCTTGATACGATTAATTTTTTAGGCCTAAGTTTGGCATACGACATATCATAGGTTTTTTTTCCGGTCTGGTCTGGCCTTTTTAAAAGAATGGTCTGGTTTGAAAGCCTATTTAAAAGCCTTGTTGACATTATAACATTTTACATTTTTTTAAATAGACTAAGTTAGGCATTTATATATAAGGAAAACTAATAAAATTATAATGAAATCTAATAATATTAGAATAACTTAATTGAATGCTTTAAAATAGGAAACAATAATAGTAAAACATAACATTAAAAAATAATAAAATATATATACTTTAAAATAGCAAATATACTATTAATAAATAATAATAAAAAATAACATTAATATTATATATATATATATATATATATATATATATATATATGTCGGCCTGTCAGGCCTAATAGGCTTTTATATAAGCCTGAGTCTGACCTATTTAAATAAATAGGCTTTAAAAATAGCCTGAATCTAACCTTTTTATTAAACAGGTCAGGGCAGACCAGGCCATAAGTAAGGCAGACCAAAGGCCCCTGACGGATAACCTAGCCTATTCCCATCCCTAAGTATGAAGGCTAATGGACAGAGTAGCCAAATGCCAGATGCCCAGGTTAGATTATTTCATGATAGTGAAGACTTGATTTTAGGAATTAAGTTTTGCAGTATAATACTAGAGTACATTAACTATTATAAATACCTTTTCATTATGAGGTGCATCATGCATGGAAACATTTCTACATGTTATGCAGATATTTTGCTTGAAAAGGGGTAAATCAAAGCTAAGGAGATTTGGGACATTTATAAGAGCGCTCCTCGTGTAGCTCATGTAGATCTCAAATTAAAGGGATGTTATCCTGTAACCTGTTATGTCAGTGCGCCTTTGACATTGTTATACATGTTATTTTTAATTTTTGACGTCTTCTAAAGATATATTTTAATATAGTATTTCATACATGATTTGAAAGTATTCAAGCATTTCAAGATAGTTACTTGGGAGATGTTTATTACTTGAAAATCATTTATTGGATTCTTTTAAGGGTTACAAACTCAGAATTTTAGTATGGCAGGCTCTACATACTTTAATTTAAAAAAATATATATTTATCTTCGCCCTTGGTTGAATAAATGGTAATTTGTCCCTATAATTTTTACTTTTTGGGCCTTTTCTAGCCTTTTGTGAGTCCACTTGATGAATATGGATTTGCAGCAAAAAGGTACATTTGAAACAGGGCAATTTTTATTTGCTTCATGTATTGTAATTTTATTTTTAGTATATTGAATAAATAAACCTCAATAGGTCAAATTTGTTATGATGTTCAAGAACAATTTATCTTTTGGGAAAGTGTAATACATTATTAACATTAACCTTATTTTACTTCAATGTTTATTTATCGAACTTTAATTTTTTTTCTTTCTATATTGTAGTCATATCTAATTTAAATGTTTGAGAAGTTTGATTTGTGAGTAATGAATTTGATGATGAAAATATAAGCATTCTAATGGACATATGAGAAGATGTTAGTCATTTGTTTAGCTAACTTAATTGCTTCAATAATACTATTCATATTCGTATTCTTATGCTTACTATTCGTATTCATACTAATTGATTAAACGGCAATCCTATTATGTGCGCACAAGTTGAAGCTGGCCTCCTGACATTAGTTTGGGCACCTCAAGCTAAAATACACAAAATGCATTAGCCCAGTATTAGTTGCACACTAGTAAAAAATATAGCTACTAGCTAAAATAAAAGCTTTAGAATATAACAAATAAATTGAAACAACACGTGACAAAAGGGGACATAGACATTTAGTTGGTTGATTTTGATTATGAGATAACGACAGTATGAGTAGTTACTTCCTGCAGTATGAGTAGGATTAGGAAGCAGGTATGGGGTACAGGGGAAGCATGTTAGTCCCCAAAATTCTGGTGCTGTCATTTCCTGCATTACCAACCATTGTGGTGGCATTTAAAAATGGTTCTTGAACATTTTCATACATGCGCCTCAGCATGTTGAACTCCTCAGGAGATGCTTCCATGTTGCTCATAGCTCTGTCTGTATTCCTCATCATTTCACACCTCCATGATCTCAGAGCTTTTGAATTTGCGGTACCTAGATTAGTGGTACATTTTGTGAATTTATTTTGCTGCTTGCAGCCGTTCTATATGAAAAAAAATGTTATTTTAATGATTTTGCTTAGTTCTAATAATCTAATTATTTTGCCTTATATCTAAATAAGTTATTTTATTTTTAACCTAAGTATTTGTATACTTGATAGGATTAGACTACAAGTCTAATATATGATTTATGAATATGCTATTTTTCGATTTTTGCTTAAGTTCCTTGTGTGTTTGGTTAACTCTGCATCAATTATATCTTACTACTATAATAATAGCTTTTTTGTGTGTGAAAGATACGGTTGCATTTTGATGTTGTGAGTATGATAGTGAGGCTGAGGAGAAACACAAAATGGATATTGCTCGTGAAAGGAGTTGGCGAGGTAAATTCACAAGAAAACATAGGCTAACAAAGCCCAACCCAACTGAATTCTTTTGTTCCCAGCAAACAATTCAAACAAAAATTTGGGCCGGGTTCCAAAATTTTTAGAATTCGCCATTGATACGACATGCTGCTTTGAGTGGATAAAAGATGTCCTTTGACTCCATTGGAGGTATGCTGTTAAAATTCTTTACTTCCTTTCTTGGGTTTCTTTTGTCCTTCATATTTGCAAATAGGATCTGAATTAGAAAATCTGTTTTTCTTTTCAAACAAGCTTATGGTACCTGAAGCTAGGGCAACAGTCATGCTTTTTGAAACTATTTGAATGGGAATTTGTTTCCCTATTTTTTATTCCTTGCTGATTTGGGATACTAATGATCCAATTTGAAATCTTGTATGGTGATGTATAGCAATCATAAATTCAAATGATAGGGTTACTGGAAAATCGGCTAAATCAAAGTAGAAAGTTAGAAGGATAATACAATATTTTGAAGTAAGAATAACATAACTCTGATTTTACAGCTCATTTTATTTGATGCTACAGGTAGGAATGATGCTTAGAGGCATGGGTTTCGATAATACAACCTTAATATATGTTGCAGCAGTAAAAATTTATAAAGAACAATAGTACATGGGACCACTTGTTAAATCGGTTCAAATTTAACCGATGTAATAAACCAATTTTGAATTAACTTGTTACATATGTCATTTTAGTCGATTTTAGAGTTAATTATTTTTTACAACATCTGATGTTAGATCGGACAAGTAACCGATCTAACATGTACATAGGAACTGATGTAAGAATGTTTAATTGCACTAGTGATTGTTGTTGTTTTAATTTGTTGTTGTTGAATTTGAGCATTCTTAGACACTACTTAATCATAATAATGTCCATTAGTTTGAAATATTTTGTTTTATTTATATTGTTGTAATTAAATCATAGATCATGTTTTAATATTCTATTTGAGTTGTTTATTATCACTATCAAATCGGGAAATTAGTTTGTTGTTTGCATGTTTTGATCTTGTTTAAGTTTAATTAGTATGATGTTAATATTATAGTCTTAAGTATGTGTGAAAAAGTGCGGTTGAATTTAATATATTTACTTATATGTTTTTATAGGCAACACATACATAGGATCGCCAAGAGATAGAAAAAGTTCTTATGAGTGTAGTTGCCGGTCTAATGATGAAACAACGTCGTTAGGGACTATCTAGATGATTTATGAACTAAGTTTGATAATGTTGTTTTCCATTTTCAGTCACTCGATTAATGTTTGCCTTTTGAATATTTAAACTAATTTACTTATTATTTTAATTAAATTCAATGTATGATTGTTACTTTTAAATATATGATATGAATGAGATTTATTTATAATTTTATATTTGTGTATTTTAGTTATATGAATGAAATTTAGGAATATTTTTTATTTTAATTAAATTAATGAAGAAAAAAAACAATAAGGAAAATAAAAAACTTAAGTTTGCGATGGTTTAAACCGTTGCCAAAAGTACTTAGAGGCGGTTTGTATTCGTCGCAATACCATCCTGGAACAAAAAATAGGTGTATTTGAAAACCCTATTGGAGGCGGTTAGAACTGTCGCAAACATTTGCAGCAATTGGAACGACAATTTTTTTAACTGTCGTAAAAAAGTCTCTGGACGGACGAATCTGCGACAGTTGGGGAACTGTCGCAAACATCAACCTGCGGCGGTTACAACTGCCGCAGACCCCCTTTTTCAGGGCCGCAAAATATTTTTTTTCTTCTTGTAGTATGATATGGTTAGCATTGTCCTAGGTTCGAACCCGAGACCTCACAGTTGCGTAAGTTACTTATGGTGAAATTTACCATGTCTTTTAAAGAAAAAAAAACAATAAAATAAATATTCATCAACACGTCAGTCAATATCACACATTAACAAGTAGTATCGTGCAATTCAGGTATTAACATATTAAGGTTTAACGTAATTACTGAATTGATTGAGTGTTCTAGCTGTGCTCCAAGTCTAAAGGTCAATGGATAGGTCATGTATATATATTAGGGTTAAGATAAAAAGATATTAGGGTTAGACAAACTAACTAAGCTAAATATTAGTGGAAAAATTGTGAAATATTGTTACAGAAGGATTTAATAGTTTTGGATCGTTTTCAAATTAATCAAATTAATACAATAATTGATTAGTTTGAAGGCCTAATTGAATATTTTGATAGAAATTGTTTCTAATCGATTAAATATTACAATCTAATCGATTAGCACATAAAAAATGACCATATCATAATCTTAAAATCTTATAATTAAGATACTTGGTTTAGACTAATCCCCTGACTTAGTTCTACGATACCCTACATGAATTTGGGTGTTACACTAGACCTATTGCTCTCCATTCACTGACATAAAACATTTTATCTCTTGTTTTTCTAAATCAAAAAGTTTAATTTTATAGATATTATTCTTCCTCTATCGATGAAAATTATGGAACCATAAGACTAACTAAAGCCTAACATGTCTTTTGACAGAAGACTACCTCATAACCAATTTCACTTAATTGGCTTATGCTCAATAGGTTAAGTCTTAGTCATTTTACATACAAGACATGTTTTTAAGAGAGTAAAGAGTGATTACCTACATTTATGTGGCCAACAATGTTACTAGTTTGATTGTCTCCATATCCAACGTATCCATCATCTTTGAGTGTTAGGTCTTGGAAATTACACAGTTAGACTATCATTTTTCGTTAGAAACTACTATCAAGTACAAGAATTGTTGTTTCATCCTGGTTGCTAAACAAATTTATTGACCATCTTCTTCTTCATCAATCATTTACTCACTATTATTAGAGCGAATGTTTTCCATCAATGCCATGTTGACTTGTTCTTTATCCTCATTAGACGATGCATCATATCCATCCTACGTATTCATTAGACTTTTCTTCTTGCCTTTGACGCTACCTTGTTTAAGTATTTCCTTCATGAGCTTAAAACATTAATATTAGTAATGCCATGGCTTCTTGCAGTCGTAGCAGACTAATTACTTTTTTTCAGCAACTTCCTTCTTATATATGTATTCTTTAAAGTTGGAATTTTTTGATTCTTTCCTAAGGAAGTATTTCTAAGTCTTCACTCTTTTGTTCCTCAAGTGGTGAACTAGTTTGCAGAGGAGTGACAATTCATCATCTTCTTAGTCTTTGCTCTAGTCATCTGGTTGATCATTGCTAGTTCTGCTTATGCTTGTAGAGACTCGAACGTGGATGCCTTTTTTCTTTTCTTTCCTTTTTTTTTATTTTAGTAATTTTAAGGCAATGGATTTTTTCTTCGTTGTTGGTTCATCCTCATTGAAACGTATCTCATAAGATTATAGAGAGCTAAATAACTATTCCAATTAAGATTTTTGAGATCTTTAGCTTTCTAGATAATTGTTAATTTGGGTCTCTATTGCTTTGGCAGACTCCTCAATATCTTTTACACATGGTGTTTTTAGAACCAAGTTAGTTTTATACTTAGAGTTTTGATGCTAACCAAAGTATTTTATGAAAACACCATGTATGAAAGAAGATTCGTGTTTTTGAAGACAATCTAAAATATGATTTGATTCAGATTTATAATTGAAGAAAATCTTTGACCAAGTTGAAAAGAAGATATGGTCAAGATTTGAAGAAGATATGATCAACATCTTATCAACAATAAGATATGAATTATTTACAAGAACATTTGATCAAGATTTATCTACAAGAAGATATGAATTATTTACAAGAAGATATCATCAAGAATTTTTACAAGAAAAAACATTCGGAAGAAGATACATTTGCAAAGATATGATTTAGATTTTGACAAAGGACAAAGTATTGAATTAGACTTAGTCATATTCCTACTTGTGAAAAGTTTACGAACTGGTCCATCTGAGGAAATACGAAAGCAATCTTAACAAGCAATAAGAAGGAAGTTTCATCTGAATAATTTGCGAAAGCAATCTTAACAAAATACGAAATGTATCAATCTAAAGAATTTACAAACTCAATCTTAACAAAATACGAACAATATCAATTTGAAGAATTTACAAACTCAACTTTAACAAAATACGAACAATATCAATCTGAAGAATTTACAAACGCAATATAAAAAAAATACGAACATAATCAATCTAGAAGAACTACTTAGATTGGATTCAGAAATAAAGAATTGGCTAAAGAACATATTATCAAAAAGCATCTTTTTCAGAATTATTTTTGAATAAGATCATTGTTGACCAAGCTAGAAATGAAGATACAATTCTGAATTAAACAAGGACTAAATTAAAGCTCTAGTTATATCTATAAATAGATAGTCAAAGTTGAAGAAGAAGATCATCGAAAAATAAAAAAAGAGTAGAAGAACTCAAGCTCCAAATTCCAAATTCCAAATTACAATTGTTCGAAAGAGATATTCATTAGAGTGTGATATTCATTGTTATAATTAGCTTGTTAGAAGCAACTACTCAAGTTCCAAAACTTTGTATTCAATCCTGATGGTGGTGTGAGTGTGCCTTCAACAATTTGGGGTTGTTAGGTTGTGTGGAGAAGATTTGGCTAGTAGAGTCAAGGTGTGTGTGTTCCTTAAAAGTCTAGGGTTGTCAGGCTGTTTGAGAAGACTAGCTTGGAGGGTCAAGTGCTTTGTAATTTAAGTTGTTGAAATAGTGGATTAAATCCTTCTTAGTGAAGGGATTAAATGTTGTCAAGTTAGCGGTGAACCAAGATAAATTACATGTGTCACTTTATTCCTGCACTTCTTAGTTTTGTTATTGCTTCTACTCCTAGTAAATCATCAAGTCTGAATCAATTTAATCAAATAATGAAAAAGTTATCAACTTAGTCAAACACAAGTCAACCCCCTTTCTGGTGTTTGCACATTTAATGTTTGAGGAAAGATTCAAGGGTTCAACATGTCTGGATTTAGTGTAGAAGCTATTGGAGGAAACATCAAAATACCACCTCTGTTTGATGGAGAACGTTTTGAGTACTGGAAGGACATGCTGAGAAGTTTCTTTATTTCACAAGCTCGTGAACTTTGAGACTTGGTGGAAGATGGTGATACTGCTCAAAAGAATACTGATGGTATTGAGATTCCAAGGAAAGAGATGGATGTTGATCAGAAGATGATGTACAAGATGCATCATAAGTCCAAAACATTTATGATAAATGCAATCAATTTCAAGGAGTTTTACAAGTGCACCAACAAGGAGACAACAAAAAGTATTTATGATAGTTTGATTCTGACTTATGAAGGAAGCAAACAGGTTCAAGAAGCAAAGGCCAACCTCCTAGTCAGAAAGTATAAGTTGTTCAAGATTGAAGAAGATGAAGACATTGAAACAATGTTTTCTAGATTCCAGACTCTGGTGTTAGGATTGAAGATACTTGAGAACAGTTATACTACTACTAATCATGTGAAAAAGATTACCCAAAACAGAAATGAAGAATGTTCTGATGATCAAGCAAGAACGTTCTTGCTTTATTTACAACACATGTCTATTAAACTATAAACTTAACAACCTGTCTTCCAATGGCTATATGAGCTGACACATGCCTTCAAGAAGCCTATAAAAGTAACTTCAAGTAAAAGGGAACCTCATCAGTTCAAAGTGCAAGAAATCATTCTCTTAAACAATCATTCTTGAGAACTATAAGCTCTTGAAATTAAGCAAAGCTCCAGCTCTTCTTCACTAGATTTAGGATCAATTCTTTGATTCTGATTGCTTAAAATTAAACTCAAACAAATGTTGAATAGAGTCTGATCTATCAATCCTTTTCAAATAATTTTTGTTGAAACTCAACACTATAAAATTAAAGATAGTTTGAGTGTATTGGAGAAATCATTTTATATTTAAAAGGTTACTTGTAAAATCCTTTCTAGACTGAAAGGTAATAATTGAAAATCCTTTCAAGGTTGAAAGGTGATATATTGTAACTGGTCAAGATTGATCTCAAACATTGGTGGGAAAAACTAGAACATTCTTGTTTGAACACTTTAGAGAAAAAACTCAAACTGTTAGGAATGGATGTAACCCACTTTGGGTGAATCAGGATATATTGCTTTGTGAATTCTCTTTCCCTTATCTTCTTTTATTTTTCACTCACTTAGTACTAATCACTTCGTGAAGTTTTTATTGTTATATTACTAGCGAAGAACGTTCTGCCTTTATTATTTATCAATGAAGATCAATCTTGAGTTAGCCAAATTTAATACAGAAATTAAGTTTTAAAAAAGGAATCACAATTCAAAACCCCTTTTCTTATGATCAACATTGTCATTTCAATTGGCATCATAGCCCGGTCTCAAAAATTAACACTCAAAAGTTTTAGAGGAAAAGATCTAGGAGACAATGTTGAAAGCTAAGTACAATGTTGAAGGAAGATCTTCGAATAGACCACCTTACGTTGAAGGAAGATCTTCGAATAGACCACCTTACTTCGAATAGACCACCTTACTTTGGAAAAGTAAAATGCAGTTGTTCCTAAAATTACAAGACACAGGAATGTTGCACATCATAACAGATGAAAACTTCATACCAATAGTTATTCAAGACGATCCGACATCTACTAAAAAGATAGAAGCAGATTGGACAACTGAAGACAAAGCCAAGGTACTTCTAAACTCTAAAGCTCAACTACTTTTGTCTTGTGCCTTAAGCAGAGAACAAATTGAAAGAGTAGATGAATGTGATACGACAAAAAAAGTATGTGATACATTACAAACCCATCATGAAGGAACAAGCCATGTAAAAGAAACAAGAATTGATATTGGCATACGAAAGTTCGAACTATTTGAAATGAATGAAGGAAAAACCATTGATGAAATGTATTCAAGATTCACAACCATAGTGAATGGAATGCGTTCGCTTGGCAAAGCGTACTTAGTACAAGACAGAGTAAGAAAAATCATGAGATGTCTTCCAATCTTATGGAGACCAATGGTAACAGCCATAAGTCAAGCCAAGAATCTTGAGGTACTAGGATTGGAAGAACTCATTGGAATCTTACGAGCACATGAAGTGCCACTGCAGGAGGACAAACCACTGAGGAAAGGCAAAGTAACAGCCTTAAAAGCATCTCATAATTCTCAAAACACGTCACTACAATCAAACGATAAAGAAGAATCAGAAGACAACCAAAAAGATGCCGATGAATAAATAGTTCTTCTTACAAGAAAAATCCAAAGGATGATGAAAAGAAGGAATCATATTAAAAGAAGCATTCCAAATAAAAGGGAAAACCTTAAAACAGAAGTAGATAAAAGTCAGATCACATGCTTTGGATGCAATAAACTAGGACATTACAAAACTGAATGTCCCTTAAACAAAAGAACACAAAACAAGTTCCCATTCAAGGAAAAATCCATGATGGTTACTTGGGATGATTATGAAGAATCAAAAACAAAAGAAAGGGAAGAAGCCAAGCTATGTTTAATGGCATACTCAAAAGACAGTGAGGTAACAAGTTCTGAACTATGTTCTTTGTGTGAACAAATGGAAAAAGAATTTGATAACTTGTTAAATGACTCAAATTTTCTTGTCCAAAAATGAAGTTATTTAAAAGAACAAGTTTACAAAGAAAAGGAAGAAAAAGAAAAAACTCAGGCTATGAATAATGAACTAAAAATGGTCATTCAAAACATGTAAGAATCTCAACTTAAAATTTTTGAAAAAACTGAAAGTAAAGAACGTTATGCGACTCAAAAGGAAAACGTTCTTCTGAAAACTGAAATTGACTAAAATTGAATATCTTAAAAATGATATGTCAAACTTCATTAAATCTACTAAAACCTTTCAAACAATCATGGGTTCTCAAGTACGAATATTTGACAAAGCTGGTATTAGTTTTGACTAATCTCAAAAACAAAAACTTTATGAAAACTCATTTGTCCCTGAAAGAAAAGAAGACAAGTGCAAAACTAAATGTTCATACGACACTAAAATTGGACATATGGAGTATGCATGTTATTTCAAAAAAAGAGATGAAAAAGTTAAAACTAAAAAGCCTTTTAGAAAGGAAGAACGTTCTGGGATCAGATCAGAACCTTCTCCAAATTTTCAAAAAACAGATTTATGAACCTTATCCAAGATCAACAAAAAATGCTCTTACTGTTCTAAGATTGGCCATATTGAATCAACCTTATATTTTAAAAAGAAATCAAGTATCAAAGAAAAAAACTAATTCTCAAGGACCCAAGACCAAATGGGTACCTAAAACTCTTGTAACATCCAATGCAGGTTGGTTTTCAAGGTGTCAAGAAAAAGCCATGGTTCTTGGACAATGACTGTTTGAGAAATATGATGGGAGATAAACAATGTTTTATGTCATTTGTCAAAAAGGATGAAGGCTCTGTGACATTTGGGAACAATGACCAAGCAAGGATCAAAGGTAAAGGTACCATTGGTAAGGAAAAATCTGCTAAAATTACTGATGTTCAATATGTTGAAGGCCTGAAACACAATCTGTTAAGCGTTAGTCAACTATGTGACAATGGTTTTGATGTTATATTTAAACTCAATATATGTGAAGTCAAAAAAGAAAATTCTTGAGAAATTCTCTTATCTGGAACCAGAAGGAAAAATCTTTACACTTTATCTTGAAGAATCACTACAAGAAATTTCAAAGATTGCGACACTTAGGTTGCGGCGGTTGTAGGAAAACCTCCATTGATCTCAAATTGCGATAGTTTCTACGACATTTTTTACCAACTGTCGCCGTGCTTCTATGTATCCCGCTTCAAAACCCCCCAATTCCCAAAGTTTTTTCAGTTTCCTCCTAAAACCTCAGTGCCCAAATTGACAGAACTTGTTTCATTTTCATTTTCCTCAAAATCACAACCTAACCTTCAATCTCCATATCAGATTTATTTCCCCTAATTCGCGTTCCATCCTCCATCTTAGGTTCCTCCCCATTTGCGACCACTTTCCGTCTCAGGTTCCTCCTCATTTGTGACCTCTCTCCATCTCAAATTTTCTCTTTGCGGCCTTCCTCCGTCTCAGCTTGCTCCGTCGAGTCCAATGTGAGAATTTTGGTTATTGGAGGAGCTGGTTTTATTGGTTCTCACCTAGTTGAAAGATTGATGGAAAATGAAAAAAACACGAGGTTTTCTTAGCTTATTTCTTTCTGTGTACTTTGTATTCATGTTTACTATGTCTATCAGTTTTGACAAATTTGCTATGATGAAGGCAAGCGTGTGGCCGAAACTTTGATGTTTGATTATCATAGGCAACACATAATTGGTAATGTTATGTCATGTTTTCTTCACCAAACAAAGTATCTCCTCATTGATAGAGGATATTGCCAATTCATTTTTTCATCTTATGTTAACTAAATAATATTTCCATATTTTCACAGAAGTTCGCATTGCCAGAATCTTCAACACATGGACCACGCATGAATATCGATGATGGTTTTCTTAAAGATGTGAAGTTATAATACATTATGGTTTTCTTATTGTATTTCCAAAACTTTTCCTCTAAAATGCTAATAACTCATGCGCAGATGGAAAAAGACCACAAATTGGTACAAAGACCACATATAAATTAGTTTGTTGAATTTGTGGTTGAGCAGAGATTATAGTGTCTATGGTTATGAGAAAGGTATGTGTAACACCCCGACCCTTCCGCGTTACCGGCGATGCTACTCGGTCTTCTCACTCCCCCTAACTACCTCATGGAAATAGTGAGTTTTTGCCTTCCGTGGGAATCGAGCTCGGTACCTGGGGTATAAGTACCGCCTCATCACATTCCCACTACCAATTGATTGCAAAAACTCACTATTTCCATGAAGTGGTTAGGGGGAGTGAGAAGACCGAGTAGCATCGCCGATAACGCGGAAGGGTCGGGGTGTTACAGTATGGATTCAACTATTTTGAGAAATCTTATGTGTGGTTAATTAGTATGATGTTTATATTATAGTCTTGAGTATGTGCAAAGAAGTGAGTTGAATTTGAATTTAATATATATACTTATATGTTTTTCCAAGCAATAGACTTAGAATCACAAGAGATGGTAAACATTCTTTTGAGTTTAGCTACTCACGTCTCTTCTTGTTCTTTGTCTCTACTTTTATATCCCTTTAGGACTTTCTCTCGATTTTCTCCTATTTGCCTCTCTATCTTACTGTCACCACTAGGTAATTATCATAATCACTCTTTCTTTTTCTTATTTTATAGTTTACATGTTATCTCCCTGAATAGAGAATCAATACAATTTTTAGGCTAGATGCAATTTGTTTTCATTGCTTCAAGAATCATTAGGCCATATCATTCCACATGTAAATTAATTAATGTTCTTTTTCTAGCTCTTGAGTGATATAGCATAGTCCAATGACTAATATATATACTTTTAACAAATCTAATGACGTGTTTGTATCAATTTTAATGCTTGCATGTTTTGGGTTTGAAATATTTGTTTTATTTATATTGTTGTAATTAAATCATAGATCATGTTTTAATCTTCTATTTGAGTTTTTTGTTACCACTATTAAATCGGGGAATTAGTTTGATGTTTGCATGTTTTGATTTTGAGCATTTGATCTTGTTTGAGGTTTATATTAAAGTCTTGATTATGTATGAAAAAGTGAGGTTGAATTTGATATATATACTTATATGTTTTTTTAGGAAACACATACTTAGAATCGGCAAGAGATAGAAGACGTTCTTCTGATTATAGTTGCCGGTCTAATCATGGAACAACATCTTTAAGGACTATCTAGATGATTTATGAACTAAGTTTGATGTTGTTGTTTTGTATAGCATTGTCCAATGACTAATATACATACTTTTGACAAATCTAATGATGTGTTTGTATCAATTTTAATGCTTGCATGTTTTGGGTTTGAAATATTTTGTTTTATTTATATTGTTGTAATTAAATCATAGATCATGTTTTAATCTTCTATTTGAGTTGTTTGTTACCACTATCAAATCGGGGAATTAGTTTGATGTTTGCATGTTTTGGTTTTGAGCATTTGATCTTGTTTGACTTTTAGATTATGTATGAAAAAGTGAGGTTGAATTTAATATATATACTTATATGTTTTTTTAGGCAACACATACTTAGAATCAACAAGAG
The DNA here is from genome assembly GCA_037974295.1 of Cicer cuneatum. NCBI lineage: Eukaryota > Viridiplantae > Streptophyta > Magnoliopsida > Fabales > Fabaceae > Cicer > Cicer cuneatum. The sequence goes on along the minus strand of JBBPBO010001984.1, from coordinate 49,051,873 downwards.
ATAGAAGACGTTCTTCTGATTATAGTTGCCGGTCTAATCATGGAATAACATCTTTAAGGACTGTCTAGATGATTTATGAACTAAGTTTGATGTTGTTGTTTTGCATGTTCAATCACTCTATTAATGTTTTGGTTTTTGGATATTTAAACTAATTTATTTATTGTTTTAATTAAATTTAATGTATGATTGTTACTTTTGAATATATTATATGAATGAGGTTTATTTATAATTTTATATTTGTGTATTTTAGTTATATGAATGAGATTTATGAATATTTTTTATTTTAATTAAATTAATGGAAAGAAAAGCAACAGAAAAAAAAATTTAAGTTTGCGACGGTTTGCAACTGTCGCAATACCTTCTTGGAAAACAAAGATAGTTTAAATACTCTGTTGGAGGCGGCTAGAATTGTCGCAAAACACTTGCGGCAGTTGGAACGTTGGTTTTTTAAACCATCGCAAAACAATCCTCCGACGAACGAATCTACGACGGTTGCAGAACTGTCACAAAGATCAAACTATGTCGGTTGTAACCGCCGCAAAATAGTTTTTTTCTTGTAGTGAATTGCCAAATGAATCGTGCTTTATGTCCATCAATAAAGACAAATGGATATGGCATAAGCGAACTGGACATATCAGTATGAAAAGAATCTCAAAAATTTCCAAACTAAATCTTATTAGAGGTCTGCGCAAAATAAATTTTGATAAGGATAAAATATGTGAAGCTTATGCAAAAGGAAATCAAGTCAAAAGCAGTTTTCAGTCAAAAGATTTTATTTCAACAAAAAGAATCCTTGAACTACTTCACATTGATATATTTGGCCCTATCAAAACAACAAGCTTAGGAGTATTGCAATATGGTTTTGTTATTGTTGATGACTTTTCTTGATACACATGGGTACTCTTTTTAAAACAAAAAGACGATGCATTAGATGCCTTCAAAATTTTCTACAAAAAAGTAAAAAATGAAAAAGACTCCAACATAATCTCTGCAAGAAATGATCATGAAGGAGAATTCATAAATACTTCATTTAAAAACTTTTTTGATGAACTTGTCATTTCTCATAATCTGTCATGTGCAAGAACTCCACAACAAAATAGAGTTGTTGAACAAAAAAATAGAACGTTACAAGAAATTGCAAGAACAATCATGGAAGAGTCAAACGTTGAAAAATACTTTTAGGCTGAAGCTATCAACACTTCATGTTATATCTTGAATCATGTATCAATAAGAAAAATTATCAACAAAACAACCTATGAAATATGGAAAAACAGAAAGTCAAACATTTCATATTTTCACATTTTTGGATGCTATTGTTATATTTTAAATAATAAAGATAACTTGGGAAATTTTGATGTAAAATCAGACCAAGCCATTTTCTTAGGATACTTAAGCAATTCTAAATGATATCGTATATTTAATTTGAGAACTAAAACTGTTGAGATAAGAATTTATGTATTGTTTGATGAATTTGATGATCTCGATGTAAATAAGATAGATGATGAAGAGGAAGAACAATTTGGACAGCCACAAAAGATTGTTACCCAGGAAAATGAGATCGATAAATAATCTCTTTTTCAAACTCCTCCTAGAAGCTGGAGAAGCATAGGCGATCATTCTCAAAACCAAATCATACGAAATACAATGGCAATGATATCTCAGATAGAGCCAAAATCAATAAAGGAAGTCGTAGTTAATGAATCTTGGGTTGAAGCGATGCAAGAGGAACTTCTCCAATTTGAAAAAAGTCAAGTTTGGACTCTTGTCCTTAATCGACAAGATCAAACTATCATTGGGACAAGATGGGTATTCAAAAATGAATTAGATGAAGAAGGCAAAGTCATAAGAAATAAAGCAAGGCTAGTAGCTCAAGGATATAACAAAAAAGAAGGTATAGATTATGATGAGACTTTTGCTCTAGAGTCAAGGTTTGAAGCTATCAGAATTCTTCTTGTATATGCATCTCATAAACTTATCAAACCTTTTTCAAATGGATGTCAAAAGTGCATTTTTAAATGGTTTTTTAAATGAACAAGTATATGTCCATCAACCTCTAGGTTTTGAAAATAAATTAAAACCAAATCATGTTTTTAAATTTACCAAAGCTCTATATGGACTAAAACTAGCCCATAAAGCCTGGTACGAAAGATTAAGCTCTTTCCTAATCAAAAATGGATTCTTTGGAGGAAAAATTGACACAACACCCTTTAAGAAAATTGATAAAAATGATTTATTCATTGTTCAAAAGTCCTATGGATAAAAAGTCAACTTGAAGACTACTCTATAAGTTATTCAAATATCCCAATTTACCGTGACAACACCAATGCTATAGAATAGAGTCTGATCCATCAATCCTTTTCAAATCATTTTTGCTGAAACTCAACACTATAGAATTAAAGATAATTTGAGTGTATTGTAGAAATCCTTTTATATATTTAAAAGTTGACTTGTAAAATGCTTTCTAGACTGAAAGGTAATCATTGAAAATCCTTTCGAAGTTGAAATGTGAAATATTGTAACTGGTCAAGATTGATATGAAACATTGGTGAGAAAAGCAAGAACGTTCTTGTTTGAACACTTTATTGAAAAAGCTCAAAAACTATGAAGACTGGACGTAACCCACTTTGGGTGAACTAGAATATATTGCTGTGTGAAGTATCTTTCCCTTATCTCCTTTTATTTTTCACTCACTTAGCACTAATCACTTTGTGAAGTTTTTATTGTTATATTACTAATGCATAATGTTCTGCCTTTATTATTCATCAACCAAAATCAATCTTGAGTTAACAAAATTTAATACATAAATTAATTTTTAAAAAGGGAATCCCAATTCAAACCTCCTTTTCTTATGATGAATATTGTCATTTCACTAAGATCACTGCCATTCAGGAAGCACATGATTTGAATACTCTTAAGCTGGTATAATTAATCAGCTCTCTCAGATCAGATGAAACTGAACTTGCAGAGGATGAACTCAAGAAAAAAGCAACCAACCTTGGCTTTGAAATCCAAGCAGAAGAAAGTTCTGAAGGCAAAAACATAGTTAGAGGATGATGATTCATAGGATCAAAGGAATACGAACTGGATTTCATATCCAGAAAAATTCAGACGATGTGGCACCTTAGAAAGAAGAAAATACCCCAAAGATATTCCAAGCAGTCGAACATATGAAATGATGATAAAATCTAACAAGAAAAACATCATATGTTATGGATGCAATGAACTTGGATATATCAAGTAAGAATGGTCAAATTTGGAAAAAGGGAAACATTAGTGGAAATATCCAAGAGCCAAGAAGAAGAGTCCGATGAAAAGAAAGCAAATTTGACTATGATGAATCATACCAATTCTACCTCTGGATCCAACACAAATTCTGACTCTGGAAATGAATTAGCAGATTAAGAAATTGAAGTATTTTCTGACTTAAGTCGGTCTGATTTAACTGTGTGAATTCTCTTTCCCTTATCTCCTTTTATTTTTCACTCTCTTAGCACTAATCACTTTGTGAAGTTTTTATTGTTATATTACTAACAAAGAACTTTTTGCCTTTATTATTCATCAACCAAGATCAATCTTGAGTTAACAAAATTTAATACAGAAATTAATTTTTAAAAAGGGAATCATAATTCAAACCTCTCTTTCTTGTGATCAATATTGTCATTTCACTAAGATCATTGCCATCTAGGAAGCACATGATTTGAATACTCTTAAGCTGGAAGAATTAATCAACTCTCTCAGATCAGATGAAATGAACTTGCAGAGGATGAGTGTAACACCCCGAGTTTAAAACACAGCGCGAGTGTTTTTTTTTTAAAAATAAATAATTAAAATGATTTTCCAATTTATTACTTCAAAAGAATTGAAATAAAATTTCCTTTAATTCATCTCATAAAATGGTACGTCGAATTTTTTTTTATCGATGAACGTAATTAAATAATTTCATCAGAAATATCACTAAGTACTTATCTTTAGAAATTAATAATAAACATTAATACATTTCAAAATATTGGGGTCATAACATCTCAAAAGGAAATATCAGAGTGCGGAATAGGTTAGCGGAAAAATAGTACAATAATTTCGAAAATAAAACAAATCACATTTTCCAGCTCAAAATCCTATACATCAATCTAACCGATCATGCACTAAAGCTACAGTAGCACGGATTTCCTCCGCATTCCATACAAGTCTCATCCGACTCCGCCGCTTGCCTCGATGTAACCTCCTCCTTCTCATCACACAGAGAGGGTTCAGTCTCCTCCGAAGTCAAATCAATGCATAATCTAGGTCGCTTCGGCTGTGCCGGGATCTCATAACAATCATCGGATATCGTAGATGGACCCGAAATATCAGCTACTACTGGCGTCGGCCCTTTGTTCTTTTCATCCGCCTTAGAATCACGTACAACCCCTCCAATCTCTGGGTTAGGAGTCAACACTCCTACGGTGGCCTCCGTCTCAACCCCTCCAGCTGGCTCCTCCGCATCATCAAAAATTCTGTGCGCCTCCAATACCAAACGGGAAGGCACGGGAAAATCAATCTTCGCATAAGTGTGCTCCACATAATGCACCACTCCGTCAGTCCTACAGGTCCTCTTCAATCTTCCCATGTACTTGGCCTTGCTTGAGATGGGGTTGTATACCCAAGAAGTAGGCACGGAACGATAAATGAAATCGAGCGACGTTTTCGTCGTCGGGGGACCCACGGGTGACATGGGTTTTGGGGGCATCTGTGGGCAAAGCCCAATTTCCACAATAATAGTAAAGGGTCACCGACCGAAATTAACAAATAAACACATAGCATATATCTCATAGTAACAAATATATCCATGGCATATCATAAAATCAATGATGATAAATAAAGATGCTCATCTCGAAATTTTCATGACATGTATGCCTTTTCAAAACAACAACCAATTAATATGGAAAACATGTTGTAAGTACAGCCAACACTTCAGCAATCACAATCATTTATCAGAAATTCAGATTTTATAAAGTACTTACACACAACAATTTCCAATCATCAACATAAACCCAAAATTGTGACCCATCGGTCAATCACCCCGATGCAATATGTATATGCTCATGTATTCAACTTCTTGGAATTACCAAGGTGCAGTCGCTCAACAGACCAGCACAATTTAAATATGTTTGACTTTAACGGCCCTCAAGACCAGGGTGCAATCGCTCAACAGATCAGCACCAGTGCAGTCGCTCAACAAACCAGCACTTGTGCAGTCGCTCAACAGACCAACACGTTTAACATATACCAAGGTACAATCGCTCAACAGATCAGTACCAGTGCAGTCGCTCAACAGACCAGCACTCGTGTAATCGCTGAACAGATCAGCACCTTTCTGCGCATTTCAGAGTACAGTCGCTCAACAGACCAGTACCAGTGCAGTCGCTCAACAGACCAGCACTCGTGCAGTCGCTCAAACGACCAGCACTCGTGCAATCGCTCAACAGATCAGCACGTTTATGCATTTCTCTGTGGCCCATCGCGGGTACCACTTGACTATGCAATGCATGAATATGTAGTGTTTTCTCTTCACTGAAAATAGTATGCAACATCAGTAAAATTCATGCCTTTCCATCATTTCTCAAAACATCTCAACACAACCAATTTCATTATCATCACATCATAAATCAAACATTCAGACATTTCATCATTTCCACTTCACATCATCTTAAAACTCCATTCTTATTCATCAAAAATCTTTCCTCTGTTTTCCCCAACTCTTAAAATTCATAAAACAGTGTTTGAAACTAAGATTCCTGGAAAACACGAATCTGTATTCGAATACAGCTTCTCTGTATTCGAATACAGAAGCCAAAACAGTGTAGAATTAACACTATGTATTCGAATACAACTCCCTGGTATTCGAATACAGAGGCAGTCCCAGTGCACAAATCAATATTTTTCACTACATCATTAAAGTCACAAAAACTTCATCCCCACCACTTCAAACTATCACAAAAATTCATTTTAATTCATCACAAACCTTCCCAATATTCCCCAACACTTAGGGTTTATAAAACAGTGTTTAAAAACATTGGTTTTCTGAAAAATACGAATCTGTATTCGAATACAGCTCTCTTGTATTCGAATACTGAAGCTAAATATGCAAATTCAAAATTCTGTATTCGAATACATCATACTTGTATTCGAATACAGAAGACAAAAACAGTGTATATTCAGCATTTTCCCAACATCATTAAAGGTTTCAAGGGTCTCATCATCTCCTTTGCAAAACTATTTCAAAAACTCCATTTTAAATCATTTCAAACCTTTCCAAAGTTTCTCAAAACTTTAAGGTTCCCATGACAGTGTTTAAAAACTTGATTTTCTGAAAAACACGAGTCTGTATTCGAATACAGCTCCCTTGTATTCGAATACAGAAGCTAAAACTTGAGTTTCTGGAAAAACCTGAATCTGTATTCGAATACAGCTCCCTTGTATTCGAATACAGAAGCAAAAATTGTGAAAGTCAACATCCTGTATTCGAATACGAGACTGTCGTAGTCGAATACGAGACTGTCGTAGTCGAATACAGATGTGAATACAGTGTTAAAATTTCACTTCTGTATTCGAATACGACAGAGTCGTAGTCGAATAAAGCTGCTAAGTCAGAAGCAAAAATCCTTCCTCTGTATTCGAATACAGGGGCCCGTATTCGAATACAAGATATAAAACTTGAGTAAAACAGAAGCTTGGCTGGCTGTAATCGAATACAATCATGTTGTATTCAAATACACCTTCGAATTTAGTGAAATTTTCTTGAGACTTCAACACATTTTCAAACTTTTTCCTTTGGAAAACCAACAACCCGAAAAAAGTTTTACCACTCTTTTGTAAACCACAAAACTCAGACATTTTTTATCAATATAGATTTTCCAGAAAAGCACTTTCATCATTTTAAATCCTTCCCTTTTTGAAAACATCAGCAACACCAGATTTTCATCAACATGACAGAAAACAGGATCATCAACACCAGACCATTTCACCATAACAGAACCAGAATCACCAACACGAAAAACAACATCACAGTTTTTCTTAAATCACCCAAACAGAATATCAAACTCAAAACAGAACATGCATTTCCAAACGTTTAGATTTGAGCATTCTCAAAAGAACATGCAGAGAAATTTCCAGTTTTCTCACACAACAAAACAACACTGATGTATTCAGTTAAAACAGCAACATCACACATTATCAAACACTCACAGTATGCATTTCTTGCATTTTATAACAACATTCAAAACAGTTTTATGAACATGCATTTTGATCATCTTCAAAATAACATGCAAAACATTTTCCAGTTTTCCCACACAAATTAAACAGCATTGAAGTCACAACCAGCACAGCACACCTCTCAGATTATTAAAACACCAACAAAATGCATTTTTCTCATTTTAAGACAACATGTATAAGAGTTTCGTTTTTCAAAACAGAAAATCAAATATGATCACACCTCAAACATACATTTACAGTCCTAAAATGCTACTGTTCACGTTTCTGCGTCAAAAATCGGCGAAACTCCCGCTTGCGTTTACTGCTACGAAAATGGGTTCTCTAGCTCCGGAATGATGAGGAGAACAACTTTTGTTCTGGGGGTTTTCTGGTTTGGTGCTTGAATTTTCAAGTAATATCACTTTTGAGGAATTCCCTTTTTTTTTGTTCGTAAAACAGAAATCAGAATGGGAAGAGGGGGAATGTGAGCACTGTTACACGCAATAAAGGAGGAGGAATGGGTTTCTGACTTTGCCCTTCCTTCTCACTCCTATATATAGGCTTGTGTGGGTGCCACCTCACCCGACACTTGTCTGATTCTCAGCACTTAACCAGTCTCGTCGCAATTAGCCGATTATCCCTTAATTAACTGTCCGATAATTAAATTACTCGTAATTAAATTAATTTACTCTTCATCCAATAATTTTAATTCATCTTCCAAAATAAATATTATATATATATATATTCACTCAAAATGTACATATATTAAATATTTTACAAATATCCCCAAAATACACTTAATATTAATTCCATAATTAAATTTTAATTTTAAGGGTCTTACATTACTACGCCCCTTAAATTTGTTTTGTCATCGAAACTACATGTCGATAAACAATTGAGGATATTGTTAACTCATCTTACTCTCCAGTTCCCAAGTCGCGTCTCCCGTTGTCGGATTCCAAATCACTTTGACTAATGGGACTTCTTTGTTCCTCAACTGTTTAATCTTCCTGTCTTCAATTCTTACAGGGAATACTTCAAATGATAGGTTATCCTTCAGCTGAATTGTGTCTGGTTCAATTACATGTGACGGATTCGAAATGTATTTTCTTAACTGCGACACATGAAATACGTCGTGAATATTGGACAACATTGGAGGTAAAGCGATCCGATAAGCCAATGGTCCAATTTGTGCAGTAATCTGGTATGGTCTAATAAATTTCGAAGTCAACTTTCTTGACTTAATAGCTCTGCCAACACCAGTTGTAGGCATGACCCTTAGAAATACATGATCACCTTGCTCGAATTCCAAAGGTTTGTGACGCTTGTCCGCATAACTCTTCTAACGATCTTGCGAAACCTTCATTTTCTCTTGTATCCTCTTGATTTTCTCTGTAGTCTGTTCCACCATCTCAGGTCCAACAATCATACTTTCTCCATCCTTATACCAGCATAGCGGCGTCTGACACTTGCGTCCATATAGAGCTTCATAGGGTGCCATTCCAATACTTGCATGAAAACTGTTGTTGTAAGTAAACTCAATCAATGGCAACACCTCATCCCAATTTCCTCTATCATCCAACACACATGCTCTCAATAGATCTTCCAAGGACTTGTTTGTTCTGTCAGTCTGTCCGTCTGTTTGTGGATGGTAAGCAGAACTCAATTTCAGTCTCGTTCCCAAAGCTTCATGCAGTGCTCCCAAAAAATGAGATGTGAATTTTGGGTCACGGTCCGATACTATACTCGATGGAACGCCGTGTAACCTCACAATCTCAGCGATGTAGATTTCCGTCAGCTTATCTACTTTGTAGGTGGTCCTTACTGGTAAGAAATGTGCGGACTTTGT